>WBMY01000208.1:128959-143198 GCA_013397315.1 Donacobius atricapilla | reverse complement strand
TATTTCTGTGATATGAGAAACCAACCACAGAGTTCAAACACCAGCCTTTGGCATGTGGATTTGGTCAATCCCAAGAGAAGGTATATGGACAAGCCCTGTCATACATGGGACGAAGACAAAAACCCAGGTTACTCTTAAGAAAAAATGCAGATCAGCAGCACGCAGTATTACCACACTTTGGGCTCCATCAAAAGGTCATTTTAAGGACTAGTCTAATCTATCAACACTCACNTATAATAATTTGGAGGGAGGGGTCTTACAGTCTCCATTCCAAGGGAAGATCCAGCTTTCCCTAGTAGATACCCATCTTTCCAAACCGAGACACAACTTTATGAAACTTGGACTCTTAAATGAAATTACTTCAAAACAAAAGAAAAATCTGCCATGCATTACTCATAAATTACATCTGAACCGCAAGTAGTCTAGCACTCTTTATGATCCAGTGATATACACTGCTCAAATACATAAATTGCAAACCATTTTTAAAAAATATTTGTTGATACTCTCCTTCATAGGTTGGATCTTATATTAGCATTTTCTCTTGCTGAACATAGGGAGGATAATTTACTGTTCCCGTAGTTCTGCTTACTTTTGCTTACAAATGAATAATATCAGTATGCATAAATATCTGATAGGGAGTGCAAAGAAGAGAGGGTTAAACTCCTCTAGTGTTGTCCAATGAAAGGACAAGAGGCAATGGATATAGACTGGAATATAAGGGATTAAACATGAGAAAAAACCCTTTTTATTTAATGTGAAGGTGACCTGATATACAACCATACTGTCCAGGGAGGTTTTCTTTACCTTTGGAGGATGTTCAAAACCCAACTGGACTCAGTTCTTAGTACAGACTGCTCCAGGTGACCCTTCTTTGAGCAGAGGCGTAGCTGATACAATCTCCAAGGTGCCTTCCTGCCTCAGTGACTCTGTTATCCTATGACTGGATGGATAAAAACACTGCCCAAAGTAAAACAGCAGTGCAGCCATGAGAATCTGGAAGTTGACTGAAACCCTGTCCTCAGAGGCAGGGACACCTCATAAAGAACTTCAACCGAGCCACAATATTACTGAGCTTGAAAAGGTGATTCAGGCCAAAAGAAGACAAAAGAAAAACCCAAACACCACCAGTACTGCACAGCTCTGGAAGATGAACCAAACAGGATCTAACCTACAGAAAGGGTGGTGACTACATGAAAACAGTCTCCGAAGAGGCTGAGTGGATTCAAAGCACGGCTGCTGTGCCTCCAGTTCTGAGTATCATCCATTTTTTCATGTAGATGTTTGGACTACAGACTGAAAATCTTGTATTATTTTCTAACATTTTTTAAATTATTTTTTTACTGGCAGTATTTAGTTCTGCTCAAGAGAGGCTGAAGTACAGACTTTATATCAGAAAAGATAGGACGTAAACAGTTTGGAGTCTGCCAGTAAGATTATGGATTGCCCCCCCAAAAAAATTTGGGGCTGTTCAGAAAACAAACATAATGAAAAAATCCCCAATTCCCCCACATATTAATTTTAACTTCTGATTATTAAAACTGACCTCATCCTCCTTTCTTCTTGTTCTCCCTGAATCAGCACCTTCTCAGCTTTCTAAATACTAATGAATATTAATAGTAAATACTAATATTCTTGCTCTAAAGTTTTCTCTGGTGGGTTTGCATTACAACAAACAAATAAAACTTTAAAGAAGAAGCTGAATAGAATGCAAGAAGAACCAGTGGATGAACCCAGAGAGTAGTCAAACTTATTCTGTCCCTTTAAAGTTATAGCATTACAGCTGTTTAAACTTGGTCTCAAACACTGTAATGGAGAGGTTCACTCTCAAAACAAACCAATTCTTATTTTACATCACAGCTCATAGGGACACAGGATTTCACCCTAATTTCTTCATCAAATCTAAGTCTTAAGCCAGCCAAAATCTTTCCCCCAATATGTGTGGTGGGCTGACCTTGGCTGAATGCCAGTTGCTTACCAAGCTGACCCATCACTTCCTCTTCTCAGCTGGACAGGGGAGGGAAAATCAGATGGAAACTTGTAGGTTGAGATAAGGCAGTTTGATAAAACAGAAGTGGAAGTTTGTATGATTACAAGCAAAGGGGGAAAAAAATTATTCCCTACTTTCCATCAGCAAATGATGTCTCTTCCCACCTCCTGGGAAGCAGGGCTCCAGCACTTACAGAGGTTTCTTCAGAAAGCAAACACTGAAAATAAAAAGTGTCCCCCTTCCTCCACCTCCTTCCCTTAGTTTTATATCTGGGTGACATCACATGGTATGGAGAGTCCTTTTGGTCAGTTTGGGTCAGCTGTCCCAGTTGTGTCCCCTCCCAGGACCACCCCCAGCCTGCTGATGGGGCAAAACGTTGAGAGACATGGTTGATACTCTGCCAGTGCTGCTCAGCAGTAGCCAAAACACTGCTGTGTTATCGACACCTTTCCAGACACCCATGCAAAGCACTGTGAGGGCTGCTGAGGGAAAATTAACTCCAGCTCAGTCAGAGCCAATACACTATGAAAAATATTCTCACCTAAATAACTCAAGGGTTGGAGAAATCCAGACTCCAAAACCAAGACTCTCCAGGCTGCACATCCTGGGGTTCACCCCACCATGGCTCAGCAATGTTAACCAAGCTGTACATGGGAAGGCACCAGTTACCTAAGGACACCATCCCCAGTTAAAATTTTTATCTCATCTCTTAAGAAGCTATACACAGTTTCTAGATGAAGCAGCTCCTGATGATTTGCTAACTAGATTCTGTCTTTCCATTTACATTTCTATAACTTTTACTAAAACTGCACTAAGATTCTGTTATTTCTTGTTCAAAAAGCTACAAAATTAAGCTTGGCCTGAAACTGCAAGTGTTATTTTTGTATTCTGCTTTGTGTTCAAACAATCACCCTGTTCAACAAAACAATTTGTCCAATTGTGCACAACATTCACTACTGTATGTATCTGGAGAAAGTGTGTTTTAGTTATTTCAGTAAGAAAAAAATACAGACAAAAATATAAATACATATATTTTTATATAACTTCTTTAATTTAGTGGCTTTTTGTCGTTTGTTGTTATTTGTCCTATGTTTTTCAAAACAAACTGAACTGTTCTCATGCTCACCTGTTTTCCTGGTAAAAATAGTAAATGAATATAGAAAACCATCTGCAGTGTTTTCAGTTAGGGCAGAGCAACATTGTACGGCATGTGATATCCTAAAAGCAAACAGGAGAGAAACAGAAAACAGTAAACACTATAATATTTAACTTGCATAAGGTAGAGCATCGTACTGAAGAAAAGCAAATTGGAGTAAAAGTTACTTCACAATATTTCAAGACAGCAGCAGCACAGATTAAAAACTCCTATAGTGCAATGTTTTAACAGACAATTCTTATTTCTTTCACAACACAACTATTCACAACACAAGCCAACAGACATCAGGGTATACGGTTAAAGCAGACAGATTTCTACATAGTTAGCAGGCAAAAGCAGTTGCAAAACAGATATATGACACTGAAGGTGGATCAGTACTTGGAATTTTCTTTTTTTTCAAATAAGTTTTACTTTTAAAAAGTTTTGTAATCCAATATTGAGAGAAGCCTTTTTAAGCTTAGTTCCTGATCTACAGTTTTGTTCAGTCTTCCTGACAACTTTTTGTTGTAATCCTGGTTAGTTATTTGATGAGGAACATCATTCATTCCGGCAAGCCTTTACCCATGGGCATCAGAGCTGAAGGCAGAGTCTGTAGCAAAGGACAGACAGTTTCAAAATTTAGAAGTGAAATACTTCCATAGTTTTTATTCATAGTAACTTTACTTTTTAGAACACTTTCCTGACATAAGGATACGGCAGGTTTTAAAGGAGTCAGGATCTCTGAGTTTGCTGATCCTGGGGTTTCATACAAACGTGGCTGTGCTCTGAATGATGTTACTCATTGCTACTGCAAGTAAATATTTGCCTTGTTTAATAACATCTGATGACTTGTACATACAGTTTGAGATAAGTGTCAGAATTAGTTTTTTTGTTGGAACAACAGAAAGATGTGCACAGCAGTACAATTCCCACTATGCTAATGACTTTGAAGATTTACATCAATATCTCTGTTCCCACATTAGGCTTGGTTCTCCAAGGAAAGGAATCAAGGTCTAAATTTATTTTTTCTGTGTATGTCTTACCTTTCTGAGCTTTACTCATAGTACCTTTTAACAAGCTGAAGAACCTTCATAGAATCATAGAACTGTAATGGAAACTGGTGGAAAAGACCTCTATCAGATCCACGTCCAACCATTTAACACCTCTTCCATGCACACCATTAAAACAAATGTCCCCAAATGTCATATCCACACACTTTTTTCAGGCAGTATTTCCCAACATAACACACTCTGGTTCGTATATTTCTTCATCTAAGAACTAGTCAGTATAATGTAGGCAGTCCTCTGGGCAATTTATTCTTGGAAAAAACATTTATGTGATATGCTTAAGCTTTCTTCCCATCACTAATGGTCGTTTTTTTCCAGCTTATTTAATACTTCCTTCAATAAGCTGGCACTATTTACAGTTTGGTTATTATGTAGCTGAGTAATAAAATTGTGCAGACTACAAGGCTGTCAATATTTTCTGCTGGGCTCCTGTGGGGATTGTCAATTCAAAATTCTGCTGCATCTCTCTTGATGCATGATGGTTTAACCCCAGCCAGAAGCCAAGACGCACACAGCCACTCACTCACTTCCTTACCAATAGGACTGGGAGAGAATTGGGTGGGTAAGAGTCAGAAAATTCACAGGTTGCTATAAAGGCAGTTTAACAGGGAAAGTGAAAGCTGTGTACACAAGCAAAGCAAAACAAGTGATTAATGCACTGCTTCCCATGGTAAGGCAGGTGTTCAGCCATCTCCAGGAGACCAGGACTCCATCACAGGTAATGGTGATTTGGGCCATCACTCCAAATGTCCCTCCCCTCCTCCTTCTTCCCCCCACTTTATACACTGAGCATGGTGCCATGTGGTCTGGAATATCCCTTTGGTCATTTTGGGCCACCTGTCCCTGATGTGTCTCCTCCCAGCCTCCCAAGTGCTTCCAGTCTCCTCCCCAGTGTGGCAGCATGAAAAGCAGAAAAGGCCTTGCCTGTGTGTAAGCTCTGTTTAGCAATAACAAAAACATCTCTATAATTATCAACCTTATGCTCAGCACAAATTCAAAACACAGCCCCATACCAGCCATCGTGAAGAGAATTAACTCCACCCTAACCAAAACCAGCACAGAAGAGAAATACATTCAGTGCAGCTGAAGAGAAATACAGCCACCCAAAATATCTGTCAGCCAGTGGTATTTCCTAGACCAGATATAAGCATCAAGATCATTTCCTTTTAACTCCTCTGGCTGATCCACCATTAATGAGTCATGCCCACTTTCAGAGATTCAGGCGTATGAACTCATAATCTTGATAAGGCTGCCAAAAACAAGGGAGTATATAAATAGTTTGTGTCAGTACAGTTATTCTTGAGAGCTGATTACAATATAAAATTTTATTGAACCACCAGGAGTGAAAATTCTGCCCTCAGCTTAAACAAAAAAAAAATTTTCCTAGGAGTAGGTTTGAAATTTTAAAAAATCTGGTATGATGTAAAAATCCTTATAACACAAACATCTCATTGTCTCACATGCCCATATTGCTGAAACTTGCTCAAAAGCTGTGCTTGAATGAAATTGAGAAAAGTTGTTAATCACCCCTTTTTGTTAAGCTGGTTGGTAGCTACATTTGGCCTCATGGAGGAAGGTCAGAAGTAATTTTCAGTGAATATCTTGTAACAAAATCATAAAACAGCTACAGGTAGTTCCCTCCTTCTTCTGCTTGTTATTGTCATATTGTTATTGTTATTATTCAAGAGCAGAGGCACACACAATAATTTACTGCTCTCTTCTGCTGATCAGGTTTACATGGATGAACCATCATCCTTGAAGATGAACATAATCTTTAAATCAGGAGGGTACCAACCAAAAAGACAATGAAGTAGTGCTCTGTAGCAACCAGGAAGAGAAACAATATTTTGAATAGAGGTAGCAAGCAGAAGAAAATGTTATCTATTTAATAGGCTTGTATTTTATGATGGGCCTTACATGAAATTAGTTATTTGAGTAAAAAAAGGTAATGAGTATAGGTGTGGGGAAGATGACATTTTAGAAAAAACATGAGTAAAAATGTATTAATGTAGGTTCAGTGGGGAAATAACTGATTTTTCTATCTTAAAATGTTGGCTTGGGGTTTTTTTGATGGCTCACAGTGGATTTCTGGGTAATGTTGATATGGACAGGGGACTTCAAGGCAGAACACTTGATACAAATAATATTTTAGTTGTACTCCTAAATTACATATACACTTTCCTTACTATTTCTAGCTATGTATATTTTCATACCTACTATGAACAAAAGTAGTGGTAGCAGACCATAAGGAATCCTGTTGTCATTCACTCAAGAAGTACTTTCTGAGCCTTTGTAGAGCATGGTCATTTTAACCTGTGAAAAATGGATACAGGCTGTTATTTGGCAGTGCCTTCTATCCTCTTTTCTTAGGAACAAAGAATTATGTCGAACACAGACATTCAAACAGAAACAGACCTCAAATGTTATGCATACTCCAAAACTGGGAGATTAAAATAAACTTCATTTTGCTCTAACACCATGTGTGGCTTTCTCTTTAGGGGGTGGGTTTAGTTTCTATTTGTTTTGCTATTCTATTGTTTTGCTATTTTACACTTTGATAAAGCTTGACTTCGGCTGACTTTTTTATTTTCTTTCTCACTTTGTGTACTTTGTTCATGTCATTGCTCAGTAACTCACAGTAGCTGCCCTCCTTAAAAGGAATAGACTCAGAGAAACTTTCTTCCTGGCCCAAACTAGTTTGACAGGTTCAATGACCCCAAATACTGGTGCAATGAGAAATATCCCAGATTCAACCACCTTCCAAGTGCACACTATTTAACACACTCCTGCCCTTCAACAGAAATGCCTGAGTTAAAGAATGTGATTTAAGTAGCACTTACAACGTGAAAAATGAATTGTATAAAAATCACAAACCAGATTAATTCTTAAAAGGCAAAACTTGTCCTTGCAGTTGGAATACTTTGAAAACAACCAGCAGCAGCCCAGGTTTCTTTCTAGATGTCTGAGATTTATCATGGTCAGATTTTGCTAATTTAATTGTATGGTAGGCTAATCTCATCTGGCAATGTGAGGTTATCCGCTATCCGAATACTGCAAACAAACAACTATACTGGTGTACTGGTGGTGTAAAAAAGACAATATGGATGACCAAATGAGGTGAGAGGACAAGTCCATGACCTCTCATAAATCCTAAAGATTTGATCACATTGGAAAATTTTCCCAAGTGAATCCACATGTGCATGCTGATGTTAAGATTTAGTAATGTTTTGTTTTGTAAAGGTTTATAGTGTGGTGGAATAAAGGACTTTATGACGCATTAATTATAAATCTGCAATCCTGAGGTATGAAGAAAAAATTCCTGTCTTTTTATTAATAAAACCACTAATAAAGATTAATATTACATAAATTGTTCTGTATCTGCAGAGAGCTTAAAATCACCATCTCCTGTTGGAGTGATTCCCCAGGAGCAGTCTTCTCTGAGGTTTAAGTATTTTATAATGCTGGTAAAAATAAGTAACAGCAGGTTCAGAGGGACTTAGAAACATATTGGATTAAATACTGTCTGGGGAATAATGCATGTTTCTAGTGCTGGCAAATACAATGAAGTTTTGCACTTTTTTTTCTTTTAGTAGTCTAAACTTCACCAAAAATAACTGCATTACCTCCTGCAAAAGTCTGTTTGGATGGGCTGGTTTTACTCCCTGTGCTCCACTGACTGTACACAGAAGGGAGGAGAGCAATTCCACCGGATCACATCACAAATATGGCAGGGCTGGAACAGGAAGCTTGAGTATAATCACTGTTGTTCAGTTTATCATAAAGCAGTCAGTAACATTTAGGCAAATATTTTTGAAAATTTATCAGGGTGTTTACTTGTACTCACTGTTGGCAGTGTTTAATTAGTTAAAATACATCTCATTGTAGCACATTGTTCCACTCTTCTGGTGTTTCTGTTGGAGTTCCCAGTTTATTAAAACTTTACATTAAATGAAATAAGAACGTTTTGGACATTTGGCTGCAGGTTATCTGGGCCTGCTTTAATTTCTACTCAATATTTTTCACAATTATCCTTAGTGACTAATGGATTAGAAAGTATTTAATCATACCCACCTGACAGCACCTTGCTCAGACATATACCAGACACAGGAATCTGGTATGCCTGCTTCCTAATTTCTTCATACTTATGTTTTACCATTTGGTTAAAACCAAGTAGTACCTATGACATTGCTAATATTATTCTGTACTTAAAAGTATCCATCTTTTTATGCTACCTCATCCTTTGGTATTTAAACTTCCCTTAAACGGTTTTTGTACTCCCTACCCTTGAATTCTGATGATTTATGACTAGATTCTTGTCTTCTGTGTCTTGTATTGCCTTTCACTTCCCTTTGCTACTGAGTAAAAATGAACATACAGCGGTATCTTATTTCTGAATCTTCATTATTAATCTAGTTAGTGTCTTCAAAGTTGTGTTTTTTCTTTGCAGAACTGTGCTTTTTATTCCATACGTCATCTAAAATTTTCCCAAACTGGCATTTTCAAAGTATCAGGTACATAAATTACTTCCAGGAACTCTCATTTTTTGCCAGTAATAAATACTAGTTATTGGGGTTGTTCAGTCTGGAGAAGAGGAGGCTCAGGGGAGGCCTTATCGCTCTCTGCAGCTGCCTGACAGAAGGCTGTTGGTGAGGTGGGGTTGCTCTCTTCTCCCATGTAATAAGCAAGAGGACAAGAGGAAATGATCTCAAGTTGTGCCACGGGAGATTAAGACTGAATATTAGGAAAACTTCTTCACTGTAAGGGTTGTCAGGCCCTGGAACAGGCTGCCCCATGAAGTGGCTGAGTCACCCTCCCTGGAGAAATTTAAAATCTAAGTAGATGTGGCAGACAGGGACATGGGTTAGTGATGAACATGGCGGTTGGACTCACTGGTTGGACTTGATGATCTTAAGGGTTTTTCCAGCCTAAATAAACCTGATTCTAAATTGTATGAACTTTCTGAAGAGATACATACATACATATACACACAAGTGTGCATAGATCCGTACATAGGTACACAGATAGGTAGTCGATATTGTCTACTCTGCAGCCGTGGTTAAGTAAGCCGGACTGAATGACCCCGGCTTATTGCAAGGAGAGGGACAATTCCCATCTAGAGAAATAAAGGACACCCCTGGAGTGACGAGAGGAGGAGCCCTGCGCCCCCAACACCTCTCCCAAGCCCTGCTATCTCTCACTTTGTGTCACAGGGCAGTGCCCGCAGCCAGCAGGACGCCGCGGGTGTTTCACTCCAGGCGGCGGCGGGCTGAGGGCGACAGCCCCGCGGGGGCCGGAGCCGCCCTGCCGAGCAGCGGGGGGCGCCGGGGTGCCTGGGCGGGGGGACGCCAGCTGGCTGTGAGTTGCCAGTGATGCTGCAACACCCCCAGCGGAGAAGCGCAGGGGCAGCGAGGGGCTGCAGCCGTCCCTGGCTGCGCAGGGCTCGGACGGAGCTGGGGGCTGGCGGCGCTGTGCCCGGGGCGAGAGGCCGCTGTGCGGCGGCGGGCGGGCTGCCGCAGGTGCGAGTGCCGGCCAGCAGAGAGGGCTACGAGGGCGGTGGGGGCCAAGAGGCCGGCTCCGATGCCCAGCGGCCCCGGGGACCCCCTCCCGCCCGCCGGGGTCTCCGGCCGGCCGGTTTTCCTCCTCAGCCTGCCAGCAGCGCCGCAGCCAGGAGCTTCTGGCCCGCTCTCCCTCCCTCCCGTTCCCAGGCCCTGCGGAGAGGGCAAGGAGGCAGTCCGGAGAGGCGCCTGGCTCTCGCAAGGTACTTCTGGCCTCTTGTCCACAGCATTCATGATTTCCTCGTTATCATTATAGTCTGTGAAACCCAATCCCCTTCAGGCAGCAGCAAAACCATAGCTGTACTTTGACATAAAATATCAAGGAAGTCAGGCTCTTGTGGAAAACACCTTTAAAAGAAACTTGTTTAATTTAAGAAAAAACAATCAAACAAACAAACAAAATACAACTTGTAGTTTCATTAACTATGAAATTACAATGGTTTTACAGTAACTTTCTGAAAATTCTTTACATAGGTAAGCATTATCTATGAGGTTATGGTGCTGTCAGACATCACAAAATGCCTGGATATGCTTGCTATGCCAACAGAAATGTGCAAGCACAAATAGAAAAATATACTTAAAAGCATTTGTACCTGTCTCCGATGAAAGAAGTAAAATTGTGTGGCCTGCAATTGGCTTAGTGTTGAATCCTTTAAGTCATTATTTATATATGCCATTTTCCAAATGTCGCCACTCCTGAATTTACTGCTAGGTAGTATACGCACAGATATATTCTCAACTCCTGTTTTCTTTAATGATAGCCTTGAGGTCTTGGCAAAATGCCTCAGACTTTACCATTTTTATTTTCAAAGGAATTTTTATTAAGTGGTAAGATACATGCCACACTGCTGCTTCCCCAGTGTATTTTTGGCATAAGCATAATAGTTTTCTGCAATAAGGAAGTCCCCTTCTGCAGAGTAACTTTGGTCTGTGGATGCTTCACATTCCAGTGTCTTGCCTTTTTTCACCATAGATCTCAATACATGGTTAATAGCCATCTATTATATTCTACTTCTTCTCTTACCACTTGAGAAAGGCATCTTCTTACAGAACAGTACATACATACTTCATACCCCATATTGAATCCCACCTGACATTACAGCCTTGATGTAAACACAGGCTCAACATCAACAGCCAGCAGTCGTGTTTGTAAACCTACTGGGCACTTGGAGGCTCGAACAATATGGCTGGAAAGTGTCCTATGGAATGTGTGTATAGGTTGTCATAAGCCTTCCCAGCTCCTTCGGGAGGTTTTGGTCGGTTGGTTGCTTTATTGTTTGTTTGGTTGGTTTTTTAATATATAATAATGATAGGGAGAAGGGAGAAAACAGGTATCTGTTGTAGAGGAATTTTGTTCCAATAAAGCAGCAGCACATCTGCTCTTCCTTTGAATGCAGAAACATCAGACACTGTGACTTCGTTAAAACTTCCACTCTTTAGGGCTCTGGGTTGACAGGTGACACAGCAGGCCAGTGATCACTGTGCACTGAATAGCAATTTCCATGTACCCATAAGCATTTTAAATAATGCCTTGTTAGCCTAAGTGATGGAAATAAACACTTTCTTTTAATGTTTCAACCTCTGTCACAGTCAACTACCAATTTAATGTTTGGAAATTTCAGATAATTAGCTGTAAAACAAGCCTCTTCTGAGAAGCAGATTTCTTTTTCATAGACATTAGCGGAATCAAAGTTTTACTCAAAAGACCTCCAGGCAGACAAGGGAAACTATTTTCTTCTCCTAAACTGTGTTGGTCACAGCATTATTGAAAGCAAAGACTAAGCCAGTATGAATAGATTGCAAAAAATGAATCTGCAGCAGCTAAACTTGTCTGCCCTTTCATTAATTTTTCGTGGTTAGGACCTGTCTTTTTGCCTGCTGTGCTAAATAAAGGTCACACTCGCGGCTCTTTAAGACAGCAAATCATAAATGATTGAGAGTTCAGAAAAGGCATTAAGCTGTTTTTGTAGCTGACGGTAAGACAACCATTCTTTCCTATTTCCATTAGAACGACTGACGAGTTAATTAACAACTCTTAAATTAGAACTAAAAAGACTATGTGCTAGGATACTGAAGCCATAATATTTTCTACTGAGAAGATAAATGAAATAATCATGTGTATTTTGCAGGTAAACTGGCAAAATAATTTTCATCTGCATGACTGGGGATTTAAGGTTTGCCTTCCAAGCCTGGCAGCATTACATTATTCCCATCTGCTGCAATTTGGAGGCTTCCATTTAAGTTTCCTGCAATGTATGTATTGCAAGTGTGTGTATTTCTCAACTCTTGAACATCAGAGTAAGGGAGAAAGAATTTTATAATACATTGCTTTGCACTGCAAAATGTTTAAAGAAGTCTCCTAGAGAGATGCTAATAAAGTATCTCAAATCCAGTTTGTTTTTTTTTTTTTTCTATTAACCTTGAACAAGTGAACCTAAATGACTCACAAATGATTTCTCAGTTTACATAAACTTTTCTCTGCTTAGGAATTTTGTTGTGCTCATTTACATTGTACACCATCATCTAGGTTAAGCCCTGTATCTACCTCCTAGCTGTCTAACTTTTTGCTCTTCTCGTTAGTAATTGAGGATTACGTTTTCCTATCTACAGTGGAGTTGCTTTTGTTTTGTTTTAGCAGAAATAAAATCAGCATGTATGAGTGTGAATACATATCAAAAGAGAACTATTTAATCCATAACTACAGAAATCTTCCACTTGTAGCACCATTTCTATAATTTCTTACAAGAGATTCCAACAATTTCTAGACCATATTAAATACCGAGACTCAATTAAGCTGTTTTTACATGTATTAGTCATAACATTATTTGAACACTTCTGACATCTTGTAAAGAATAAGAATAATATGATTATGTATATAAGGAAAACTGATTTCTTCTTAGTACCACCACAGGCTGTTGCAACTCAAGAGGAATAGTTCCATCAGCTAAATTACAGTCATGTAATTGATTTATATGTTACAATATTATTATGCAAGGAAAGTATCAAATTTGACTACCTTTATATCTAGCCTTTTGTCTCTCAATTTCACTCAGGTTGCTTGACTTCAGCAAAGTAAGATGAAACAGTGAATTTCTAAAGCACTTGAAGAAAAACCTTGATAATGAATAGTAAATCAGTTAATTTCTTCAGCTAAAAAAAATCAGTAACTTATCAGGATATAACTGTGAGGGTTCTCTTAAAAACATGCTGAGAAAAACAGTCACCAAGACACTAATAAAAACATGATTCCACCTTTCCAAATTCAGCATTTGAGATAAATCAAGTATTATGCAGCATTTGACAACAGATTAATTAACCTCTAGTATATAATAATCACACTTGTGTGCACAAGTAACTGACAGTTGTTAAGAGACTCCAGATACTTCATAGTGAGATAAATGGAATTTTATTTTTAGGGAGAGAGTGATTCCTCTTTATAATAAATGTATAAAAGTGCAATATCTTAAATATTTACTGCATGCAAGTATCTTTTTGTTGTTGTTGTTAGCATCATATAAAGTAATCTTATGCAATAGTCTCTGCAAGAATACATTTGAATTTATTGTCGAATTAATGCATCTCTTCAGTTGAGTGCCAGCCTGGTCATTGCATTAACAACCTCATACAGGACTGCACGAAACAAGGCAAATTTTCAGCAACATCTCAGCTAACAGCTCTCTACTGACAAAGCAAAATGACATACTAAAATAGCGGAATTTGGCCCATGTTCACCTACTACATCCTTCAAGNAGGAACAAGATTAAGCAGAAAGTGTGTTCCTCTTAATCTTTACTACACGTCATCAGTTGTTGGATTTTACCAGACCAACTTACATTTAATTCACAAGGATCAGAAAGTATTCCAGAGTGCACATACATACAGCAATACTGTATTTTCTTTAGATGGCAGGAAGCAATTAATGAGAGTGATATGAGAGTGATAAATGAGAGTGAATGGACAAAGAAGTGCCTTGGACAAGGACACATTAAACCTTGAATGTCATGCCCAGCAACACAGCATTTCAAATAAGATAGAGAACATTTTCTTCTCCTTACTGGAAAAGAACTAGTTTTGGCTTGTTTGGGTTTTGTTTTGCTTTGGCTTTTTTGGGGTTTGGTTTTTTGTTTTTTGGGTTTTTTTTTTGGTGAGATTAATTGAAGTCCAATTCTTGTATATTTCTGTTCTTAACACCAGGTCTGACTTCTTGGCATGAGTCATCAGTCCGACAGTTGCATTTAGTCCACGTACACAGAAAGTTGTGATTCTTAAAGGGGAGTAAGAGGTTACCTTGTTCTTAATTGCTGGGTTTTTTCCCCNATAGTGTTATAGCTTTGTTTTCCAAAATGCCTGCCCAAACTGTATCTCCCCGTTTACAGGAACCCTCTGAAGCTGTTCTTATTCTCAATTTGACTTTAATGCAGCCAGTATGATCAACTCTACAGTGACTACCAGAATTACATCTGGTATGTCAAGAAACCTCTTTGTGGCAAAGAGG
>WBMY01000208.1:62028-124780 GCA_013397315.1 Donacobius atricapilla | reverse complement strand
CCCTTTTGTTCCCCCCTCTTTTCATGTTGTGGGTTTTTTTGTTGTTGTTTTTTGTTTTTTTCCCTTTTTTTTCTTCTTTTTTTTGGCTACAGTTCCATTTATAGCATTGAACCCAGTACAGGCTATGTGTTCCCAGGTTAAAAATGGGATATTATCAACACTGGAACTGTGAAAACAGAAGCTCTGTTGCATTTTTAGCATGATCAGGTCCAATTTTGTTAAGCTGTATGTAAGAAAGAGTCACTGCTCTGATCCTCTATTCAGAATGTCAGTGTCACTTTTTATAATCTTTATAATCTACCTGCTTTAGCTTCATTAAATAAAACCACTTTAAATCCTTGAAGTTGTTAAGAATGGTGACTTTCTGGTTGTTGTTTTTATAACTAAGGTTTCTGCAGTTTCTGAAAGACTGATCTAATGTTTTGCATTTTATCGTGGTGCTTTTAGGGCAACAGTATACATGCATTAGTACTTACGCACAACAGTTTGAAATATCTCTGAATTTACTTTTCCAATAAAGCTATTACAAAAGTGAAAGTAACCTAATGTGAATCAGTCAAATAAAAAGTTAAATTTATATTCAAATCTTACGTTCCAATATGACATATAATGGCATAAGTTTTTCGAATCGGATTGCTTTCAACAGCTGTATAAAGCCCTGACAAGATTTCAGCATTGTTTTGAATGTGAATCATCTCCGTCTTGGTGTCTCCAATTTACTTTTACTCAGGAATGTGCAAATGATTTTATATAGCACGATGCTAGTACCGCTCTGTACTATAGTATTTTGTTTTGTAAATAAAAACAACAACAAATCCCTAGTCAGAAATAAACTGACAAAATTTACATTCTTCTCTCTTAAAAAAGTAAATAAAATAACATTATTTAAAATGTGAATTAGCTATAAGACATACAATACAATTACATAGGTACATATCAATTACAGCACATTCAATTTGCCAAAAATTAATGATTACAAAGCCAATATGGATGCTGCCATATATATATATATATATGTATGTACAATGATTATAGCATTCATAATTGCACTATACCTACAACCAGTTATAAATTACAAGGTGTTTTAAGAGGGAGTAAAAAATAGCAACAGTTCTTATTATCGTTCTTTTGGATTTGGGAGGGTTAAGGATGAAAAACATCTCATTTGTATTTATTGTTAACTTTGGTGATCAACTAATAAGCCATTTTTTCCACCTCCCATCCGCTGCTATGTGGCAGAGCATTTTTGTGTTAAGTGCACTCTAGTGCCAGCTGGCATTATAGATAATCAATCTAATTATATGTCTGAACTTCAGAGTTTTCTAGCTAGCAGTCATACACCTGGTCAAAAAACACCTTTCAACCTAAGCTGCAGAAAAAAGGCTCATCAATGTGTGCTGCACTTTTGTTGTTAAAAATTGCACATTTAAATTTCAAGAATGATTTTCTCACTGCTTCATTTACTTCTATAAATCTCTTCTAAAGAACATTGAGAGAGGCTATTTTGCATGAAAACTTATCAAATGCTTGTGAATCAATTAATCAACCTTATCAAAAAGGTTCCTGAACATGATCTCTCATCAATAACTTCTTGTTATACAACTGAAGGTGCCCAACATTATTACAGAAACCAATCTCATGTCATAACTGACAAATTGTGAGATCTAAACTGTCTTTAAATTACTAGACTACATGTGGGTGTATGGTACACCTCATAGCATATTCACTTACACGTTGGTTTTGGCATTAGAAAATGGTACACTTTCTAAAAAAGGGAACATATGAGCAGAAACTGTGTGTGTTAATCACTTGGCAGTTGATTCAATCAAGTTAGTTCCCAACCCATCCATTTGGCATTTCAATCAGCATCTTACGTTTCAAGCGTATTGGTTTTATAAAAAGCCAGATTTGGCAACATGAATTTTGTATAATAAAAATAATTTTTCTACGGTGGAAAAAGGACTCTTAAAAAGGCTCTAACTTAAGAAAAAACACTCCACACAACTGAGAAAGACACTGTTTCAGGCTGTAGCCACTGGGGAAAATGTAGTGTCTATGACTTTTCTATTTTGGCATTTGTGAACAAAAGAAGAGAAAAAAATGGCACATGGCAATTAAAAAGAAGTTCTAACATATTTCATGTACATCGCAGATTGTGTCTTAATTACTTCATTACTGTCTTCTGTGCACCTTTCTTAACTGTAAAACTATAGTTAAATTTATTATCCTTAGACAACTGTAATTCTATTTTGCAATCCAAATATTCTAGTCTCAGAAGTGAAGACAGAATGAAGACACCAATGTAAAGAATTTAAAAATCACAGTATCAATACTTTTCGATCCTTCAAAGTAAGTACATACTATAAAATTAGAATGAATGATTACTTGAACTGTGACGATAGTGTTTTCCTAACCAAATCATTCAACAGAAAATATTTCACCCAGGAATGCAACTGGGGGGAAAAAAAAGGCCATTGTACCTTTTAAAAGATAAGGGGAGTAGGAAAGGAGGGGAAGAGAAAGGGCTAGTGAAAAGAGGAATCGAGCTAGATTTTGCTTCAACAGCAAAAAAACTGCCATCCTTTGTAAATGTACGACTGAGAATTTGAAACACATTGAGTCACAAGGTTTTGCCTAAAAAATGAGGAAATGTGCTGTGAATGTACTTCAGCATCTTTTGTTTTTCCTCCATATACTTTAAATAAAATCATAATATTAACTACAAACTCTGTGGACATTCACAGAGTCCAGGCCGGCAATAAATTAGTATTATGCAAATTGTTTTCACAGATTATAATACAGTCCCTCTTGTGTATCTTCAATCACGGAAAGTTGGTTTTGGAGGACCCCCCCAGGTAAAGTTAGACCAAGTTGTACTCCTTCAGGTTTAACTGTAGGATCGTGTCCTTGACAGCAGCAAAGACGAAGCGGATGTTCTCTGTGTCTGTAGCACATGTGAAGTGGGAGTAGATAATTTTGTCACTGTCTGGATTCAGGTCTACGAACATCTTCAGGATGAACTCTCGTGCTGCCTGTGCATCCCGCTGTGGTCCTGTAAGAAAAGAAATACAGCTTTCTTAAAAGTCATTTTCAAATTTTCACTTCTTTAAAAGAAAATAAGGAAGCCTTAGACTGTGATTCCTACATAAGAGAAGATGGGGAACCTTTTACTAATCAATAGTATCATATACTGGTTGCATTCTTTGAGGTAGAAACAATTAAAATAAAGATAGAAGGAAATTTCAGAAGTTCACCAAGTCAGAGCTGCTCTTTTGCTGCTATCTTCTTTCTCCACCAAGATAAATCACCTGTTTTAAAACAGGTGATNACAACTGTAATTCTATTTTGCAATCCAAATATTCTAGTCTCAGAAGTGAAGACAGAATGAAGACACCAATGTAAAGAATTTAAAAATCACAGTATCAATACTTTTCGATCCTTCAAAGTAAGTACATACTATAAAATTAGAATGAATGATTACTTGAACTGTGACGATAGTGTTTTCCTAACCAAATCATTCAACAGAAAATATTTCACCCAGGAATGCAACTGGGGGGAAAAAAAAGGCCATTGTACCTTTTAAAAGATAAGGGGAGTAGGAAAGGAGGGGAAGAGAAAGGGCTAGTGAAAAGAGGAATCGAGCTAGATTTTGCTTCAACAGCAAAAAAACTGCCATCCTTTGTAAATGTACGACTGAGAATTTGAAACACATTGAGTCACAAGGTTTTGCCTAAAAAATGAGGAAATGTGCTGTGAATGTACTTCAGCATCTTTTGTTTTTCCTCCATATACTTTAAATAAAATCATAATATTAACTACAAACTCTGTGGACATTCACAGAGTCCAGGCCGGCAATAAATTAGTATTATGCAAATTGTTTTCACAGATTATAATACAGTCCCTCTTGTGTATCTTCAATCACGGAAAGTTGGTTTTGGAGGACCCCCCCAGGTAAAGTTAGACCAAGTTGTACTCCTTCAGGTTTAACTGTAGGATCGTGTCCTTGACAGCAGCAAAGACAAAGCGTATATTCTCTGTGTCTGTAGCACAGGTGAAGTGGGAGTAGATAATTTTGTCACTGTCTGGATTCAGGTCTACGAACATCTTCAGGATGAACTCTCGTGCTGCCTGTGCATCCCGCTGTGGTCCTGTAAGAAAAGAAATACAGCTTTCTTAAAAGTCATTTTCAAATTTTCACTTCTTTAAAAGAAAATAAGGAAGCCTTAGACTGTGATTCCTACATAAGAGAAGATGGGGAACCTTTTACTAATCAATAGTATCATATACTGGTTGCATTCTTTGAGGTAGAAACAATTAAAATAAAGATAGAAGGAAATTTCAGAAGTTCACCAAGTCAGAGCTGCTCTTTTGCTGCTATCTTCTTTCTCCACCAAGATAAATCACCTGTTTTAAAACAGGTGATTTATAAATGCACAGAAAGAAAATAAAAAAAAATTAACAGTGCCATTAAATCTTTAAAAAATCAGTAGAAATGGTGAATGTTCAGTCTAAACCTACTGTATTTAAATTATACTTCAGTTATTTTAGCACTGCAAGATTCACTAGTTCCATATGGATTTTAGTAGGAAGTATAGTGAAATTATATCCTGAACGGGGTCTGACACTGTCATCAATAGAATTTAATTTACTTTAAGTGATAATAAAACTCACAGCTGCTCTTGAGCTGCAACTGTTGCCTAAAAAAGCAGGAGAAGTTCTAACCAATCAGTTGGTATCTAAATTATGTATGTTAGTGATCCTATCAGATCTACATTAAAATTGTAACTCTCAGAAAGACAGAGTCAATCTAACCAAACTATATTTTCAGCTTGAAAGGTGACACAAGGTAATTACTTCCAGCCTGGAACAGTGAGGATTAATTCATGTTCACAGGCAAAAAGCAGTGCAGAAGCAAGAACATAAGCCACATGCTGGTGAGTCCTATTCCATTATTCTAGTGCTGCCATCAAAAGTCCTTGTTCCCTTGCTCTTCTGTTTCTGAAATGTGGGTTTCTACAAAACACACATTTTCTGTGCTGTTGCCTTCTCCTGTTCATTAGTCCCGTTTTTACACAGCAATATAAATATCAGCACTGAGCTGTTATATGTAGCTCTGTCCTTTGGTAACTATAAAATCAATAGTTTGGTGCCCAGCACACGTCCATGGATTTCAACAACTGGATAACAGACCTTATTTTTAATACTCTAAGCCTAAAATCTGTAACACTTCCAATTTGTCTAACTGTAAAATTTAGGAAGGGAATGTATGGAAGAGAAAGCACATATTTTCTGGTGTGCTGCAAATCTATGTGGAGGGGGAGCAAGCATTGGCAACATATGGGTGTATGCACGCGGAAAGACGTACATGTATGTGGACACATACACAGATGATACATTTTCTGAGATTCAAGGATGTAAACAGGTAAAAAGCTCTCTGAAGCAACACAGAGGACTGTCCAAACACTTCTACAGCTTCTAAAACACAACTGGCTCTAGCCTTTAGCTTGGTCACCAGACTCTATCAATAAAGAGCAGCAATATTAAGTCTCACAATAGCACATATTTGTAAATATAAATGTATTTCTTCACAAATACTCACATTTGTAAAAGTGAGTATCTGTGAAGAAAATTCTTAAGCTTCCAAAGACAACAATTTCCTCAAAATAAATTGTCTCATTTTTTAAATGGTTTCCAAGAATTTTGTTAAACAGTTTTACAGTAGCTACGCATAGTGTTTTCTCAAAATCCATTGGCCTATTCAGAGATATACCCAAATTTGCACACCCTTTTATCTGACTGAAGTTCGAGCATGAAAAAGTATGTTTATGACTCAGGAACTTAATAAATTTGAATGAGATAATGTTAAATTTAGATGGCAAAGTGATTCTGTTCTAAGTAAGAGACTTAGAAAAGAACAACCATATGAGTTAATAGCTTTCTTGCCCACTGCTCTTCTTAATCAGCAGTTTTCAAAATCTGGCTCTATATGATACCATGAAAATCTGTCCAAGTATCAATATTTTTGTCTTCTTTTCCTCTCAACTACAGCCTCTTTTTGTGTTTGCCCTCTCTCCCTCTCCCAGCCTGTGAGTCAGATGTCTAGTACTAGCATGTAAAGCATGTCTTCCTGTGATACATTGACCTAGGAGCATGGCTTGGCCTCCCTTACAAAGATCTTACTAATGCACTCTGGAGTAGAACTCTTTAACTTAACCTCTCCAATTTGCCACCCTGGCCAGCAGTTCTCATCCCTAGGCTACTTTCTCCCTTCTGAAGGTGAGAGAAACAATCCAGCTGAAAAACACCTATTTCTGATACCTTCCTCAGGTCTCCTGCTTTCCACATCCCCAAAGTACTGGGACAGAAGAGGGGACCACATGATGACTTCTGCAAGCCAGGGAACCCACCCTGCAACCAGAAGGAATCACATCAAACCGTAACTTTGTCTCTGGAGTTGGGTCCTGAAAGGTCTTTAGAATTAAGAAACAAAAGATTCTCAAAGACTTGCAGGTCTTCACTCCCATATCCCTGATAGTCCACAGTATTTTTTTCACTTCACCAATGGCAAAGGACAAGAGAAGCAAAGTTTCTATAAACTAAGTGTTTGAATTCTGTAGGGTTTTTGTGGGGTCTTTTGGTTTGTTTGTTTGGTTTGTTTTTCTTTTCCATGGATAAACATTTTACACAGGCTTTGCCAACATTCGAGAAGTAACAGAGCAGACCCTAGGGTCTAGTCACCTTCGGGATGTTGTCTAGGGAACTTGTTACGCAAGGTAAATTCAAAAGAACAAGCATATTTCTATTCAACTGCCAGTTCTCTTCTGTACCTTACTATGAAACTAAATTTACACTGACTCATAAATAATATGACCTGATCCTGCAGGCGTTTTTACAGTTCTCTTCCTCTTTAAACAGAAAACAAAAATACTTCTTTCCCATTATTACTTTCCATATTTGAAGATGAGAGTTTAAATCTTTTTCTCAGCTTCCCAATCAGCTATTCCTTCCTGGTGGGACAAAATCAATTTTCTTTTTAAAACACAGGAACATTTAGTTCTCCAGACCTCTTATATGAGTTTTACCAAGGCCTCCTCCACTCAGTTATCTCAAAACACTTAGCTTTTCCCATCCTAAGAACTTCCTGGAGTACAGCTTTAGAAGAAGCATTTATACAGCCCACAATTTTTTTAATTGACAAACACATTAACTTCACATAATTAATGTAAAATTAAAATTTTAAAAGGTACAATAAAAGGGTGCAAGGGATGGTGGCTTGTTTCTCTAATTGTTGCAGAGAGCTTATGACACTTCCCCTTAGGTATTCAATCTTCTATAAAAGCTAACCTCAAAACACCAAAAATACAGATGACTATATGTACAGTGGAGGAATGTGTTTCCATTTATTTTAAACTCTTGTATTTCAATTTAAACCCTCACCCTAACTTATGAAAAATGAATGAATGTGGTTCACTACTAATATGACAATACTCGTCTGAAAGTCAACAATCTCCGAGTAAAGTTTCTGCCATCCTACCCACAAACCATTACAATCTAAAACAAAACCTTAGATGTCTAAAAATGCCACAAAAAATTCAATCACATTTTACAATTTTTTAGTATTTTTTAAAAGGAATATACCAAAGAGTCTAGCTGTCTAGCATCTGGACAAGGCTAGCACAATTTGCCAGTACTACAGTGTAAACAGAGCGTGAGCACTGATCTCATTATACTTACCATCATACTCTGGAAAATAATCAACTAGATGGGAGTACATAATTTTCTCCTCTAGTAGATCTTTTTTATTTAAGAACAGAATGACTGAAGAATTCTGGAACCATGGATATGTGATAATTGTCCTAAAGAGTGCTTTGCTTTCTTCCATTCGATTCTGGAATAAAAAATAGAGCAGAATTTTGGTGGCCATGAGATTTTATCATTTTTTTAATAAATCCATGCATTTTCACTCCATTTGGTGAAAGGACCCGTTTCCTGTTTTGCACTTTCCTACCAATATATAAGATACAATTAATTAAATTTTAAAAAATGAGCAAGCAGTAAATTAAATATTCAGGCATTTTCCTTTTGCAAATTCAGCTAGTTAAACGTAAATATTCTCTAAAATACTAGTCACAAACATGAAAGTTGTAACAGGTACATTTGTGAAGTCTGAATATGCACAGTTACAATCAGTCAACACACTGGTGGCCCCTGAAATGCAAGTGATTCATGGTAGAGACATATACAACACCACAAGACAACCAATTCAAGGTGTAAGAACACTGTATATTTTGCATGCCTTTCCCAAATTTTGAATACAGAGTTCAGCAACTCTTAGTAATCAGCTTAAAATAATCCCAAGTAAATTTAAAACCTGAGAATATTTTGTCTACACCAAAGGTTTATGACAAAGAATTCTAAAAAACTGTGAATTGATTCTAGCATTGCTGCCAGATGCAGAATTGTTTGCACTTGGTGGACTAATACAATGCTTATTGTTCAGAACCCACTAGCCTATGCAACAACACAACACTTACTCGGTAGGAAAAAAAACTGGATAGCAACCAGCCAGCCCAGTTATGCTATCTTTTACCAGTTCACCAGGCAATCAGGTATGACTTTGGGTTGCTGACCACCAGGTACTGCTGAAGAAACTGCCAGGACAAAAGACTAAATGTGCAGAGGGAGGGACTACATGTCAAGGATTTTGGGGAAATGATTATCATATGTATTCTGGGATAATCAATGACTATATATGTAAAATACAGTATGTAAACAGAAATATCCTGTACTCAGCATGCACAGTATTTGGAGGAGCTACCCCCTCAGGCATCTGGCCAAATAAAGAATGTCTGCTTCTTAATGCCAAGTTGGGGCTAAGGAGTTTTATTTTTCCTGATTTTTGGTAACAAAGTCATTGGATTAGCCTTTTAACTTCTTAGCTGCTCCTGAAACCACTTTGCATTATGGCTGAAATACCAGCAAAGCCTACAGTTATTTCTATTTGTAACACTCTTTTGTCATCATAGAATAATGTTACAATTCAATTCGTTCTGAACTATTAGAACAGCTGACTTGATGTGGTTAATAGAGAGCCAGAGCAAACATGGTTGGAAACACAGGAACTAACTTACTCCGATTATTATTAGCTATTATTATTATTTAAAGCTGCAGCCCTCTGAAAAAGACTGTTTCACAACCAAATGGGGCTTCAGAGTACAACAAGAACATGAATCCTAGAGATTCTGCCGTTGCTAAGCCATACAACAATCTGTAGATAACTCAAGTCAGTTTTGCCATAGTGTATATTTCCTTCCATTAATTTGCATTTTAGAGAGGCCAACGTGAATGGGAACTTTAAAAACTCAAAACAAATATAAAACAAAAAAGGAAAGCAACAAAAAAAAGCTAACTAATTCAATTTTGTAGTAAAAGTTGATAATTTAGTCCGTTAAACTTTATTGCATGTTGCTGTCATGCATGAAAATAAATAGCTGAATTTACATACTGAGAAACTAACACAGAGTATTAAAACATTTGCTTTCATGCAGTCAGATCTCATGCCTTATTGAATTCAACAGTACCAGGATTTCACTCTGAAAGGAACAGTAATGTCAACACAGCTGAGCATAAAACATAACTCCTTAGACTAATTAAGACAGTATTTCCTTTTCAACATTCTGTATGGACTTCTTCTCTAAACAAGACCTTAAGAAAAGGTAATGGGAACTACATAGTGTAGTTACAATGGTCCATCTCAAAAAGTTCAGCTCCATAGTACATCTGCAACTCCAGAAATACTTGTTGGTAAGTATTAGTGTCTTCTTTACTAGACTAAACAAGCTCAGGTCTCTCACACTGTCTTCACATGGCATTGGCTCAGGGCCCTTCATGTTTTTCCCAACAGATTTAGGTGACCCTGAAATTGTATTTATAAACCCTTTGCAAACTATTTCAAAGGGAAATCAAAAGAAATTGTGTTAAGGCCAGTGAACTGACATTTTGATACACTGTCATTTAGATGTGTAGTCCGCAGATGTTTTGTAGGAACTGAAAGACAGCCTGGAGATTTTTAAGTACATTCTATCTGCCTGTAAACAGAAATACAGGTCCCCAGTTTGCCATAACCAATTAAAATGCTATAGTGGTTTCATTATTTTTTTTCCTGTGATTAAGAAAAAAAATTTGAAGCAATTGATTTTTGACTAATCAATCTCTGCTTAACTTTCTGCTGTCTTTCATCTCTCTGTTTATTGAATTACTAAGGGCAATTCAACTTTTATGGATGTCACAGCAGGTAAAAACAATTTTTATGCCAGAGTTAATTCCTCCAACAATACTGCTTATTATCCTCTAAAATTTGTCTTAAACTGGTTTTCTGTTTCTAATGATAGCTCACTCCTTTGCATGCTCACTCTTTTGTTTTAGTGAATAAATGTGCCATAATAATTTTAATCAGTTTAATTAATCACAAGGTTATATGGTTGAACTACTGTTCTGAAAAAAACCTTTCCTTTAACAGGATGCACTATTTCTTGTGTAAAAGACAGTTTCATGTTACAGTATTTTTAGTGGAAGTAGGGATAGCAATACAAGGAGTACAGGAAGACTCCAGCATTGGGGATCTGACCTTCTGACAGATGCAACATGAAGCTATCTCACCAAACTGTTTCCAGAAAAAATCTTATTTCAGTTTCAACAAAAAATACTGCAGACAGAAACTTGAATAAGTAACGTACAGAAATGTGTAGCTGGATCTGGCTCAAGGCTTTTTCAGTAGCTGACAGTCAATGTCAGCAGTGAAGCCAACCTTCAACAGCAATCCCTGTTCAACAGCAGCAATAGCTCATCATTGCCTCCCTGGCTTGGCACATGGCAAATGAGCAGCAGGATTACTTTTTTCACCAACCCGAAAGATCTGCTGGTCTGGGCAACTTCCCTGCTCAGCTTTTGTCAGCAGTCAATCCCAAATTGCATAAAAACACCAGCTGTTCCTCTATTTTTCTTGTTAGGATATACAGATGCCAGTGTAAAATTCTCCATCTTCCATACAACCTGACAGAGTTGCCAGTGCAATGTAAAAATATAATTATGAAACAGAGTAAGAATACAGCAGACATACTCCAATAGTGAACTGGTTAACTATAAACAGGTTACACAGTCTTGGACAAAGTTATCCTAATACTTCGAAAAATATCAAGAAAAAACCACTGTACTTACTAATGAATCACATGACTGTCCAATTTTATGACTAGAAACACATTTTTATGAAACAAAAATAAAAGGGAATTTTTTTCTATCACGTACCTCTTATATATAAGATTTTACGCTGGAAAGTTTTTCTGTAACTGTTAAACATTAACACAAATACAACCAGAAGTATAAATCATGTTTTCACACATTTTTATTCACATGCAAACTTACTCTTCCTTAAGTTTTAATGGATTAAAGAGGAATATACTTCCTTCCAATTTTATTTTTATATGTAAATTTTCAATTTTCCTACTAAAATGATGGGTTTCTCATTTGGATGTAAATACTGAAATTCTCTTTGCTAGCTGTTGCTCCGAAAAAAATACAATTACTCCCACAATTAGAGAAACAACAAAATTGGGATAATTTATGAGCACTCAATTGTCAGATCCTGAAGAATACCTGGAAGAGTGCTAAAACAGTACTTAAGAGCTGTATCAGCTAGTACCCAGTGAAGGGAAAACAGCATTTGCCAGCTAACAAGCAGTGCTTTGACAGAAAACACTTAGTAAAATAATAATCTGAAACAACAGAGAAGCACTAGAGGAGTTTCACCCATTACTGTCCTAATGATTATCTACAGTGGCATCTAGTGGGCGTATTTTAACTCAGATACTGAATAAAAAATGTAATTATTACTTTTCTCTTAAAAAAATTAACAATTAAGCAGTGTCTGTTAAAAAAAAAAATTGGATTTCACAGATTCTGAGGAACTATGTTTAGTTGGAATGCAGTGAGGGAGAAGGTGGCAAGGAGATAAACACGCACAACACACTTGTTCTGTGTATGTAACTGGTGTATGCTGGCAAAAATGCTTATTTGAATCAGAGGGCATTCAGAGATGGTAACTGTAGAAAATGAGTTACTGACGCAAGAAAGCTTCAGAAAAAGCAGAGGTTAATATTTCAGAAGCTTAGTGTCACTGTAATGGACTCTTATTTTGGTTGACAAAACCTTTCATTATGAATGCTTTTTATGTACAACTCTGCATTAATTTGGAATTTCTCCATTAACCAACTAAGACTTCCAGCAATTACTTTCATAGAAGCAATGTCAAGCTGCACAGAAAGACCTGTAGTGTATTTCTTGGCTAAAAATTTAATGAAACTCTTACACAAAATCTGGAAAACAGTAGAGGAGATGAGGAATTGGGAGGTAAGCGCAGAGTCCTCCTCTATGTAAAAAAGTAAATATAGTATCAAAACTGAAAGGGCTTCACATTTTTGCTACCAGTATGAAGTATAATTTTGTAGCCCTACTGCTGTAACTAGTCATCTAAGTAAAAACTTCAATGGTTGTACAAATAACACAAATGCAGCCAGAGGTCATTTCAAACGGAGCTCAGGAATAATTCCTTTATTTTGTTCACGGTCTTCAATCTTTCCATAAACTAGCCTGAAAAAAACAGCTTCTGGTAGAGGACTGGGAAGACATCTCTGCAGGTAAGAATTGTATTTTTAAATCACCTGGAAGAACTCTCAGCTCTCCAACAAACTAAATTTGCAACACTGCCCTTGAAAATACATGGCAATTTTATGTATCCAGCAGAGACACAGATGAAGCAAGTGACAGCTGAAATACATCATCTCAGTATGTTCAACAACCATCAAAACCCAAAAATACTGTCCAAAACAAAAATGGTCTACAGAGTAGTCATAAAACATGGTTCAAGTTCTGCTGTCAAGTATTTTTCAAATGCAAAAATGGCTCTTAAATTATTTTTCATGATAAAACATGAATGCCAGAATTGGCTAATTTTTTAATACATTTGAGAATATACATTTTTAGTACATTTGAGAAAAATCAGTGAAAACATTTTAAAATCAAATTGTCCCTGAAAAAAAGCCCTTTTCTGGACAGTTCTGACACTGGTTATTGAGGGGGTGGGGGGGAAAGCAGTCACATCTTTGCCAGTAGCAACATTTACAAGCAGCATTTCTAGCAGCCTCTCCATGTTGGTTCATGATCATCCAACCCCCCACTGCCATTATAAACCATCCACTTCAACAAAAGAGAGAAAGGCTCTGACTCTTTCTAATGCAAATCTTTCCCAGCACTGATTGTTTACATTCAAAAGGTTCTTCATCCACAAGCCAAAAATAAATGTGCGTTTGTGCGGACAGGTATGAACAGATACAATATATCCAGCACTGAGTTTGGCACAGGTAGTTAATGTGCTCCAGTTAATTTTCTCAAGTTTCCAAATAAACAATCAGTTCTGTAGATTTGATTTCCCACGGGGAAAAAAATAATTAAATAAGTAAGTATGAAGACCATTTGAGGCTTTTAGTTGTAAATGGGAGTTTGTATTATGCCTCTGCCATATGCTCAATTGTTCTGGATTGTTGGCTGTTGATGAAAAAACTAGCCAAATGAAGCATTACATTTATTTATGATGTAGAAAGACTGAAGTTCTCTGATCTCATAATTGTTTTCATTCAGCCTTCATGCTAAGCCATGTATGAGGAGCCTGTGAATAAGGAACATTGTGATGGAAGAGAAGTGGAAGCATGCTCAGACATGAACAGCATGAGAGTCCGTATGAAAAAATGAAATAGGTTGTTCAGATAACTGCTTCTTTGAGAAGTAAACATACTCTGAACTGTGCAGTCTTATGCCATTTCCTTTTTTTTCCCCACATCAAAACAGTGTGACTGGAATACTGTACCAACTTGTCACCTGTTAATGTATTACACAAATGAACACTACACAAATTCCATCTAAGCTCATCTGTTCTACAGATGTACTTTTGTTTGGATTCAAAATGTAAGCATGTGTGCCTGCATCTCCATACCTGTATAAACACAAATGAGCTAGCAGTAAAATCACCTATCCTAGGTTTCATGTGATTATTTTAATAAATTAGATTTTAATTGGAATATTTTTTAACAAACCAAGCAACATTAATCCTTTCTCTGTGGGGAAATCTACAAACAACAAAATTTTCCATCAACCACAAGAACAGTGCCTTTATTCAGTTACTTGAAGCACAAAAACATTGCAGAAAACCACTCTACTAAGTTTGTTCAGTTTCAATTTGTAATTGTGGCTGAGATACCGAAGCCCTTATTTTCTTAATATCCTGTTCTGCCTTCACCTGATAAAACTGCAAGACAGTCCTTCAGCGTAAATTAAGTATTGTGAAAGTAACTACATTAATGCAGATATCAACTGTCAAATAAAGTAGGGTTCTTCAGCGGTATTAAAGAAGCAATGGAAAAAGCTTGACATGACCACAAAGATGCTCCCCAAGGAAAAAAAAAAAACAACCTCTCCTTTCACATGTCATACAATGTTTTTTCTAGAATCAAAGAAGAAATTACACTGGAGTGGATCTTTACATGGAAGTTACCAGGTACAACTCCTTGCTCCCAGCAGGAAAAACTTCATCATCATATCATTTTATACTCATGGCTGTGTTCAGTACAGCTTTGAACATCTCTCTTCAGAATGGAGATCCTACCTCTCTAAACAAACAATTCTACTTTCAGCCCTTGTGACACAGGAACACCACAACAAAAACAGTTTCACTGATGGCCACTGTATTTACAGGCCATTAAGTCACTTTAATGACCCCGTGTTGGTAATGTTTTGGACAAACCATTTTTAAGAGCAACTTTCTTCCTGGAGTATCTAGCTTCCATAAGAGACTCAGTCAGATGGTCCCTTCTTCCTTTCATCTATCATGTTCCAGATATAGATGTTCTAGGTTGTCTGAGACCCCTTGAATTCCTGAAAGATATGTGCAATGGCTATTGGAAATTTTGCTCAAGCCACCTCCAGACCTACTGGTTCTCTTCACATCTAAAATTACAAAATTATGCTTTCCTACTGCTAGTGTCATGTAAACATCTGGTACTGGTAAATGAACACGCTATTCTACATTTCAGAAAACTGGAAGTCTTGAAGGGGGATCACAGCTGGACTTTGTAAGTAACAGCCACTGCTTTAGAAGTCTATAAACTCAGATAAAAAGCTGTAAGACAATGGGATGCTGAACACAGAATGAGAGTGCATTAAGTTACAGCAGCAGAATTCTCAATCAGTGCAAGCAGCAGTCTTCACACATCTGGTGCTACACCACTATATGTCACATTGCAGTGCACTGGAGCGGGTGTAGGCAAGTTCCTGGGGAACTCCTTTAGTTCAGAATGAAGAGAATTGTACCTCATGAAAAAATTCATGTTAGAATATTTTGAAAGGGACTGATCAAGACTGGAACAAAAAAGATTCAATCTGGTTATCACAGCAGGTTAGATGATGCAGATCCTTAAAGAAGACAAACCAAATTATAAGGAAGTGAAAGCCAGTGGACAAAAGATAGAGTAATGATCTTTATGGCAAAATTTTTTTTAATGTCCATTGAGCAATACAACATTTGCCAAGCTCTCAGGAGAGACAGATCCTGGAAAATACCTTAATAGGTGTGAAAGGAGAACAGGCAGGAAGTAATGGCAGTATTAGACACAGTTTGAAGGCACAGATTCATAGAATGGTTTAGACTGGAAAAGACGTATAGGATCATGTGTCTAGGATTCCTTAAGCCCCAAAATCAATTTTCCTATTATTTTAAAATCTCAGAATTCTTAAGCCTTTCCTGCCTGCTTCATACATTGCAATCCTTTTCCACAGGAATTGTAATCTGGGATCAAACCTGAAAATACATGGATTATAAGCAGAGGGTACTTTTAATAAAACTTTAATGAAAATTCAGTGAAAGTTTGATGAACAAAGGGAAGGTGCTCCTGTTTTAAGAGAAATTTCATGGCATTATAATGTTAAAATTACCAATTTTGGCTGCAGCTAAATCAAATGTAATTTCTTAAGACATAGTACAAACTTCAAAAAGGGCTTTAAAACAAATGGTATTTTTTAAAAGGTAGAGTACTCTACTTAACAACCATCTCCCCTTACCAAGGAGATCCATGATTTACCTGTAAGAATTTAACATTTTACAATCCAAGCAAAATGTATTCGCTCTGATGAGAATAATATAAACTGGCATTTGCCCCCAAGATGCTTTGTGCGAAGTTAAGAATATTCATAATGACTTACATATAAAAATCATCTTTTATCAATGCATACTTCATGCTGTCCAATGCCTCTGTTGCTTTGCAGCCTCTGAAAATATCTCAGGAAAGACAGAATTTACTTTTTGATAGTTTAGAAAATTTCTAATTTTCACTCAGCCTATTACTTAATTAGTTGAGCTGAACTGAGGAAATTGTGTTCAGTCTTTTATGGTTTTGCTCTGAGAACCCTAGAAAAATAAAAACATAAACACAACCACCACCAAGCTATACGAATTGTATGAAATTGTATATACCTTAAGACTTTTAGTGCACTTATAAATATGTACAAGCTTCCATACACACTGTTTTCTATTTTGTTGTTTCTCAGTATCTAACTAGTTGTGCAAAGATAACGAAAACTACTTTTTTAAGGAACTCTATTTTACAGATATACTGTTATGTCTCTAATTCTTCCATAACTGCAAGTGGTTATGGTTCTCTTACAAAGCTGGAAATCATTTTTCTAATTATTGCACTGAGATGCTGAGATTTGATATGCTGAAAGGAGCTATCTTTAATACATATTCAAATGCAGCATATCCTGAAAATCTTGAAAAAAGACTTTATTTAAAAAAAAAAGTTGATTTTAAACATAAGAGTAAGTTCTAAACTGCACTATTTGATAAAACTGCCTATTTCTCCAAATTTGTTGGCACAATTCAGAGCCAGAGCATGACCCTCAAGACATATCATAAATCCATTTAAAAGAGAGATGTTTTCTTAGTTTTTCATTCTCACCTCTAATCCTGCTGAGTTTTCTGAAAAACTGAAAAGGTCCAACATCTAATAATTTAATTTATAACATTGTCCTTTGTCACATCACATCAGACTGATGGAATATTTACTTAATTTACAGTACTATTAATATAATTAGTATATTATGTCCTCTGGTTCAAATTTAGTCCTTGTTTTCCTAGGCAGACTTTCTATTTTATTAAGGGCAGAACTTGGAACAGTTAGCTATCTCTCCTTTGTGTTTGTTAGAAGAGAAGTATTTCATGACTGTACATCAACTGAAACTTCTGCAGGATTGGTAAAATATACCATCCTTACTGACTCTTCCCATTTTGTATTTATGCACCAAAATCAAGTTATGTACAATCTACACATACACTTAAAAGAGATGCCATTTGAGTCTGAGTATCGCCTGTTAAAGAAATCATAGCTAAAATACACCTGGACAGCCAGGCATACTTATCTCCAGGACTGAAGCTCCCAACTCTTTAGATATTTAATGGGAGTGCAATTTCATGGATGTGTCACTTAGAAGTCATTGTGCACATGTCTCTGAATAACAGGCAGTCTGAACTCTTGTCGTATTTTCTATGTATGTCCCCTTATACAAGAGTCATATTCCTCAGAACTTTTAATTCTTAACTCCTTCAAGTGCATGAAAATACAAACAGTTCCCAGCTCCACCTCACATATATCCAGCGAGAGACACTAACAAAGACTCCCAACTAACTGTAACCTCATCTGATTTGTAATTCAAATGTACTTCTCTTGAATAAGGTAAATAAGGAAAGAAACGGGTTTACAACTGACCATCCATCAGGCACTACATTTTGAAATAAAAATCAACAGTCCTTATTTCCTAATGAGAGAGGTCATACAAGTACCACCACCCCCCATCGCTCCTCAGAAAATAGTACTTTTTAATGATTTCTATTTACTCATGAAAATTATATTAATGAAAAACTGTATTAATTAAAAGATTAAACACCACACGTTTCTTTGCAAAAATGTACTACAGGAAATGAGACTTCAGGCAATATACAGTGGACTAATTAAAAAAAAGGAAGTAGGCCACTTTACAAAAATCGTTTAATCAGGCCATGAAAGCAATGAAAAGGAAATAGCAGAACACTGTAAATTGTCATGTCAGATATTTTAATTTCAATATGAGAGACAAAGACCAAAGAATGATTAGATTTTATCCTAGGATCACACCGATGGCATACATATTAAGAAAGTAGAGCATTCACACACACTCCCTTCAATTTGGTGCTAGAATTTCAAAACTGTTCCACGATTTAAAGCTACGTGTGTAAAGTATCTCTTGGCTGGTTACCTAAGTCTTCCCTGTTAAATCACTGTCTTCCCTCCTGAGGTTGTCAGACCTCAGTGAAGAACAAAAAATATCTTTGCAGGTTCATTTCTTAATTCAAGGTGTCAACAAACACATTTAAAGCCGTATTTCTGCCACATCCACATTCAGACAGATTATGCTTTGCTCTATGTGGAATAACTAAACGCATTCTTCCATTAATTCTGTAACTGCAATATTTAGAGATAAAGGGGAGAGAAAAAGAAGGGAAGAAGGCAGTGTCCTGGCATACCAACAAAATCAAGACAGACAGGCTACAAGTCTGCTGAAAGCCAAAACTTAATCTGGTTTAATATATGGGTGCTCAGCTCTAAGACTGATTGGAACCTTTCCAGAGCTCAGAGTAACACAGGTCTAAGTGTGCTGGAAAGCCTACTAGGCTATGTATGTATTACTGGAAAACAAAAACTGGTTTGAATTAAAGTCATGAATGTATTTAAAACTAAAAGTCAAAAAGGTTTGGAAGTTTTCCTCTGTTGTAAAAAAGAAATATAAATAGTTCAGTAGTGAGGTGTAAAATCCACCTGTAAGAAGGTTTTGACTTCCATTAAGCTTATTTTGGATAGTTAGAATAGTATTTGAACATTATCATAACTGATTTTTCTTTATGAAATTTCCAATAAATTTTGCCTGATTTGTATAATTACAATGCTTAGTATTTGTGTGTTGACTTTGTGGCTACAAAAGAATAATGCAAACAGAAAAAGATAGAACCAGACATTTCCAGTTTGACTTGAAACAAACCAAGTCTGACAGATTTCTCTTTTTTAACTATACATGTCTGCTTACAAAATTACAGGAGATTAAGATGGTACAGACCACATCATAATTTCTGGAAATTCAGCTCTGAATGACACAGGTAAGTATACAACTAACATAACAATAATTTTGTTTCATGAAAAAATTACAAATGTAAAAGTTTCCAGAGCTCTAAGGCTTTTTAAAAAATTAATCCTAAAGAAAGTTCAACATACAAAATGTGATTCTCCAGGGACACCTGTTTTACGTCAGCCACTGTCTTAAACAGTGCAACTTGTATGCAGCCATGAAGAAGATATTGTCAAACATTCTCCTTTTTTATCTTTTTCAAGTATGTGCTGAAAGATTTGCACAGGACAGTGCTAATGAGTAAATTTCATAAAAGTTTGATGAGTAACTTAAGAGCCCTCAGGAGAGACAAAATACCCTCAATATAAAAAAATCATCCTTAATCTTTATTCAAAACTGCATTCAAAATAATGGATAGTGTGCTTTGAACCCTCAGCCTACCCGCTTGCTTACTTCTCTAGTTTTTTTAAATAAAAATACAATTTACACCTTGGGCTTTAACTCAAAGGAATGGAGTTTACTACCCTAGGGTCTGTTCCTTAGGAATCTATAAATTTTGTCTTCATTTACACCACCTATTATTATGCCTTTGCTCATAACAGTTACTGAACAAACACATCTCTGTATTTAACTGTATTCCTCTTCAACACAAAACAGAGACTTGGAATCCTTCATGGACAGGATCAGCTTAGCCCTGCTGGAAGATTGAACTCTTCCTCCCCTCTGACCCCTAAACTGCTTCTCACTCCCCTGGGTGCCAATTGTTTATGCTTGTAGATGCATTTAGAAAACACCCGGGAATGGACTGGTAAAACTAATTTTTTTTGAACTCATGGGTTCTGTTGACAATTGCTTACCTCGTTATCTGACTCCACAAGCACTTGATCATATTCACTAAGAGCTACTAGGAACATGATAGACGTGACATTTTCAAAGCAATGTATCCATTTTCTTCTTTCTGATCGCTGGCCTCCTACATCCACCATTCTGCAAAATTAACAACCACATCACCTCCATGAACACCTTAACAGATAAACACCCAACCACAAATACAACAAAATTCAAGGATTAGTTAAAAACACAATTTTGTTTGGTTTTCTCAATGATTTTTTTTGCCACTGATATTTAATAGAACCTGTTGTAAGCAGTTAATCATGTTTGCTTCAAGTCTGATGGGTTTTTTGTATTTGAACTATTACGAGTCTCAAACCCCCCAAAATTATGAGATATTAAGATGTCATGGGCAATGATTTGGCAATGTAAGCCCCACAAATTCAGCAACAGATATAAAACAGACGGTGGACCACATTTCCCCCTGCCACACATCAGGATCAAAATCCACAACTTGTTAAAGCTGCCCCAATTTAAGCAGACAAATAGAAAACAGTATGTATCTACTAAAGGTTTTGATAGCCCAAATCAAAACTCATGTTTGCTTGCAGTGTATTCCCACTTCATCCCATGTCTCAGTGTAAATGTGGGTGTCTAACTTGTAATTACAACTCTGTAGTTATTTTATAAACAATGATACTTGCATTAAAGTAGGGTGATATATCTCTAAAAATCAACTACACAAATGGTAACCTTTTATTCCAGAATTTACATGGATGTCAAGGACATACAGTTGTATTTTCAGATTATTGTGCATAGTGAAACTTTGATATATATTACTGAAAAGACAAATTGCAGATTTTCTATCAGAAAAAACTACTCTCAAAAATAACAAACCTAATTGCCTTTGATCCTTCTGACATCTTTAACACGAGCTCCTAAATATATGTGGACAACAACATGAAGATAAATTGACAAGCTCAAATTTTAGAAACAGAGTAATTGCTTTTTATGTACGTTAATCCAATATCCTTACTTGGCATTGCTAATGTAAAGGGAAACAAAAGAAACAAAGCAAGTGGGTGCTAAAACTTTTTTCCTACCTGAAAATGACACTTTGTAAGTCGAATGGATATTCAATGATCCCTGTTGTTGGGACTCGAACTCTGAGCACATCCTGCTGGGTTGGCAGATAGGTGGAATCTGCTATGCGGTCCAAGTCATTAAGATAGCTATAAACAGGGAGAAACAACAGGAATGCTAGACACCATCATCCCACTGAGGAAAAGAGAAAGGAAAACTTGGGAAGGAAATGGGCTGTGGGGCAGGGAGAAGTACATCAGAAAAAAAAAGGCATTACCGGCAGAAAAGAGGGGACAAAATATAAAAATGTACTCCATCCCCACTTACACAGGTTCAAGCTAATTCTACAAGAAAGATAGCATAATTATCATGGGGATTTTTCCCCACACAATTTTGCTTGGCTTTCACATATAAATTTGCCAGAGTTGTCAATTACGTAATTATAGGAAATTTAGAGACATAGTACTATATGAAGTGTGAAAAATATAAAATTGCTTTGAATATGTAATGTATTTCTTGATATTCAGTCTGCAGTGCCTACATACACACACCTGGATAAACTTAACGTGAACCTTCTCAGAAAAAATGGACTGCTATAGAATAGACAGCAATCATAGCAGTCTGGTGTAACTAACTGGTAATAGATCATTACGAGTTAAAAAATGACTGGAGGATGAAGAGCACTGCTTTGAGACTAAATTAAAAAATTGAGAAGCCCAAACACTGAAAATTAGAACACTTTCCATATCTTGTTACCAGAAGGCAGCACAAACTAATTAGTGGGACCTCTGGCACCTGAAGTCCTGCACTCACACTGAAACTTACGATTAGGTTGATAAGACCCCAGTACTTGAAACACAATTCAGTTGGCTAGCAAATAACCCAAAATTGCTATAAAATTGCTTGTAAAGGTTCAGTAACTACAACACAGAACTATTCTGCTTATTGGTTAATGGCGAATTTCAACCCTGATGCACCAGTGTACTGAAGGTTTTAATCAGCTGTCACAAAAAACATCCTCCAAAAAAAGAAGGTACCCATGTGTGTGTCCAGGAGCTGGACATCTCATGATGTCAGGGCACCAGGAATCTTACACTCTCCCTATGGTAGACATGTGGCAGAAAGACTGCCACAAGAAACCAAGTTCTTGACATTTGACTAGTTCACAGCAGAAAAATACCTACAGTTAGCCACTGAGAAGATAAACTAATGTAGGGATTCCCTCATCTTTCCAGAGGATGAGAGCAATGGTTTTGTAATTTACTAAATGATGATGAAGTGTCACCGATTTCTGAACATGTTCTTTTCCCTGTAGTAATTAGTGAAGGCACTCCTTTTAAATAAACCCACACATGAAATAATCAGACTTCTAGACGTTATAAATTACTTTTTAATACAATCGTGAGAAGTTATCCTGAACAGTGACAGAAACAAAGCAGTTTAATTTCTACCTTACAGTAAAAATACAGACGAATTTGTCAGCTTTGGGGAACAGCCAAATTATTATTGGCTCAATTATAAAATTATCAGATTTCCTTCACTATGACTTTATTAATGAAGTACCAATTCTACAGTAAATACTAATGTGAGAAAGATGTATTGAACACTGTATCTCAGGTAAGATAGAAGTTCCTAGTCTGAAAATATTTTCTGAGAATGCTAATTGGTTTCTGGCAGTGAGAAAAAGGCTTTAGAGTCTGAGCACTGGACCTGCTCTCAGGGATTTTTTACACAAAAAGCAGCAGGAACGAGCTCATCATCAATTTGTTGGGGGGAAAGGAAAAAAAAAGGGAAAAAAAAGAAGATTGAAATCCATAACCATCACCATAAGAAAGTGACAGAACCCAAACTAGATTCTTATTCCCTCCCACCCACAGAAGAATTTGTTTTATTTTGTGATGAAATTTTGGAAGGACCTAAAAAAGCATTGCCAGTCACTACATGCTACAGTGGTATTCATAGGAGCTAGAGAATTTTAACTGAATAAATTGGCAGGTGGCCCATTTACACAATTGTCTTGTTGCATTCCTTTGGCAGGCTTTAGCTGTGGTTTCTAAGGTGAGCCTGATTACTGCATCTCTTCACAGTTGCCATTTTACTAAGGCATCTGGTAATGCACATCTGCCTGATTTTAGAAAGGTGACAAAGCAAAAAATACTAATAAATTTTTGCGTTTCATTTGTGTTTCTAGAAATCAATAAATGAGCAGATGAGGTTTTGTGGGTTTTTTTTGTCTGAAGTTTCAGAAACGTTATCCTTAAAAAATACTTAACTTTCCCTTGTCCTCATCTTTTATGCTCAAGTTCTGCCTACTCCGAAACCAAATTCAGGTCACTACCCTTTTCACTCATTTCACCTGTAGCCCCCTACAAAGCCTACACAGTCCACAGAAGAGTCCTTATGTATCCCTATGGAATCTTACTTAATTCCCTGGATTTCTTCACTTAACAGATTAAAGAGTGTTGGGCTCTCTAAGAACTGTCCTGAATTATACATTCAAACCTGGAATCAGGGAATTAGTGTCAAAAACAGTAGGAGTAACTCACAGGAAAAAAATAATCAGAAGGATGCACCAAACTCCTTAAAAAGAAAAAATTTTTGACAATTAGAATCTACAGGTTAACATAAGCCATTTAGAATATATCCTGAATTTTTTTTGTTTTCCAGTAATATTTAGCCTCTACCACTTTTTCTTCTAACTTAAAACCTAATAAAATTCATTTATTTTATTTTATCATCGTATCAATTTATTTAAATGAAAATATCCCATGTCTTTGTTGTACAATTTGAAGTCATTTATCACTGCTATTTTAATGCTGTGACCATACAGCAAATTGTCAGTGAAATTCTTCCTAGGCAGAAAAAATTGGTTTTGATTTGTGGTTCTTCTGTTAGTTGTTTGGTTTAGTTTTATTCTCTTTTTTTCTGTTTTTTTTTGAGTTTCTTCACATTTTATTTTAACAGAGGCACCTCTGCTGAAAAAATACTTTTGCTGGAATTCAGGTTTAAATCAAGATTTGCACTGTTGCTCTAAAGCAAAGGAACAGGTATTTTCTGCTACTGACTGTTCTGCAGACAATTACACTACCTGTTACCCCATGAAAATGTGTAACTTCGTGTTCTACTATCAACTTCAGGGGGATTAAACACGTTTCTGAAAATCAAACTGAACGCTCTGCCAGTAATACAAAGTTGCCTTCACGATATTCTAAAATAATTAAAAATGATGCAAATCTCTTTTAAAATTTACATAACCTCTAAAATAAAGTAAGAATTTTAAAAAAACTCTATTTGCTTTAAGTAAGAATATCTATCATTGTATCAGGGTCTTCCCATTTTATGCACTGTTTTATGTCATTGTCTGAAGACTTTTGATATACGACAAATAAAATGTCTCTCTTTACTCAGGTGCAATCTTCTTGAAATACCAATGAGAGCAAATCAACAAACATATGTGTAACACATTATCATAACTCATGTATTAATTGCAAAACACTACATCTCTACATCCACGGTATATACAAAACCCAATTTTCTCTTTATGAAGCACAAGAATGGACTTTTGCATTGCATTAGGAGGGGTGAGGTAACAGTCTGATTATTCTGAACAACTGGTTGTTGAGCTGAGTCACTATTTCAAAATGTTGAGAGGGAATATGTAAGTGAATGCAGCTGAGTACATAAAAAGAAAAGACAACTAAAATTAATATTAAAATATAAAATTAGTATTACAATTAATATTAAAAGACATACTAGCAGCACACACCTTTTCCACATACAACTATTCCAACTGTTCCTGTAACACTGAAAATTTATTATTTGTCTTACCACATTTATTTACTGTCAGAATAAAGACTTATACTTTCAAATTTTCCTTGTACCAAAATAACTGGATATTTAACTTTTTTTTTACCCACATGAAAGCTGGGATTTAAAGAAATATTCTGATGAGTATGAAAGTGCAGCATTGCACACATAAGCTTTTAACATCCTACAGCTCATGAAACTAGTCAATATTTATTTTTCAATTACTTTATCCTGCAACAACTTTAAATTAAAACATCAAAAGTGCTCGCAAATGCCAATTGTCTTCTGCTTTCAACTCTCTGCCTCCAGACCATCCTAGCTGCTCCTCTGCCCAGCTCCCAGCTCTTTCACTTGTCCAATAGCTTGATAACACATTTCCATCAAAATTATTTGGAAACACTACTGAAATTGTTCTGATTATGGTTTATTTGATGGATATGTCCTGGGATGTGGCAAGTCCATGAACTCCAGCAGGAAAAGCAGGGTGGAGTTACTTCCTCCACTGGCATATCTGCAACCAGAAGAGAACTCGTGAAGCCACAGCTATGTGAAGCGTGTTGGCTTTTTAAATGCAGATGGATGAGAAGTAAATGAAAATGAAGATTCTGATGGGCTTTTGTATGTATCTGCTTACTAATAAACTGATTCACTGTGGCTCTAACGCACTTAGCTAATGCAGCCCTAAAGTACTGAGAACTATACTGCCCTCCTGGGCAAACAAATTCTACATACAAACAAAAAATTTAAACACCTAAGTGATATGCAGTGTGTTTTAGGGTAGATGCCCAAGTTGAAATGAATTAACCAATACTGCAATCAGTCTTACCAATGCACCTAACTCTCCAGTGTATACTACAACTGGCTACACATGCACTTTTGCAAACAAATCACAAGACTTGACATAGCTACGATCTTACACAAAAGCCAGTAATTGCCCAGAGCAGGCATTTTTTTCAGTTTATTAGCTTAAAATTTTTAAGTCATAATAACAATATGGGTGTTGAAAACACCCTGGAAGCCATCCTGAAGGGCTAGTACAAGAGTGAGTAACCACCAGCATTACCACAAGAAATTCAGTTGTACAGGTAAGTAGCAACAGTGCAAGACATTTAGGTCTCAGCTACATGATACTCAAGGGTTCATTTCCACCACCTACTAAGAAATCTTGTTTTGATGAGTCATGCTGTAGCTATTATAGGGCCTCTCACCCAAACAGTACCTGCTCAGCTAGGCATTATAGAAAGGAAAGAAAATGGGAAAATACATGGTTCTGAGTAAATTTATAATACAGACCAAATTTCAAAAGTTAGTTATATCTGTAATTAGTTTTAATAAAAATGAATTTAATGGCTGATGAGGTAATTTTCCAGGGGTTGCTATAGTGACAGGTAGACAGTGCATTACTGAGGCGGTGAGTATGTAATGAGTTGCTGGCAGTGAACCTCCCTTGACGTCAGGACAAGCTGCCAGCATCTAGCAACACGCCTGTGATCTGCACGCTGACCAGCAGCAGAGGAACACTTTTTTTCCAGTCAGCAGCAAGAGCAAAGTAATTATTTTTAATGCACTTTACATCACCTATGACAAGATCCAAGTCTGCAGCCAGCTTCATGGAAGCTGCCAGGTTATGGTGGTGCTAATAATGCCCTTGAAAAAAAGCACATGTCAAAGGTACTATTGGTCCACATTTCCAAATAAACAGCAGGAATAGGATTATGGGAGTAGTCTCACTCTGTACTTTCCTACATGCATTTCCCATATAGATATCAAGCAAGGAAGTGAGACTCCTAAACTTAACAAACAGACCTCAGTTGTTTTAACTAGTTCTTTAAAAAACTGAGTATGACTCCAGTCACCATGAACAGGTAACTCAATACTGAGCCTTATTTTCCTAGGGCTACATCACCTAATGATGACAGGCCATCAAAATTTACTTGCATTTTCTTTCAGAAATTAAGATCTTGGAGCACCTTCAATATGGGGAAGACCCTTCAAAGAAACACCCTCCTCTACCTATGAGCTACTACTTACGAGCATTTTTGAGGTCTGGTTTTTCTAAGTAATCAGGTGATAAAGAATAAATAGGAATAAATAAGGAATAAAAAGGAATAAATCCATAGGATGAATTTCTGTAACATTAAACTATGTTCAGTGTATAGCCTGATTGATCAGGTGCAGGCACAAAGGCATAGGCAGACAAAGGCAGAAGGGGTACAAGCCTTCTAATCCATCTCTAACATCATTTCTCTTTCTGAGGTTAAAAATGAGACTAGTCTGCTCATCAGTACTAATACCTTTTCCTAAACTCTGTAGCAAGGTGCTGAATTAATACTCACTAAAACACTATCAAGCCCTGTGCTTACGAGTCTGAGAGACACTTTGAGCACAGAAATCCCTGGAGAGCAGAGTGCCTGTGAAAACACGCTGCAGAGGAAAAAGGATCTGACTGGCACCATACCAGAAATATTATGTTATAAATCTCTAAATAAAACCAAACATGTTGAGATAGAAGTAATTATTGACACTGATAGAAAGGTCAGTATAAAACCAGTAAAGATGATTTGTTACCACCCAGCCAGCCAACACATCTCTATGGGAAGAATTAGAGTACAGGGAACAGGGAAGGGACAAAACAAATCTCAAGAAATTCTACAAATTCTGCAGTTTAATACAAAAGTTTGTGGGTGGTTTCAGTGTAACCACAGCTATTAAAGCAAGCCTTACTAGCAACATTTCACATGCAAATGTTTTCTCACTGCATTCAATGCCAAGACAGATTTTGGTATGATAGTAACCATAAACATTTACATCTTTTCAACCCCAAAGTTCTGAGGTTTAATGCAAAAAAAGGTCTTTTCGTCAAGATTAAGATGGTTCATGGGTATGATACTCTGCAAAAGTTTCATACACAGACAGTGGCAGTGCAAGAGGAAATAGAAACCTAACCAAAGTCTATGACTAAGGATAATTAGGCAAGATATTTAATAAGATTTGATATATCTTTGTCCTTTGGACTCTGGCTAGTCTAAACTGGGATAGGGCTATACTCCATACTATGGTTGGGGTTTGGGGTGGTTTTGGAGGGGGTTGGGAGTTTTTTAGTTTGTTCTGCAAAACTTTAAGCCAGTTGATGAGGGCACTCTTTAAAAAACCCTAGCAACAAATCTTGACCATGTGCTGAAAAACAAAAGTCTTTCTTTTTTTGCATCTTTAAGAAAACATACAACTGGCTTGACTTTCAGCAGCATATATGCAAAATGCTAAAGCTGCTATAGAAGGATTTTTTTTTGCCTCAGAGAGTTGCCAGAATAATTGACACAAGTGTCCTCTATGCTAACATGCAGCAGTTCAGGAAATGGAATCATTTTTCAGTGTACAAAACTAAATGTAAACAAGTACTGGCTGTGTTCTTAGAACTTCTGTAGAGGTTTGTGTGTCTAAGACTCTAGACCATTGATGAAAAGTTGAGGTAAATTACCAGTTTCCAGAACTGTCTCATCTTAATCTATAGTAAACATAATAAACCTAAGATTGAAGCGAGGTAGGAAAAAGTCTGCACAGGGTTGTTTTTATCCATATTCCACCCAGATCCTACCTAGCTGTCTTCCTCAATTTCCTACATCACTAAAAGCCAACCTTAGCAAAGGCTAGAAAAGACAAGCCACCAAATAAACAAATACTCATGCAAATTTTCCTTTTTAGAAAATGTGGCGTAAAAATTATACAGTCATTAAGAACATGCCATGTGCTGCATGAAAAAAGCATCCTGAAACCAATACATACTGTATACTGTTTTACGCAGTCCCACTTCCCTTTCTGAATTTCCCAAGTTCTGTTGCATAATCTGCAGGTTTTCTATGGGAAGCAGTACTTTGGTATGCATGTCTCACCTTTCCTCAGACATTGTCTTTATTTTGGGCATAAGATAGGATTAACATGGTTCTGCTGCTAGTACTTGATCTTTGAAATTCAGACTTCCATTTTTATCTGCTGTTTCTACCTGACTCTAAACCTTACATAAGGCTGTGTAAACTGTAAATACACAAAAGCAGAATCTACAATTCTACAACACAAAGTATAGCTCAAGTATAGCTGTAGGACCTTCAAGTACATTTTTACAAATGAAGATAAGCAGGAACTAATCAACAGTTTATTAAATAATAATGTATTTAAGCATCTTTTAAATTATGATTATATGGTTTTGTCACTGCAATCTAATGACTGCTACACAGATAGACTGTTGTTTAGAATCTGCTATCAATTCAGCTGCATAGCAGGTCCCAGTTTCAGACAGTATTACTCCTTCTGAAAGACCCATCACGCTCTAAGAGTACTCTATACCTTCATGAAATAAAAAAAAAATGTTTGCTAAAGGCAATGCCAATAAATGGAGTGAACTGTGTCAGTAAAAACTTAAGATTCATATGCTGATCTTGCCCCCTGTGTGCCTCCAAGCACAGTGTATTTAACAGGTGCTAATTCCACTGAAATTTACCTGTTTCAGGAGTACAACAGAAGGAAGATATTATCAGCTGACAGGTATAAACGAATTGTTTAGCTGAAGTTTTGAAAATACTTCAAACTGAAATGAAATATTGTCATAGAAAAATTACTAGATGACCAAAGCCTTAAAACTCCTGCAACCATTTTACAGAAGGTGTACTTTACTGAGCAGACATCACTAGGTTTAATATCTTTTTTTTCTGTTAGATATCAGAGATACACTGTAAATTACCTCAAATTCACACCCTTGAGCTCTAACTTCATAGTGAAGTATAGGAATCTGCATTTTTATATTAACTGTCCAACTATCTCAACTCACAGTATATGCAAAGCTGTGCAACTGCAAGAACCAAGCTGTTGAAGGTGACAGCAAATGCAGAAACAAAAGCCTGAACGACTGTACATGTATGAGAATGCTATGGCATGTATGACCAATGAAGCAGTACATTATATAATAACAAAATGAGCTATAGATACCCACTGGCACAGCTAACACACTAAGGGGAAAACTGTATTTAACTAGCTGAAGTGATAGAAAACAGCAATGGAAGGGAAACTGAACAGATACGCTCAGCACTTGTGTAGCAACTAGAAAGTCCTTGGTTGGAGGTATACAGTGGCTAAATACTTCTATTTCATGCGGCCAGTGAAAGAAGAAATTGAAAATATGAGCCAAGCAAGGCTGTGGGACACCTTCTAGGTCTTAACACTTCCTACATTTTGTTCATGAATGGTAAGCCCTTAGTGTCATACTGGAGAAAAATGGTGATGAATCTTCAAAAATTCCAGTTGCAACCCAAATTCTCCAACACAGAAGACTATTGCCTCTCCTTTCCTTAGGCTTTGAAAAGGTATGATACAATCAAACTGTTGACTAGTGACCTTTTTATATTTGGGTTAAGGTTTAGGCACATGATACAGTATATTCTGAATGATCTCATCTCATCTCATCTCACAGCTACTACTAAAGGCAATTCTCCATGTTATTGGTTTACATCTGTCCCACACTGTGAGGCAGCACCTTAAAGGGAAGTAATTTGATGATAATTAAGTAGGTAAGTCACCCAGTAATGTGCATGGAGAGCAAATAACCTCTGTATACCTCATGTACTCTTGACTTTGCCACAGTGAAGTCTAAAAGTTTTGGAGCACCCAAGGGTCAGGAAAGAGAACAGAATGTATTTCTTAAGCCTCCAACAAGTTCAAATCAATTCCCATAATGCAGGGAATTTTCTTTTATTGACACAATCTGCACCTCTTCTAGTAAACATACATTGGATGTATTCTTCCAGAGTACAAACATTGGGTATAAAATCATCAAACATGAAGCTAACAATGACAAAGACTGACAAGGCAGATCAAAAGATGGCAGAAAGTATTATGATATACAGGACATATTATAAACCTGAAACATAATTTAAAAACAATAAAGTAACAGGAAGAAGACCATGTGCAGTAAGAATAATCTAGGTTGCAAAAGACATCAAACATCAAGTCCCACACTTAGCAATCACCACCTCGTCACTTTAGACCACAGCACAGTACAACATACAATTACTTCTTGAACAACTCTAAGGATGGCAACACTACTACTTTCCTGAGCTGTCTTTTCAATGCCTAACAACTCCTTCCAAGAAGAAATTATTCTTGATGGCCAGAAAAATGAACCTCAGCTGGTGCAACCTGAGGCTATGTCCTCTTGTTCTATCACCTGTTACCTGGAAAAGTGACCTCCAGCTGACTACCCCCTCCTTTCAAGACAGTTGTAGAGGGTGGTTAAGTTTATACCTGAGCCTCCTGTACTTCAGGCTAGCTCCTTCAGCTGCTCCTCATAGGACTTGTGTTCCAGACACTTCACCAGTTCTGTTCTCTGGACATGCTCCAGCCCCTCAGTGTCTGAGCTGCAGTAAGGGGGCCAGAACTGGGCACAGGATTTGAGGTGCGGGCTCAGCAATGATGACTACAGGGGGATGAACCATTCCACACTCTGATACAAGAAATATCAGATGTCATCTGGCCAACCACACTATTTTTGATCCAAGCCAGGATGCCATTGGTCGTCTCAGCTACAAGCTGGCTCATGTTCAGCTGCTGCCAGCCAGCACCCTGAGGTCATCTTCTGTTGGGCAACTTTCTAGCTACTCTGCCCCTGCCTCAGCCTGCTGTGACCCAAAGGCAGGACTCAGCACTTAGCCTTGTAGAAGACTGATGGCAAAAAAAAGCAACATACACAGCAAATTGAAAATACTACTACTGCTACTACTACCATGACACTACTGCTACTATAAAAACACAGAGGAAAACTACTGAGAAGATGAGAGGCTTGTGCAAGGGATGAACGAGGAACACACCTAACATTAACACATACGCTTACCAGGCATTGGCACATATGCTTACAAGAGAGCTGGTGGATGACAAACCATTTTGGTTCATACATCAAGTCAGAAGACAAGGAGCACCAAGTACTTGTTTCTGTCTTACTGCCTTGTGAATCCCAGTCGCAATTTTTAAGCAATTTGTTTCCTTATTTTGTGACAGGGATATAATGCTAATAAATTTATTTGAGTGTTTTACTGATAAACATACTGTATATTTGAAACAATGTTTCTTTTGTGTCTGCTGATATTTTTTTAGTGGACTTACATACCTGGAGAAAACTCCCCTTGCAAGCACAAGTATACATAGAGGCTTTTCTAAAGACTCATACACATTGACTTACAAGTCTAATTTAAAAGATTTTGCAGAATTCCATAGTATGAACTATAATAAAGTCACCATATCTACAAAAACTAATGGTAAACTGCTAAACATGCTGAGCTTGAAAAATAACCAATCAACTAGCACACGTACCTTTTGCAAGACAATGTACTAGGATTTTTTTTGTAGTTACTTAATGATTATTCCCTACTATTTTTTATGCTGTTCAAAAGATCCACTATGGTGACAATTTAATTAAAGTAGGTCAAAACTATGGTATTCAGCACAATCTGATCTGAAGTAGCATCAGATCATTATTTCCTACTTAGGAGAGTAATTCCATTTTTAGCCTCTGAGGTAAAGCGCACAAAATACATACATTTATTTCAACTTTAAAACCAGTATCACATCTGTTGTGGAAATAAAGTTAGGACCTACAAATACAAGAAATTCAAAATATGAGACAAACTCTGCTTCCCTTCTACTTAAATTTGCCACTCATTTCAGTTCAAAAAAGATGTGAAAATATATTGTTAGTAACATATCTCCAAAATTTTCCTTTCACTGTTTTGCATCCTGGAATTCTTCTCTTTATGTAATATTATATTTGTTTCCTTACCACCTAAAACCAAAGCACAGTATGGTATGTTCAGGGACAGTGAGAATCGAAACAATACAAGAGAGATGCCACTGTACTTTGCACCACTCCACACCAAAACATATGTGCAAAAATGATGGGTTGGGAACGTAACCAGGACAGAGAACTGCACAGGACAAGAGAAACCCTATGCACAGGGCAAACAAAAGTCATGGCATGGTGATAATATCGTAACAAATCTGAGGAGACTGTGTCAGGCACCCATAGGTCTTCAGCTGCCTAAACTGCATTAGCAAGATCCTAGTAAGTTTGTCTTGACTATTCCCTTATAAAGTGCTGTACTAGATAAGGATGCTCAGACTACTGTGCAGATAAATGTCATTTCACACCCATCATGTCTAATGTCCTACTACAATGAGATTAATGTAAGCTTCATGGTGCATTTTCTTAAGTAAGAGGCTTTCATTCACATACACTTGCCAAATGGAGACTGGTATTTTATCATTGGAATATTTTTTTTCATAGCAAATACAAAAACCAATGTAGAACCCTTGGAGTTTTTTGCCATGCCTCTAATAACAAATTATGCTGCATTCTGTAGCACTGGTCAACATCAAAAGCCCATCAACTCTTTCTCTGGCAGCAGATGAGAAATTTTACCTGAGATCTATGCTATATCACTAAAAAATAACTAAGATTCATGAAGTAAACCTTCAGGCAGACATCAGATTCCAATGACAAATTTCACATAGTTTTTTAATAAGATTCCAGTCCCAAGAAACTAAAGGCTTAACATTTCAGACAGTTTTTAGTCACACATGCATTTTTATTATTGTTGATCAAGAACAAACAATTTAACTTGAAGTGCTTTCTAATGTCTTCCTGGCAACCATGTTCCTTAAAGTTTAGACTTTGTTTCCATAATAGAAAGGCAGTTCAGTATAAAACAAATCCCTTTGTTTAGTACTGTTTATCTCACCACTAAGACTGCAAATGCCAGGGAGGGAAAACAGAAAATCTGGAAAATAGGAGTTCTTGAACATACCAGTTTTTATGAATTGTATGCAGGTCTACTTTGATTGCACTTTCCAGTATTCACTACTGTCACACTACATGGAATTATCTTTGCCCATCTTGCATTTGTGATTATATGGTAGAAGAGAGTAGGCTGAATTAGGTTTAACAAAAAAACCCCCCCAAAGTAACCATCCCTAATCAGAATGTTGAGACTTTGAATGAAACTGTAATTTTGTGAAATAACAGATGCAATCCTAAAATAGATGTATGCCACTCCTTAATTCAATTTAGTATGCGTATATTCACCTATGTTTGTTCTGCATATGCATAAAAACATGTACACAGACATGTAGCACAAGAAGTTAAAAAGTAAAAATTACTTTGTTAGAAACATTAAGTTATATATAGGTTTAATTGCTACCATGTACTTACTATTTAGTTGAATCTGATAATTGATATTCCCGTCGTCTATCGTAACACTCCTGAATTCCAGGGTCATTCCATAAGCTTCTTATTGCATCTACGTACGGGTTCTCAAAACTCGACACCTTCTCTACATCAACTTCTCGAACTAATAGTGCATGAACCTAATCAAAACAAACAAAACCATAAAATTTACCTCACTTTCTATGTTTGCAGACAGATCATATACAATGAACAAGATTAGTAATTATTCACAATGCTTCTATCACCAATATGTTCAGTTTGAAAAATCAAATATCACGAAGATGATTGTGAAGATACAAAAAGGAGGTAACCTTTAAGCTAACATCACAGAGAATAAAGCTGCCCTTGGAAAAATTGCATCTTAGACCTCTTTGTTTTGGGACACCAATAATTGCTACCAAAACCTTGAAACAAAGAAAAAATAAAAATGACAGACAAAACTGAAGGATTCTGTAAGTACCAACAAATTCAAACTGGTCATTAAGATCTAACTACTGCTAGTTCAACTCAATTGTTCCACAACCAAAATGTAGATGGTGTAGGTTACTGTTCAGTTCAATACACTTTTGACAACAGCAGACAACATTTTCCACAGCCTTCTGGGAATATAACAATTTCCCCTTTATTTACCAGAAATCTTGTAAACACTTATTCAATTCCTCTTGGAAAATCATGCCTCATACATTTTGGATCTTTTTTTATGGATTTCTACAAGTATTTAAAAGAGATTCCAGAATAAGAAAACTGGAATTTTTGGGAATGGTAATCATGACATTTCCACTTCAGGAGATACTGAAATAGCTACCATGTCTTCTCTGTCTTTATTCCCCTCAGAAAACTACGGACAGGGTTAAAAGCTGATTCTGAGCTTCAACAGTGTTACAGCTTTATGGTGGTTTTCCTGGCAATACTCTTTTTGCCACACTGCATTATATACTTACAAAAGTGTGGGGGTTTTGTATCTAGGCTTCATCATCTCAGTCTTCTTACTATTATCTTTACTATCTCTTATTTTTATTGTAACAGGAAAATGATAGAATTCCTAAGTTACTAGGAGATACCTGATCCTACACAATCTACTTCAAAGGAGCTGAAAAGATTTGCGTAATTCAGCAGTATTAGAAAAAGGTTCACACTTTCTCTGTTGTTTTTCAGGATTATGTTAATGGTGGTTAGATTTGCACAAGACCAGTGAGTTGACACTTCACTCGTGTGAAGCACTTGCTTTCTTTGCCTATTTGTGTGCATTTAAAAAAACCCCTAGGTTTTACCAAAATGCTCTATAGATTTTCCCAAACTACCACAGTGGTTATGACAACAATAACAGTTAGCTGAATAAACTGAGTAAATAAAAATGTTTAATGCCAAAAATGTATTTCACTTTTCCAAGCATAGTAGGAACTAAATCAGTCACCTTTGTTTGGGGTTTTTTGTGTAAATCAGTGTAAATCTTGAGAATGAAACATTAGCCTAACCTCTGAGGCAAAATTTCATCAGCCAAAAAGCTTCTGTCTTCTGTAGCCTTCGTATGAAGCAAAAATGCCCAGAGATCAACCCAAACCATTAGAAGTCAGAAGACTAACCTGTCACCTCTCCTGGGCAATTAATGATGCCATTGAAAATGGAACGGTAAAGCAACCAAAAAGCAGAACATGTTTTCCAAATGCCTGATTTGCAATAAACATGCCAAGAAAGCCTCTCCATACACATGCTACAGGAAAAGCCAAGCACTTCTCTTCAATTAATTTTTACGTTCATCTCCTTTGAAAAGTAGGTATCACCTAAGGACTAGAGGAGATAACCAACCCCTAATGTTGTCACAGGCTACTGCAGTCCTGTGACTGAACTGAATTACGAAGCAGAAACTGCTATCAAGTCTGAAATTTCTCTTATAAAAACTCTGCAACAGGATTTCAGACCTAGGTAACAGATAGATAAAGAAAACCACTGACTGAACAGGAGAAACTAAGAAACAGATCATCTGCTTGCTGCCAAGTATCTTCCAGTGGTGGTTTTCTTGTGAAACTTCCTCAAACCTGAATTAATTTTAATAGACTGATGGACAACAAAAACCAAGTGCAGTGAAGAACTACTTAAATGTTTCTTTATACATTATGTTTTTATTGCTAAAAACCATTCACTGCCTAGCTTTGTTTGAGATTAGGAAACCAGACAACATAGGTAGAAGAGAACATTATTGACACAGTTGGAATGGAAAATGTAATAAAATAAATAGTATCACTCTCCTTAAGCAAAGTCTTTGGCTTCTGGATCATACAATATGATACAAAAAATACGAATGAAAACTAAAGTTTCAATCTCATACAAGAAGCAAGTTCAAATTTTCTACAGCACTGATTTTTAAAAAGTTGGGACCTACCCAGACAGCATATTTACTAAGTTCATTTCCAAGAATTATATGCGCAAACATCCAAAACTGTAACACCCCAAAATTTATGGAATACTTCAGAAAAGAGATCTGAAGTAGCTTCTGATTTAAAATGTTTATAATTTAATGGATAACTAAACACTTCCCTGCCCATTCTACCATGCAGTTTTCTTGTATTTATATTATTATATTAAAATGCTGATGTGACTTAAGTGTTCATGAACACAAGACATTTATGTTCCTGTCTAAAAATCATGCCACAATTTTCATTAAACCTGTCTAATTTAGATTGTTCCACATTTTGTTAAAACACACTAAGACAGAGCATCATAGAAAATCCTGTAATGGAAGGGACCCATGGTGATGGATCAAGTCCAACTTCTGGCCTTTTGTGGAACACCTCAAGAGTCACACCATGTGACTGAGAGCATTGTCCAAACACTTCTGTGAAGTGAACAGAAGTGAACTCTGTCAGGCTTGGTGCTGTGACCTTGGGGAACTGTTCTAGTGACCAGCCACCCTCTGGGTGAAGAACCTTTTCCTGATAGCCAGCGTAGAACTCCCCTGTTGCAGAATTTCACGCCATTCCCTCAGATCCTGTCACTGGTCACCACAGAAGTGCCCGCCCCTCCTCTTCCCCTTATGAGGAAGTTGTAGTTAAATGAGGTCTCCCCTCAGTTTCTTCTTCTCCAGGCTGAACAGACCAAGTGACTGCAGTCACTCCTCACACGGCTTCCCTTCAAGGCTCTTCACCATCCTCATGGCCCTCCTTTGGACCTTCTCATCTAATAGTCAAATATTCTTGTATTCTGGCACTCAAAACTGTGCACCGGATTCAAGGTGAGGCCACGANCTTCCCCTTATGAGGAAGTTGTAGTTAAATGAGGTCTCCCCTCAGTTTCTTCTTCTCCAGGCTGAACAGACCAAGTGACTGCAGTCACTCCTCACACGGCTTCCCTTCAAGGCTCTTCACCATCCTCATGGCCCTCCTTTGGACCTTCTCATCTAATAGTCAAATATTCTTGTATTCTGGCACTCAAAACTGTGCACCGGATTCAAGGTGAGGCCACGACAGTGCAGAGCAGAGCAGGCCAATAACCATATTCTAAAATCTCAGTTTCAGAATGACAATGCCACAGCAACTTTGGCTGATCCCAACACTTTCTGGCAGGTTGAACTTAAATGCAACTGTGGATGTCTACTGGAACACTTAAAGACTGAGAATGCTGTAGCTGTCAGTCAGTCAGTATCTGCTATATAGTAATTTACATATAAGGCTGCCCAACCCTCAAAAAACCTGTAAAAGCAACATCTTCCTTGCCACAGCTCCACTTGAAACATGAAGATATAAACAACTATAAAGGCACAAAGGAAGAAAGAAGGGTGTATTATAGCTTCTTAGTTTCTTCATAGTGCAAGGGCGAAATCTCAGTTAGGTGAACTGAAATCCATTAAAATTTCAAAATAACATACACAGAGCCTGTGTAAACTAACCTGTGACATGGACTCTACGATCACCTCAGTAATGCTAATATGGTGCTACTTAAACGTTTTAAATACTACAAAAACATGCGAATCAAAACAGTGCATACAATTTGCCCTCTTAAGTATTACACAACTCTCATGACTTCCCATAATTAAATCATATTTTAATGGTCCTATGACCAAACTGGTTATTTACAAAACATCCCCAAGGATTAAGGTATGGAATAAGTAGGTGTAAACTCCGCAGGTAAACTCTAATTGTATGCCATTTCTGAGGAACTACTCAAAATCTTACATCTCCAGGCTAACAAACACAATTGTAGTATGGTGGGACATTTTTTCATCTCCATGGAAGTCTTAATTACCAAAGTATATCCAATGTTTTCTCTGTATCTGGTATATAAGGCAATTTACCTGGGATATAGTACCATTTCAGATACACTGGCATTTCAGAGACTTCAGGCTTGATGTAAATTACAGATATAACTTTGGTTTTCAAAAGCAAAGAGAAATTGAAACGTATTCTAATATTTGAAATTATTTGACTACATTTAATTAAAAACATTACAGTAATTTCTAGTCATCTTTTATTCCATGTGCTGCGGAAATATGAAGAAAAAACAGCTGAAACAAAAAATACCTGTTTGAATAGAGGGGAAACATCTCACTCCCTCTCTCTGCACAAGATTTAAACTCCATAGAGATAATGCAATAATCTCCTCAACTTCAGTGACAACAGAGGCAAAAGAGTGAAATTTCACCTTCAGATTTTAAATATTAGTTCTCCTTTTATATTTTCCACTGGATCTAACTGTTCCACCTATAGTTATGAACTAAAATATGAAGACTGATTAAACAAAAACTAGAGGCTCTTTCATCCTCTTTTTTAAAAGTTTCATACCTCTAACTCTCCAGGCAGATCCTCAAGACTTGTGGCTACTTTCTTTCTTAGAAGGTGAAATCATTAAGCATTACAGCTTTTAAACGCTACAACTTGGCTTGTTAATGACTGCACAGGGTGTAACACTTTTCAAATACTAGCACGGCTATAAAGCTAAGCTGGAAGAAGACACCACTGTGCAAAACCAAACACCAGGTTGAAAAACCTATCACAAAAAAATCATAACTAATATTTACTTTTGTGTGTGTAGCATATTACATTTGCAACAGATTATGAATTAGGCAGTTTTATACCTCCTGCTGGTACTAAATGCAGCACCTTAGATGCAATTTTCACACACTGGTCCTAATGTTTTGTAGCTAGTGAATAGTTTCCTGATATGTGCTGTAAAAATGTGTCATTTTTGCTGTTGAGGATCCTAGAAACAGAAACAGTTTTATTCTCTGGAAAGCAATTTTACTCGTAAAGCTGGGAAAATTCTTCATCTGACTTTCTGAAATATCTTTATGGACCAGCCAACTGCTACACCCTTTCCACTGCTTTAGTAGTTCACCTCCAAAGAGCTGGTTTTGTTTTTTTAGGACACTAGGGTATTCTGCCCTGAAATTAGTCAAGTCTGCCTAAACACCCTACTTGTTTACGTTCGCTTCTAAATACTTAATAAAAAAACCAAATAAACCCCACACATGCAATTTTATTCTAATTATAAACAATAGTTTCAATTACAGGATTCACTTACATATATTTAACTGCCTAATTAGGACTGCATGACATTAATTCAGAAGTTTTCCAGGCTTCGCCAAATTCCTTTTGAAAGAAAACAGAGCAACAAGTAAAATCCAGTCCACAAAAGTAGAGATACAAAATATCTAGCAAAAAAGTTATTTCGCTAAGTTACTACTGGGTATAAAAAGTAAACAGTCCCATTAAGTCACGTTTTGACTTGTTTTCCGAATGTTATTCTACTGACAAATTTTCAAAGGTTTTCAGCAGCTGATGAAATTCCGGGATTAACACTTTGGTTCAGATAAATCCTTAAGAATCCCAAGGATACAATGGAATAAACTTACTAATGTCTTGACATCATTAAAAATGAATTGTAGCATTTGAGTTCTAACATTAATAATCTGAACATAAAACGAAACCAAATCTTTTTCTTTTAGACATAGTCACTAACAACAAATTACATCCTCATCAAGCCCTCACAATTAATAACTGACAAGGCCAAATAGGTAAAATCTTTTTCTAGTAATGAAACCTGTTTACAGATTTAATTAAAATCTTCAATGACAGAAATTAACAACAACCATATCAGATTTGAACCAGCATAAGCAATAATTGGCAATAAGCTCTCCTCACAACAGTTTTTGTAAAAAGGAATAATCCAAATTACTGCTCCATCTGTAAAGATAGTATTATCACCAAATGTTTACAAAACCACATTCAAGTGCAGAGCTCTAAGCAACCTGGTCTAGTGGAAGATGTCCTTGTCCACAGCAAGGGAGTTGAAACTAGATGATCTTTAAGGTCCCTTCCAGGCCATTCTATGTAAATACAACAGTATTTTCAGGAAGATATCAATGTTCTAAGTTTTTTCTCCCTATTTTTTTCTTTTTTTTGGTGGGTTCTTTGTCTTCTGTTTTCTCCCAAGGACAACTTTTAAGCTGAGATCATGTAACCATTATTGTGTTATAATCCTAAAAATAATTACCGTACGCACAACATATAACAAAATACTTCTCCTTCTTCATAAACATCTCAGGTTTTTAGACCTTTAAAACAAGTTTTACTATTTTTTGAAAACCAGCATTCAGTAAGCCTTGCAAATGGTAGATTTTTCTGACAAATTTTTGTATAGTGGTTCGGTTGAATTTATGGAAGAAAATGTTATGGAAACATGCACATGCTGAAACATTCATTTCATTTGTAAGCAAACTGGCTGTACTTCAAAACCCTCCAAGAATCTGCTACCTCAGTCAGTCACTGCGGTACACAACTAAGTGCATAAAAAAAAATTAAAATAGAAGGACAATGTTCCAGTACTAGAATTCTCACTTAAGAAGTGTACCATTGAACAGTACTCCCATGAGCCTCACTCCTGTGCCTCGGTCCCGCACTACAGACTTTTTTTTAAGAGTACAAGGATTAACAGCTTTACATTGTCTCATGGATTCAAGCACCTAGACCGGAGAAGACGATGTGCCTCCTCACAGGGGTCAATGGCCAGTTGATTCATGTGGAGGAATGGCTGCAGGAGAAAGGCCACAATATCAGCATATACTCTAAATTGTAAGGTTGTGAATGTCCACTGTAAGTAACTTACAAGGACAGAATATCCTTGAGCACAGATGTTATACAAAAGGGGGGACGTGAAACAAGAGGCATAAGCAGAGATAAACGGGAACATTAACCACAAGAATGTAGCAGGAGGAGACCACGAGAATGTGACATGGGGAGTAGTTGACATTGAGTAATTATCCAATAGTAAGCTTGCTTTTTGCACTATGTATGAGCTTAATCAACAACAGTATAAATTGTATCGCAATACTAAATAAAGCTGAAACTGGTGCATCAATCGTATCGATTGTCACTTTTCTCCTGCTAGCTACGACAGATTCAGACAGTTTTGCACCTACTTGCTTACACAAAGAAACTGCAGGAACTACACTGCATTTCAGACCTAGAGAAGAACGTGTTGTGAACCTAGGGCACAGGGAAACAAACAGCAGGCTCTTTTTAAAGGAATGTCGTGGTTTTGACTGGGATAGAGGTAGTTCTCTCCTTAGCAGCTGGTACAGCTTTGGATTTAGTATGACAACAATGTTGATGACACACTGATGTTTTAGTTGCTGTTAAGTATGTTTGCTCTAAGTCAATTTTCCCATGCTCTGTCAGCCAGCAGGTGCACAAGAAACTAGGAAACAGCACTGCCAGGGCAGGTGATCTGAGCTATCAAGGGGATATTCCATAACACAGAATGTCATGGCCAGTATATGAACTGGGCAAAGTCAGATGAGAGACACTGATCACTGCTGGGGAATGGGCTAGGCATTGTTCAGCAGGCACTGAGCAGTTGTACTGGGCATGCCTTTTTTCTCCTGGGTTTTGTTCCACTCCTGCTCTTCTTTTCATTCCCATTATTCTTCCTATGATGTTTTATTTTGATTCAATTATTAATCTGTTCTTACATTAGCCTATGTAGTTTAATATTTTTTTCTCCGACTCTTCTCCCCACCACTCATGTAATGATCAAGTGGCTGTGTGGTACTTAGTGCTAGGCTGGGATTAAACCAGGACATGGAAACATGTAATCATGCCTGTGTTTCAATTCAGGAGAGAAAGTATTAAGTGGAAAAACAATCCTCTATACAAGTCACAATTTCTACGCATAATTAGACTTGTCAGATGTGATAAGTTAAAAAAAAAGAGCATATAAAAGAAAAGCATTTTGCCTCCCTATTTTTAAGCCACACTTTTTTATCTTCGATGGAGCAGAGTGCCCTCTGCTGACTAATACTTAACAGCAGAGGCAGTTATTTCAAACTGGTATTGCTAGAAATATCGGAGAACTGGAAGGGTCCCTTTCAAAATAATGAATGATTCCAGCAGGAATTTTCCTCTGTAAAAATTGCAACTAACTTAAATGGTTGTACATGTGTGCTGTCCAACCATAAAGATTGTCTTTCTAAACAATTACCTCGCTTCTTGGAAGTAAACTCTGAAAGTGAGCTTCAGACTTACCCCAGGCATGTAAAGATACATGATACCCTCTCATCTACTTATTTTGAGTGTGTTCATTAATCCCTTGATGTCTAGAGCAATGAGTTGGCAAGACTGAAGTAAGGGGGCAAAATGTAATCTCAGATGAAAAGCTGTTGTTTAGAACAAGGTCACATAAAAATGATTTTAGCCCAAGTTGTTAATGATAGCAACCCAACATTATTTTCCCTAGAGAAACCAGAGACATATTATACCATGGCGATGAGCAACTATTTGAAAAATGCCTTTAGGGAACATTAAAATAAAGTTTTATGTCATGTGTGACCCAAAAAAGTGATAGCTTCCTTATAAATTAGGTACTGTCTTCTCCATTCCTAGAAATAGACTGTATTTGTGCTGCCTGGTATCAGATGCCAAAAAGAGCTTATTTAAAGGAGGATGGCAAAACACTGTTGACTCCTCTTTCAAGGCTTCAAGCAAAACACCAGTGTCCTGAAACATGCTGCCAACTGATATCATTAGGAAGGAGGAAGAAAAAACAATAAAACACATCTTTCCAATAGTGAAAACACAGAAACAAATCTTCCATTATTAAGAGCTTGAAAAGCTACTTACTTTGCTGGCTGGTGTATGTAAAATTGATTCATATGTATTTTTCAATGATTAATTTAGCTTAATAACTATTCAGTATTTATGGTGAAAGGTCACAGTAGCCTTTTAAACAACCATTTGGGAAGGCTTATTTATCCACCAAAGCACAACTGGATGAGACTCCCAGGAGAAATAAGGCATGTTCTTTATAAATGTACCATCAGTCATCACATGAGAGGAAACAGATTTTTAAAGGGTTATGTTTGCTTCCTTATAGTACATTTTTAATAACCTGCATGGTTTATTTGAAAGCCTGTGCTTTCAATATGAGTGACATCAATGTGAAGGTAAACAAAGCTGAGGGCTTTTTTTGAATTAATTTTGATTAAACTGTTATCTGGAAGAAGCTTGTAGGAGGTGAATAACACAGGAAGAAAAGTCACAAACAGAGTCTATTGAGAAAAACTGTCTCCTCATTACTAGTATAGCGAGGTTTCTGAATTCAGTCACCTAAGCCTGCTCTTCAATATACTCTGGACATTCTCCAAGCAATGAGATGAAGATGTACAAGTGAACTAGAATGATGAAGTAAACAGTCACATCCAGACAATCACAATGAGTCTCCTGGAGTCAACAGATTCTACTTAGCCACAAATATCTGAATTTACCCTCTTAACTCTCTCCTTTTTTTTTGTTTATTAGATTCAGAATTGTCCAAGGCAATTTCCCAGAAAATTTTCAAAACAAATTTATCAAGTTAATTTAGGGAAGCTGTTGATGTAGAAAAGACAGGCTGTTTTGAGTTATGTCCTGCTATCCAGAACAAACATGTATTAATCGGCCTTATCTACCCTGTTCACAAGTATTATCAGAGACAGGCAATTACTTCAGAAATCAGCATGCAACTACGACACACACACACACACAAATTTTTAGTTGGAATTACAGTGTTAATGCAAATGCTAGTAATAAGACTGAACTGGATCGTTAGCAAAAATAACCTGTAATTAGTCTTTAGAAAATATTTTAGAAAATAATGAATTCACTGTAAGAACAAAGAGAAAGGATTTTGTTAAAAAAGCTAGCATATCACTCTTGCCCTAAGTTATTACCTGATGCTATCATTAAAATTTGTTTTCTTCAGTGGGCTTAAAACTCTCTATCAATATGAAAATAACCCTAATTACTTTTTAGACAGGGTAAATAAGTATTTTGTTTCAGACTTCTGGCATAAAATGAATCACGAATTAGATCAAACATTAATAACATTTAGCTTCACTGGATAATTACAGTACATTGATTTCATGCAATCCCCCACCTGCAGAACACATCTCCAACTAGGAACACTTTTGCATTTTGAAGGTAGGTCAGGACACTAATAATCAAATAAAAGAGAGCACTGCTGGAGGGGAGCAATCAGAAGAAGCTTCATGCTAGTTTTGCAGCAACCCAACACTTTCTTCAGAAGCACTGACACCTAAATCTGCAAAGCACCACAGCCCCACAATCACTCAGATTTACAATGATGGTGACTGACCTGACAGCCCATGCCACCGTCAGCACCTGGCAGTTTGTGCATTTAGGTATGTCTGCTGACATCCTTCAACACCTCTGCAATGTTACATACAAAGCAGCAGGAGGCTTGTGCAGGACAAAACACTCTTCCGTAATTGTCATCACAAATCCTAACACAGAAATGCTATCAGAGGAATGTAGAAGTTTAAAAACCAGAAAGTTGGAGAATACATGATAAGGACATGGCTCTGCCACCTTTGTATGCTGGTGAGCCTTCCTTCATGCTATTATTTTCATGATATTAATAGTATATATTCAAATGACTGACTGAAATGACAGATTTAGTTAAAATGGTCAACACTGAACAGATAGAGAGAGAACACTTAATGATGCATGTTAACCTGGTAACTATGGAATATAGCATGGAATGCCCCTTGTACTACAGTCTGAAGTTTATGATCTAAATGTAGTTATCAAAAATGCCTGGCTGTGGATTATGTAGCTGAATAATTCACTGGCATCATACTGGTGGCATTATTTTTAACTGTACAAAAATCAACTGATGGAAAGCTAGAAAATTCACAGTACAGTTCTAAGAAAACACTGAACTTTCTCTTATTTGTGTCACGGGACAAAGGAACCACAGAACTTATGTTTTCCAGAAGATTTCAGTGTTGTTTCCCCTGCATCTTCCTTGTATCACTGATTTCCTTTTATAGCACATTAGTTGCTGTAGCTGTTAAATTGCTCCTTGTTGAATGGTTTTAAATTTTAGAATATGGCTTTAAAAACCCAACAAAAAACCCTTAGAAAACAGGATATCAAGTTCTGCTGTAAGATTTTTTCCATGCTGTAATCAATCCTCTTTTTTGATGAAAAAAAAGGACTTTTTTATTATTTTTTCAAAACTCAGCAGAATTTTAAAAGCACAGAAGATACTTCCTTATTTAGGAGACCTGTGGCAGAAAAGTTACCAGTATCCAGAGGTCCCAGTAATTCATCACCATGAGAAGTATTTATTCAAATGTAAATGTGGATCAGCAATCACATTTACCTTTCCTAAAACACTAATCACAGAACAGTAAAATCATTCCATTCTACAGAAATGTTAGCATATTGAAGTCAGCAATTCTTTTGCACTTGGTAGGCCATACTCTTTTCAATTTAAGCAGCAAAAAGCTGGAAGTGTCTGAAGTATTTCCTCCTGATGGTCAGCACAAGAGTCAAGTTTAATGGAGGGAAAAAATCCCATAAAGAACAAAACAGTTTGGACAAGAACAAGAGGCACTGTCTATGCACACTTCTGTGGCTGCTGGTCTGCAGAAGCCACTTCTGCCTCTTGCACCACAACATTGCAAGTATTGCATAGGGCTGAGAGGTTCCAAATACTGCCTCAGCCCTGACTAGCCACTTGGGAAATACCTTAGCTAAGAAAAAAGTTAACTAGGTTTGTTAAAATGCAGGCTGTTGAGAAGGAAATGCAAGTCTAAATAGAATTCAACTCTGACCCAATGGAGACCAAGGATTTGACAAGCAGTGTCATCAAATTGTGTTTATATACATTTGTGGTTAGTGTCTCAGTGCTTTCAGAGATGTATCACTGCTTGTTTTTCTCCCACATAATTTATTGTCTAACAGGAATCCACAAATCCTGTCATGCCTCCTTGCAACTTCATTGTTGTAATTGTAAGCAAAGCCTTTAATCAAGAAAAATAAATAAATCATTATCAGCCTTCAAATATACACAACCTTCAGCCTTCAAATATACAAAATGTTCTTCCTCTTTACAACTTATAGGATCAATGGCAATGTATTTGGTCTGGCATTAATACTTCCATGTCGAGGAAAAAGAAAGGGAATAAATGTCAAAATACAATTTTTCAACTTTTGAGCAGTTTTGCAACCTCATCTTCCGTCCACTGAATCTAAATGCAAAAAACTCCTGTAATTCTTACTGAATGAGAACTGCAGAAATCACTATCCTTAAAAGAACTCAATAAATTAGGCACTCCATCAGGGTTTTATAGAGATCTCTAAGTTGCATTGCTCTCCTTGCCTTGTCTTGAATCAGACCATACTGGAAATCCATCAACCATATATATTTGATGAATGACAGTAAGTGGTTTGAAAGGCTGTGTTGCCTAATGACAGGTTTTGTATATTTAAAATGCCTTGCAATCCTTCTGTGAGCATTACTGTGAATTCAGTGGCCTTAATTTACAGCAAGTCTTACTTCTGTTCTTACAAAGTATAGCTCCTGAGTGCACTTTCCTGTAGCATGTGCCCCAAAAAAAGGCCAAAAGACCAAAATCAACCAACTGATCAAACAAAAAAAGTCAACCCAAAATAATGACAACAAGTAAGAAGAGACGGGAAAGGAAATGACATCTTTAAAGACAGTATCCTGTGGGCAGTGTCAACTCCTACTCCCTTAAGATCACAGGATTATAATTATAAAAGGAAGACTGTGTACCCTGAAGTCAGGGAAATATTAAAAACACTCCTAGAGTATTTAAACTGATGCTGCTATATTGGTCTCCCCACTTTCATACAGCTAGTCGGTGGGTGAGGTGAAGAATTTCTTATTTAATAAGAATACCAGAGAAACACAGCTCTAACCATATGGCTACAGATTTTTTATTATTATTTTCATGGTAAAAGCACCACTATATTGCCTTGTTTCATGTTCAATCATCTTAAGCATCTTATTACAGGTAAGGACAGTTCAGTATTTAATGTCCAAGTGATGTACCAGCATTACCCAGACAGACAGAAAAACAACTGTTGAACCTTAGGGACACACCCCCCAGAAAACCTGACGACAGATAATGTAAGTAGCCATTTTCACCAGGAGTCCTTGCCCATATTAATGCTGGCCTCTCCTCACAACATGAACAAATAAAGATGTTGGAACAAGAACTCAGAGAAACCAAACTACTCATCCAAGTGTCACAGTGACAGCCTGCTGTGAGCTTGGGATCCATAGGCCAATGGCATCAAACAAAGCAGGACACAGCCGCTCCTCCTAAACTGTGTAACAATGAGATGCCTAACAGCTTCTATAGAATAGGAGAAGCTGGGCATGCAAAGTGATTCTAGACTTTCATAATTAAATTGTGAATTGTATTTGCAGAATACCAGGAGCTGAATTTGACTGAGGACTATATTTGGTAATCCCTAAAGTGTGTTGTCTGAGTCAGGCTGCAAACGAAAAGCTGAAACTGAAGAATCTGGCGAGGTTAATAACCGCAGATAAACCAGGAAGCAAGCCGATAGAAGAAAAGATAATTTATGAATGACAAGAAATCTCTCTTTTCTCATTCCTGTTTCCATGGCCTTTAGATCACATTTCAAAGAAGGCTGACGCCAATCCTAAACCCTAAAAATGTCATTATTACAGTTCCCATCTCAACACCTAAACTTCGACAACAATACTGTACATCCTAAATCTTTACTTTTCGTACTAATCAAACACATGTACTTAAGCCTAAAATAAAAACTTACGAAGCTGATTGCCAGAGAGATAAAAAATAATCCACTCAGCTGATGCTTAAGACATAAGTATCATCACTTTGGTTACAGTCATATGCAAACACCAAACACTTTAATATGACTGCATGAGAAACCAGTAACTCACTACAACCTAAAAAAAAATTGTAGAAACCTTTTACATAAAAGTATTACAGGAATGTGTTTTACAAAAAGTTAATTCACATCTACACCAATTCTATAAAGTGAGGTATACCACATGTAACAAAATTCTGTTCAAACTACAATATTGTGGTCTGTTCTCCAAATCTAGAACAGACTGATCTTTCTGTGTTTGTATGAATTTTAGTTTTTAATTTTCAGAAAGCACACACTACTGAAATCACAACATGGACAACATTTACCTGAATGAGCCTATCTGACAGCTAGGGGCTTTTTGGTACAATCTGTTCCACCAGCAAAGCCAGTACTGCACCAGTAACTCAGGAAGAGAAAATAAGGCATTGGGAAGTGCTGAACATAGAGGAACAGAACAGACGTAAGGAGAAGCAGAAGAGCAAGGCTCAATACTGTGAATAAGTGCCAGATACAGCATATGTGCTTCACTACTTTTAAACGGTGTGGCTGGAAATAGTTCAAAATTCTTAGCGCAAACGAAAACACGGAGCTACATTGGAAAACAGTGAATAGAGGAAATAGTGGGAAAGAAGACCTGAGACTACCATTTCTCAGCTCTACACTACAGCTTCTCCAAAAGAGAAAGCAGCTCCAGTGCCTTGAATCAGAACCTTACAGTGAACTGTATCTTTTTACTTACCTGCAAAATGCATACTTACAGACTATAGAGGGTGATTAGGAAAAGAAAAAAAAAAAAGGAGAAAAAAGAGCCAAGCCAAACCCTTTGATATAAAAATTGCTTTCCTTGGCATCATGTGAAATAGGTGAAAAGGCATTCTCTCCATTTTCTAACTAAAATCTATGATTTCACTCTTCTGATCAATACAGAAAAAAACCCATTGTCTTTAATTAAAACCTGAAATCACACATTCAGAATAGATTACCTTGCCTGTATCACCCTAAAGATTAATGTCTCAGCTATCACTTACATTACTTAACTGGCAAAAAGAAGACTTCAACATAAAAAACTATCAAGCATATGCATTTGATAAACTGGGGGAAGACAGACTTCCGGCAACTTTGGAGCCAGACAGCAACCTTCTGAAATCAGAATTATTAAGGAGACCGATCAGCAAAAGTGAAAGCTGTAGAGGGAAAAAAATCCACCACACAAACCACAAACACACTCATGAACTTTTCTCCACTGCATCCTAACTAGAAGTGTTCACCTTTTCCACCCAAACCATGCTCCTCTTGTTTCCTCAGACAACCTTCCACTAGCCACTACTTTATTTTTATCCCACACTAAGCTCTTAAAACTTCACAGATATACACAAATAATAGTATACGAACAACTCTGATTAACAGCTCTGTCTGCAATTTTAAACTCTTGTTTGATGAAGGTAGGTAAGTCGATAAACTAGCCCCCTTTGAGAAAAACACCCAACAACAAATAACACATCACTTGTTACTGCACTGCAAAACTAACACTCTTTCACATTCTGTTGGACCATGGTTCAGGAGCCAGCCATCTAGCTTTTATGTTCCTGAACACCAGTTTATCATAAACCAAACAAAAGAAGATACTGTCTACTGAAACCTAAAGGCAAATAACTCCTGTAATTCTCTACGGAATTCTGCACTATAGATGGAAACAACCACTTTATTTTCTGGACATAAAACATAGCTGTTTAAATTGAGTTCACTCTTTGGCAGTACGAGAACTCCTAATGAGTCACAAATTTTACTGGATTCCAAAGCTGTATACATTTATCCTGCAGCTCTTGAGGAACTGAGTTTAAAATAATTGCTTTGGGTTTCCTCTTTGATATATTATACAGATATATATATTTACATCACAACTGTAGCTCCAGATATGTGCTATGCTTGTTGCAGTTATACTCACTAATTAATTTTTAAATTGATTTAGGCTATTGCTTATGGAGCATATAATTTTTTTTTTTTTTCAGTTTCTTTGCACACTTTTTTGAGCAGTGAGAAATACAATACTGGCCCTAAATTTTAATATATCCATTTTAAGAATTAATTAAGAGGTTCCTACATTCTTCTTTCCTGCATATGTAAACATGTAAACCCTCAGTTAAACTAAATGCAGTGTAGACATACTAATTCAGTAATCAGTGCCTCATTCCAATCAGGCTGATTACAGGAGAAAAAAAAGGGAACTGTATTAGAATGAAGACTTGATTTTTATCTGGACCTCGTGCTCATCTGTGAGCTCTGCCATAGTTTGAACACTGAATGTGGGACATTCGAGATGTTCGCAAATGGCATGTGTTTATGGAGACTGTTAGTTATTATTTTCTCAATTAGCCCAGGAATGAGAGATTGGAAAAGACATCTGAGTGATTTTTGGTCTTTTGAGAATAAGGTGAGGTACTGCAATTTTCAAGGTGCTAGACTTATTTCTCTAGAGATCCACATTACAATAAACATTTATGAAATTGCAACAAACTAGATAATTTAGATTTATCACTCATGGGACGATATATACTACTGAATTAAGATTTTCTGCAAGAAGAATCCACCGGACAGGAGTAACCATGTAGGCAGTTTGCAAGTAAAGGTGGCAAATGACACAAACACCCCTAACTCCGTTTCACTGTGGAAAACTGTGAGAGGAGTGGGTAACCAGGAATGCCTGGCGTACTGCAAGCCCCTGCAGCTACCTCCGTTGCGGCAATCCTTGCTCACCTAATGGCAACAGAGAAGGAAAGATGCAAAAATTATTGTATGGAACGTAAATGAGATAAACACCAAGAAACTTCTGTGGTGTACATATCCTTAATTTGGATTTATTCATGAGATATCTACTAGAAATGCTGCCTTTTAAAGGGCAACAGCTAAAACCTACAGGTTTTTTTAGAAATGTGACATAAAATATTTTACACTGTTTTAATACAGATGAAATTTATTCAAACCGAAATGTATTCAAAATGCATAATCTTTTGCTGAATTTCCTAAGTGTTCTGATTTCAAACACCTATACTACAATAATATCTGAATGAAGATACTTATCACACATCCTTTCCTGTATGCATAATATGAACTCTTTTCTAAAGCTGATGGAAGCTAAGACTTGCTGTATATAAATAAATCTCAGTTGTTGTGCTTGCAGCTCTTAAAATGAGACCCAATGTTATATCAATATTGCTCCTCTTTCACTAAACAAAGAACAGTTAGGTATTTTTTCCACTATACAGGAAGTTTTGAAAAACTGAAAGCTTGAAGTGGCAATTCATTGGTTCACTTTATGAAAAGATTACATCTTAAGTTATAGTTCAATAGAATGGGTTTGATTAGAAACAAAATATACTAACTCAATACAAATTTTCCCCTTTTTTTTTTTAGAATCAGTATGAGAAACTTAAAACTTTCATTCTGTCTTCGACATGTTATTTATTGAAGAAAAGGAAGAAGTATGTGTAGTCAGGAACTCTAAAAATTCTGGAACTGAAAAAGGTTCTGCACCTACATATGCCATATACACCTTCCATGACACACTACACAATAAAGAGAGGAGGCGATTAAGTGATTTGTCGCTTTCTGTAACCATTCAGTAATATTTAGATTTGACCACATATGTGTACCTTACTAACATACAACTAAAAAACATCTACTGCTGGATGAGTTGAAGTTTTTCTTCACAGTACTCATTTTTCCAATATTGCTTCTTTCCTTATTAGATACTCCTATTCTGTGAGTTCTGAATTTATGAAAATATTTTCAAGAGAGAACATTCTAGCCCTACACCTAAACTGCAAAATGGAGATCTGACTCTGGAACCACCTTGCTAGAAAGCAAGCCTTTGGTGGCCAACAGGGACTTCTTTCACTGCATTACCAATCACAAGGGACATTGAAGTCACTCTTACATGGTTTGGATGAAATAAATAAACAGTAGAGCTACACTGTTTATATGCATTACAACATCACTTATGATGGAAACATTAGAACTACATATATTCCAACAATGAAAATAAAATGCTAAATAGAAAAATAAGTTTTAAAATAAAAAGGTTTCTTTTCATTGAGAAGTTGCAAATCTATTGAAACTTGGGACAATCAATGAAAAATAGTTATCTGTAATTGTTAAACACTGATTGCAAATGGTGTGAATCAGTGTAGATTCACTGAGATCACTGTGGCTCTGCCAGGATTTTCTAATCTTCACCACTCTGTTACCCAACACCTTGTATTACATCAGGCCAGTTAGCTAACCTATTTACTATGTATTTTGAGTTATTTCACGAAGAGAACAACAAGAAACAGCATGCATAAGGAGTTTTCTTAATCCTGGTCTGTTCCACTTATATTTTTTCTCTCAAAAGAAGGCAGGAAGACCCTTCACTACTTAAGAAGAAAAAAAAACTGGAGGACGATCATGAAAAATTCACAAAATCAAGTTTTCAAACAGACACAGCTTCTCCATAAGCACCAACAGATATTCTCAGTTGGAAGCTAAAGGAAATAACATTAACTTGGACTCTGTTACAGAACTCCTTGCACATTTTTTCAGTTTATTCTTTCAGTAGCTTTGTGCTCCTGCATAAGTCATCTAATCCCTTTGAAAAACTCTTAAATAGGAGATACAATTAAAATAGGAAACATAAACAACCCAAGGAAGTTTTGCCAGTCTAGACTACATACAACAGTATGGAGAAGCGCCACCAAAAACTCTCATTTAAAGAGCAGAACTCCTCCCTACTTTCCTGCAAGCCAGTAAGAAAAGTGCTCCCCATGAACTATTTTCTGGCTCCAAGCTAGATAATCAGCAAGATCATCAGAAAAGAAAATAATTTTGAAAGATCAAGTTCTATTTTGTCTCCCAAGTCTGCATGCTCCTGCACGCATGTCAAGCCTCGGCTTGGAGCATGTAACAAGTTTGACGGAAGGTTTATGGCTTTAAAGAGAAAACAAGAGGGCAGCATGGGGACAGCACGAAAGAGGTGGCTTGAAAAAAACTGCTTTAGAATTCTGAGCACAAAAAGATGCCAGTAGTGGCTAGCATTATACAAAATTAGGGGCATATGACTTCCTTTCTCATTAATCTAAGGCTGTTGGGTTTGACACTCCATCTCTCCCATATCCCTGTCCTTACTCCAATCCTCACGCCCTCTGATCTTCCCTCCAAATTTATTTGCAAATAACACAAAAAAAATTTGCTAGCCTGGACGAGGAGCAGAATGAAACAAAATCCACAAAACCCAGTCAAAACCAGAGAAGATGCAGAATGGGACAAAGCAAAGAATCACACAAAGACAGCAGTTTCTTCGTAATTAAGACTGAAACAAACTTTCCACTTACTTCACCGACACAAAGTTTCTTTTTAAGCTTTTTACTCACTGTAATCTGACAGAGGATTCTTTGGGACACAGCGAGGGTTTCAGAGATCAACTAACTACAAAAACATTTGTTTTCTTGTAAACATTCAGTAAAGATCTGTAACAACTTAAGAGTTAATGAGTTGTCTTTTGTTCTCCTTTGTCAAAAAACATACTCAGCTAGCTTATGAAACCAGAAAACTCCACATGAAAAACAGGAAAATAAATAACTAGAATTTTCTACGATGCACATGGGTTGCCTTCTAGCCTCCGATCTGTGAGAAAAACAGACTCATTTCCATTGCTCCAGATCCACCTGTCCAAAAGAGTAAGGATAACCCATTCACAAATGCACTCCCCCCAAGAACTTTCAGGCACAAAACTCAAGTGCATTATGTAAGATTGTGAAGGGAAGGTTTGTTTTTTTACCCTGAGATGCAGTTGCCACATAAATTATGATTGCCAAGGTACTTGGCAGGGTAGGCATCCTGTGGCTGACATTATATTGCCTCATCAGTCCCACAGAGGACCATATGAGTCCAGAAGGCCCAGAAGAAAGGCTCTAAAGGACAAATTGTGATCACATGTGAACTGAAAAAAGTTGAAAGGTAAAGCAAAGTATAACCATGAAGCATTAGGGACCTTCGGGAATAAAGGAAAGCAGGAAGACATCTGGGGCAGAAGGATAAATGGGACTGTTCTGGGAATTACAAGCTAAGTCTTAAATTGTTCTCATGATCAATGAGGTTTGCTAAAGAAAAATTCTTAACAAATTAGGAGAAAGGAGCTTTGATGTATGAAAACGCATGAAGCCTTTTAAAATATTCTTTTTTTCCAATACCTGCAAATCATCTAAAGGCAGAAGTAGCTAGGAATAGATAGAGAACTTGGAAATACTAATCCCCTCTTCTGTATGTTAAAAACATGCATAAAAGAAGTATTAAAAATATGCTCCAGAAAAGGTGATGATGAAATACGATACAATGGACCTACTGCACCAAGTAATGGCAGCAAACACAAAGATATCATTATCCCATCAAGATTCTGAAATTAGACAAATCACCTGAGAAAAAGTAAGTTTGCTTATCTCATCCTACAGCAGATCACTCCAAACAGAGAATCTAACCAGGAAAAAGGAGGTTATCTAAATGTTCTCATCAAGCAGTTATCAAAATAGCCAAACAGACCCATTTCCCCAGGACTGTGAAGTTACAGAAGTATTGTTGATCCACTGCCAAGTCTTCAATAACAAAAGTAACTCGAAGAACTAGTACTCAGAGGTATGTGTACAGCAGAGGTATAAAAACATGTTTAGCACCCTGTCACCATTTTTTAAGTGTTGCTACAGAATTAACTCACTTTCAGGAAAAAAGGTGTAGATTTTAAATTCTACGAGTGGTGTTAATTTTTTCATATATAAGGGGAATGATGGTCCATCATGTGACATCCTGACCAATGTTCTGTTTACTGAGAAAGCAATACTAAAACCAGTAATAACAGAACCAGTTTCCTTACATATGGCTTTTTCTGTAAGTACTCAAAACTTCATTTGAAGCTCAGCAAAAAACAGTGTGTGTGCGTATGTACCAAAGTCACATAAATGGGACAGGATTCAGTGGCAAAAATACTGCTACTTTTGGTTTCCTGCATTAAGATTTCTTGGCTGAACATGTTCTGTTGTTGAAACTGCAAGTGTTTGCTGTTTCTTTACTATCAAACCTAGATTCCCCAGAACAGATAAAATGTGTTTGTTTTTTTTCCTGCTCTAAGTAATGACCATTTAAAGCAATGTTTTTTTCTAATTATCTTCAAAATTTGATTCAAATACTTCCCTGTTTTCACATACATCATAAAAACTGTATGGCTTCACTCTTAGAAATATGTAGCCATTTCAGTAGTTACAATCAGTAACTGAAAATAAGTGAAATCAAAGTGAAAAAAAAAAAACAGATTACAAAGAATATCAGTCCTTTAGTGTTTGCTGCATTGTATCACAATTTCAGAAACCCGGAAAAACTGCTATGCAACTTAGTGCTTATCACAGTTCCGAAATGTCAATAGCACACATTAGTCTTTCTGAACAGTAAAAAATTAAGCAATCTTATGAATACTTTCTTTTTACAGTTCCAGTTTCTTGTTACTTGTTATTCCTGCAGAAGGCAGACACTAAACCTATGCAGTTCTCACTAAGAGAAGTTTATATAGAATATTTGGTGTTATCTAAACAACTTCTGAACGCTGGAGAACTGCAAGTTGTTTAATCCTAAAATAAACCATGAGATTTAATTTTCTGAAGCATCAGTGGAAGAATAAAACCAGATAAAAATTAATAATTAAAATTAAAGCCCTTATATGGAAGGGCAGAAGGGCTAAACTGAATCTAAACTAAGCTAAACTGGTTCTGATGGGAAGAAAGGGATTGTGGGTAGAGAAGAAAATCTAAAGCAATTGGTTTATTTTGGTAATTCATCAAATTAAATGGGACAGAGGAATCTGTCAGAACAACATAGTTTGGAATCATCTAATTCTGGCAGCAGGTGTAGAATTATTTTCTTAACGGAATCCTTCCTGACTGTGGATGTCTATCTTCAGCCAGCAACAAAAGAATGGGAAAAATGTCTTGATTCCAGAACTATGTACGGATTAACTATTCTTGCTTTAAAGTCTCTGAAAACCCATGAAGTCTGCTGTAAACAAAAGAGAAATTATGCAATAGTGACAGTTCAACAGGTTGAAGCAGAACATTTAAAGTGTACCAGAAGAACCAGGAGACCCTGGCTGCTGAAACAAAATAAAGAAACAAAACCCCAAACAAGACACACACCCCTCCCCCCAGCAAAAAGCCAAAAACTCCACCAAAAACCCATTAAAAAAAAAAAAAAAAAAGAAAAAAAAATTAAACCACAAAGCAACCCCCTTCCCCCCAAACCACACCTGAATCAAACAAACAAATTTTGAACCAAAGCTGAGAACTACATTCCATACCTGGTATTAACATTTTACTATCATTTTGAGAAAACTATCAGTAATAAACGGCAGGATTGTATGTTGCTACATAATCAATAACCACGTGTTTGCAATCTCTACTTTTTTCCTGTATGAATTCTTCCCTTCCATTCTTTTACACCTTTTCCATTGCTCCAAGTATTTCCTTCAAAGACCTTGCAAGGTGCTACCCCCTAAGAGCTTGTCTTAGATCCCACAGTACCTGTAAACACTCCAGCTTCCAAAAGTGTGTCCTGGGAACAGGACATGGGGGACAACTTCTAGTGACATGTGTACAAAGTTACAGTACTGTACAGTACAGGCCCAAAAACTCCTGTGAGATTTCTAATCATACCCTTAAGTCTCCTTTTCTGTTATCAAGCAGCATTTCAAAATAGACCAATACACACTGCACTTATTTTCCTAAGACTGTGAACTGAAGCAGTGAGTTCAGTGAATATAGCTACTTAATTGTGCAGGAGTTAACAAATTTTGACCTTTTCTCCCAAATGTTATATGAACTCATGGGTTTTTTTTACTCTTATTTCCTGGACATTTAGTAGTAAGTTCCTAAGCACTACTACAAATAATGGATGTCCTAACATACGAAGATTTCGGTATGAAATTTTCCTGTGTAGCCAACGCTACTTTTTACATCAACTAGAATCTGGTTCTAACTTTATTTTATTATTGCCTTTCTTGTACAGCATATGCTGCTGAACATTTTGTGTAAGTTTTTAACTGATATCTTAGAGGACGTTAGATTTTTTTATTTAATAGTGAAAAAAGTTAACATAAAGTTATTTTAGCACAGATAATTTAGGGTTGGTATGCTTTATCCAATCTGTTCCAAAATTACTTTAATCAAAAAACAATTAAAGCAGCACTGAAAAAAACTTCCTGCAAAAATGTTTATCGGAAGATATATAATCATTGTCATAGAGCTTAAAATCAGTTTTTCAAATAGCTTGGAACTTTTTCTGAAAGAACTGCAGTATGACATTCCCTTCTAAAAATGCGCATGAATGTCTGTACTAATAAAGCCAAACATCATAAAACTAAGAGCACTGTTAATCAGTTAGCAAAACAAGATCATCAAAGGACAGAACAGTTCTCCAGATTCACTGAGACAACTCTTACCCTATCAGGAGCCTACATGACAAGCCATCTCATTACAAACACAGCTGTATTACTATAGCCTAATGACTGCCTGGTCACCTGTATGGAACATTTTCTGACCTCTGTCCAACTGTTTGCCATGACTCATGCTGTTGTCAAGCTAAGAGGTAAAAAACAAAACTGCAGCAGTGAAGCCCTTCAGTGCCCTGTCACACCTGATGCTCACACAGCTCACTGCCTTCTCCTCTTTAGGGCCTCTCACATCAGCATCACAAACACCAGAGCCCAGATTCAAAACACTGCTACTGATTGGTTCCTGACTTCTCACTGAAATGAGAAGAACCTGGTGTCTAAAGGTTTATTTGAAATTCAACACAGCACATGCAGAGCTTATAGAAAGGCTGATGCAGTTTATGAACTAAAAAGGTAACTGATAAAGCATCTGCCCACTGTGTTTATAGTGAGGGGAAAGTATCAAGAAGCAAACCAGTTTCAATGACACCAGCAACACCTTAGGCAGACACAGCTGCACTGAGTTGTTCAGTTCTAAAAGTAATTCCATCAGAGGAACAATGAAATGGCTTCCTGCCCCCAACCCCTGAATGGCACTGTACCTCACAATTTATATAAATGCCCATCTAGCAAGATGCAAACCTGTCGGCTTTGTAACAACTATCAGCCACTTTCCTAACTCCCTTGATATGCTTGTTTTGTTTCAGTTCTCAAGCCTATTTCATTAATAACTTAAGCTCTCACTACTTTTCTTGCCTTCTCCTTTTGTATTTACAGAGATAACAAGCATGACTAACATGCATATTAAAACAGTGCTGTCTTCCTGAGTTACTGGCCAGAAAGCTAAATTGCTTGCACTGTTGCTTATTACTTCAACACCAACAGAAGGTAATAACTAATATACTATCAGCCTCATCATTATTTTTTCAGCATTAGCAACACAAAACACTATGCTTATTTTATTCTGCTGCAAGTGCTTAAGGGAAGTTATGAAATGCAGAACTGCTGTTTTTCTAGACTTGAGTTCCTAAGGAGGAGGAAACCCTGAAATGCAGCCTGACAGTTATCAAGGGAAACATACACACAGAGGGTCTCATAAATAAAGGCTCCTCTTCTTTCTACCTTGAGCAGGAGTTACAATGCCATCACCTTGTAATCAGTTTAATCCTCCAGAAATTCCAGTCTAGGACCTTTAAGATCTGTAACAAATAACTAAGGGAATACTACCTTCCCCAGCAGAGATCCAGTCCGTGTTACCAAGACTTCAAAACAAAAAGTATTACAAATTGTAGATTTGTGTTTGATTTGTTGATTTTTAAAAAAATAATTATTATTTTGTTTCATTCTGGTACATTATGTTTAGTCTCCTTAGTAAGTGGAATAGGATAGAAAAGTCTCCAAAGGAAAGAGACAAATGAACTGAGAGATGAACGACTGTGACATGGTATTTACATTAACTACCAAAAAAAGTGTGACTTTGCCAGGTAACCAGCAAATTCCTTCTATTACTTCAGCTATTGCCTCAGGAACAACAACAGAAGAAAACTTCAAATACAACATACTGAAATGAAAAAAATTGCTCATCATTATAGGATTTACTTCGATCAAGGTTTTCAATAAATATTCATTTCACAGTTTGAAAGGGAAAAGTAGTGAACTAAGCAGATCAAAAAAAACACAGTTAACGACACAGTGACTCATCAACAACACAACTAACTCTGCATTAAGTAACATCATCTATTCCTAGTTTGCTTGCTATCAAGCATCCAAACTGAAACCCAACAAGTTAAATGTTGCTCCTGAGCAATGTATTTCGGGAGAAGGATTGCCATAAAGACTTGCTGTCTATACAGACTGAAAACACCTGCATTCCATTAGTAAGCTTTTCTTCTTAGCCCCTTAATTAAAGAGTATTTCAGCAGTTAGATCTTCAGAAAAGGTCTAAAATGAATTAGGTCATGCAGTATGATTTGAGGTGTACTTCTTTTTTCACCACCCCCACAGACAGCAGAGCTAAGCGGAAAGAGTGACTAAGGTAGCACAAGGACCATGCCAGAGATTTACATGTTTAAGGAAAATCAGCATTAAATATATCAAGTAAAAAAAATCACAGAATACTCCACTGAGAAAAACCATAGTAACTGAATTTCAGTTATTTACTATTGCAATCTTTCTCTGGATGTTTTCCCCATATTTTTCATTTAAGTAAGGTATTAAGTAATATTAACATTCATTTGTCAGGGTCTTAACAAAAAAAAGCTTCAGAAACAAGGAAAACAGTATCTTACAAAAACTGTGTTCATGCTGCTCACCAAATGACTTGCTGAAGCACAGTCTAAAGCTTAATTTTAACTGGGTCCTATAAAATAAATGCAAAGCATAGAAATAAATGTGCAATTTTGTTGAACAGAGATTTTATTACTGGCAACACTCTGCATATCACATATTGTGACTTAACCTTCACACCAAACATAGAAATATGCAGCAGACCCCTAAGAAGGAATCTGGTAAGTCACATACTTTGGCAGAGGAAGGCAGTCAGCTAGAGACTTGCCTTTTGACATTTCGAATATACTGAGGCCAATTATGAAACCTTTGTTCATCTGTATGAAGCCTATCATGAATAAACTGGTATTAGTCTGAGCAAGTACTTATCAATATGATTAGGAGGATAACCACTGGACTCATCACAATTAATGGCAATTTATAAGTACCCTTGGATAAGATAAAGAAAAATACTTATGGGCCAGATCTAATGCAATTTTTACTAAAACACGTAAAGATGTCTTTGAATACTTGTTTAATGTATTTTTCTACAGAAAGATTTTACCTGAAGACTTCCACTAGACTTGTGAAACATGCTTGGAAGGATACTTGATGTCAAAAGGGAATGCCTTGTAGAATGATTACATGGAAAGAACACATTTTTGGTTATAATTTCAACTACATCTTTCATCTTCATTACTTTGCTGAGGAAAATTTATAAGAAAGCTTTTTACCATCTCTGTGTAATCTGAAATATAGGTACTGTGACTCCTGAATAAAATCCTAAATACTGCTTAACTGCAAAGAATAACTCCTCCTACTGATAATCTGCGTAAAATCAGAGGCAGATAGGTTTCCATGAGAAAGTGCTCTGGGGTAAACCACCCATGTCTGCTAACTGTATGCGAACACATGGCACTGGTTCAGGCTGCTGGTCTGCAGTGGTAGTGGGGTGCTGGTTAAATAAATAACAAGAAACTAACTGCAGATCAAAGATGTAAAACCTGGTGTTTCTTGAGCAAGTTTTTTTTGTACTGGAAGGGGCTTGTTTTGCTTGCTTTGTGCACCCTTCTGTCAGTACACCCAATTTACCTGCCCTGTGGACTTAAGAGATGACGACAGTTCAAATCACTATCTGTATGGTAGTCACATGCCCCACTAACTGGGAACTCACACTGACAAGACAGAGGGGGAGGAGGGAAACTGCTTAGCTGAGTCAGACTCTGGAGTCTGAGGCTGGCAGTGCAATTAAGAAGTAACTTTCAGAAATCTCAACTGTGCTTTCACTGTTCATCTACTAGGCAGATATCACTTCTGTTAACAGCATTTGACTAGAAGAGCTGGAATAGGAGGAAAATAAGGCTTTGCCTTCCTAATTGTTATGTCCCACTTCTACTCAGTTGTAAATACCTATCCTTCTGTTTTCATATGATTGAAACAATGATAGTGGAAAGATCAAAAAGCAACTGTGTAGATTAAAAAGATCAGAGGTAGTAACACAAAGAAAAGAACAGGGTAGTGACAGAAAGCATTTATTTACTACAAATACATTATGCACAGTCCTGCAACTTCCAAAATTAGGATTCATTTGTTACAACTTCTCACAGCAGAAGACAGATTTACTAACTCTAAAAAAAATTAAGGAAAAGGGAGTCACGTGAAAGCAGAATTAGAAGCTTAGATAGCAAAAGCTCTTCCTTGTGTTTAGAAACTGTTAGTACAACTAGCAACCTATTAAAAAATGCTCTAAAATGATGTCAGACATGTTTTCACAAGGAGTAGATTTTGCTCTTAATTGTTTAAAAAAACCTGATGCCGGAAGAAGTAGCTTCAGTTTGGTCCCAATAAAAGAAATTTACTGGAGCTCATCTTAAACTGTTTTTGTTGAAGCTAGATTCTCTTTTCCCTGCTTGTTACATAGCCAATATTAAAATAGGAGAATTTTTGAAGGTAATTTATTTATAAATTGCCTTACTTATGTTAAACGGTAGTTAAATCACTGCTGTTTCATATCCACAACACAGAATTTCACTTCTTAAACATAACTTTCCCACCATTAAAAGAAATGAACACTCAAAAAGCAGAACAAAACCCCTGACAATGTGTGAAACTCACATCCAGAAAACAATGAAGGGAGAAAAATTACTTGACAGGCAACAGTTCACACTTTTAATATCAAAATAAAGATGAACACATACCTTTTTTTTACCAGCAAAAATACTTTCCACCTTGATTTTGCTGGTAATTGAATAGTATCAACCTCTATAAATTAAAATGCAAATAAATCTTCAACAAACAAATCAGGTCAGCAAGAAATGAAACCTGGTAGCAAAATGTCAGCTGCTTACTTTAGCTTCAGGTAGATAGATCACTTAATTTAGCTGGGGGAAGTAGTCTGTTTCTTGTTTTAATCAGTGGAAAGCATATCCAATTAACTGTATGAACCTATAAGGCAGTAGAAACATATATCAAAAATTACCGCCGAAGGATCTGGTATGAACTTAGCGACATTTTCTATAATATTCTATTGTTGCATGTAAGGTCTGACATCAAACCCAGAAAATCAGCCAAGCAATACTC
>WBMY01000208.1:50437-61998 GCA_013397315.1 Donacobius atricapilla | reverse complement strand
GAGCGAGTGTGAGGGCGTACAAAAGAGATTCAAAAGAGTTAAGCATAAGATAGTGATAAATCATCTTTATACCCTCCTGACAGTTGATGCTTTTAGTTTCAGGCACTACTCCAAGTTAAGCTAGAACATCCTCCACGCTGATCTATCTTTTGGCGGCAGCTAGTGGGTCTGGCAGACACTGCTGTGCTTTCTCTACTGTATCAAAGCCCACGGTGGCCAAATCACACTTCTGTACATAAATACTGCAGGGGAATGGATAAGGGTGGACATCCCGAGCTTGGGCATAAGTAACATGTATCCAAACCCACTGTAGTCCATTTTCTGAACCAGCTCTCTAGACTGTAGGGCACGTACTTCCGTATGCATGCGCAGTCGCCCAAGGCGCTGAGCCACAAACATGATTCCAGCATTCTGTTCTGCAGTCATACAGGTTTTGAAGCAATGCCAAACTAGCAATGACTAATACATTGGTAAAATGATGTCATAAAGGGAGGAAACAGTTTTGTTTTGTTCAGAGATCAGAAAGGGAAAGAAAAAATAGGCAACTGCCACACTCAAACAAGTTTGCTTGAAGTTTTCTATCTTTGAATTAACTAATATTAATGGTAATTTAAATTCTGTGGCATACTATCCAAGATCCATATTTAGGCTCTTAGCTATGCTGCTAGTGGTAAAACTGACATTTTCAGGGCCATATAAGCCCGTGAAAGTGACAGGGACCAAAGAAAGGCTCCTTACAGCCTACTGCAGCTCACCAGGGGTGTGAGAGAACTTAGCTCAGAGACTAGTGTAGTGCATAGTGCTCCTAGGCAGCACATGCTAAGCATGCTACTGCTGTTCTCCATTTATGCACCTACGCTGCAAACTGGATCCTGGGACTGCTTGTCCTGCTTGCAAGACAAGACTGCTACTGCAAGTAGGGCAAAAGGCAGAGAGTCTGGGGCACTGGACAGAATCACAGTTAATGATACTGGAAAGGAGGGAGGAAGAGCTCTGCCTTTGAAGAGTCTCCCCACAACACCTCTGAACACTTTTCCAGCACTGGTCTTCATTTTAAGGTCTGGTAATTAGTAGTTCAGGCATAACCACTGGTCTATTGAGTACAGGTCTCCACATAGCAAGATGTAAGATGAAAGACAGTAGAGACTAACGCTCAGAATGGCAAGATTCCCACAGAACAGAAGAATTATTTTAAGGGACATGAGCCTTTCCCTTATGCTATAATTGGTTGTACCGAGGGAAAGAATTTCTGTGAAGTGCAGAGGAGAATACTTAACTCACTGATTTTATTTATAAATGGTAACCATGATGGCAGCCGTAACATACTGTAACAGTGGAGATTTATCATTGTTTCTTTCATTAGACTCATCTGCTGAGGTAGGGAAGCATAATTAGGAGACGGACATGAATACATGTCTGAATTTTGCATGCAGTAGGGTTCTGGTTAAGCGTGTTTTCACTCAGCCTTTCAAAATATCTGTGAACTCCAATTTCTAAGACAAAATTACTTCCTAGTGAAAGCATGCATTACATTTCTGCCGATTGTAAGGATGAGATAGTTACTGTCTCTTCTTTCTTGTACTACACAGAAGGGATGTTATGTACTTTGTGCAATGCTGCCAACGGCAGACCCAAAATGGCGGCACTGTTTTCGGTTTGATTCCTCAGCCATATGGCAGTACTTATTTTTAACAAGAACTGTAATAAAATTACCTGGAATTCTGCAGCTGGTATAAATCTGTGTCTACAAAGCAGGTGCTGGAAAACGCAACTATATCAGGAAGCCTGTGCTTCACAGTTAACTCAACCGTTTCTCCAACTGTATGAAGCTGTGTTAAATACTGACTCACATGATTATTTCCACTACCCTTGCTGCTAGAGAAAACTAACACTGTCCTGAGATACTCACTGTATTCCAAGAAGTCTGAAAGCTCGAAAGGAATTTGAGAATCAGGATCAAAGCACAATAGTGTAAGAGTTCTCATTTAGCACCCTCCCTCGCACTCTTCTGCTGAATACAATTGCACAAAATCTGAGAATACCCAAAGTGAAAGGAAAATATCCCACAAACCTTAACATAAGGAGATAGATCTAATTGCCATATATAGAAAAAAACCCCCAGCTGTCTAAGGAAATACCTTATTTGATACCCCATTGAGAAATACCTATATCATGTTCAAAGATTAATGACTTAATCAGACCATCTGAACACTGGAAAAGCATTACTAAACAGTCTTCAGGGACTAATCCTTTCTGTACAAAGTAGCATCCTGACAACTCAGCCTACATACAAACTATGTTCTTCCCTTCACCCACATCGCTACCAGGCCCTCTCCCCTAGGTATATTTATTTAAATTTCCTCTCATTGTAGTAACTTCATATGAGAAATCTAATTCTCATGCCTTTCCAAAGAGGAAAGAATTCACAAAATCTAATTCTTGTATAGTTTAGACCAGTAATGAAGGACACAATGAGAAATTGCATTAAAATCTAGCAAAGCCAGAATTTGATTGCATTTTATGTTGGTAAGGATTCTTGTCTGTTTCAATACATCCAGACATTGACAACATCTGCCTTGGATGCGTTTGTAAAAGGTTGTTTTCTACTGCATACCCTAGCCAGTAGATGATAAATCAAAAAAGGCCGGCTGGATCACAGAAATCCATCCCAATGTGCTTAAAGAAAGTAACTCTGAATAGTACTGACTTCAAAGAAGAAAAATAAAAAGCATTATTGTTGCAGGCTCCTTATTTGTCAGATAGGCAGAGCACTACCCACATTGCTGGTTCATACAGTATCATCAGACAGCAGCACACAGGAAGCTCTACAGGAAGGCCACAAAAGCTGACGAGTGTCTAAAAAGGGACAGATAGGCAGAAACATACCAGTAAGAACATACACACCCCACCAGAATCAGGAAACGACAGAGTTAATGAGTGAGCAACCTATAGCTCCTACCAATCATTAATCCTCAAAAAACTACTTCTTGAAAAGGTACACTTCTTTTCTGAAAGAAATGAGATGAGGAAAATTTGAGTAGTTTTTTACAGCAGAGAGTTGCTATTTAAAACATTTTACAATGCAGAATGAGTACACCACTATAGCAACGGCAGCCAGTGCAAGTCATTGTTTATCACACAAGAAGGACATGAGCTACAAGGCTTTACTGTCATGCTCCTCTCTGATTAGGATGGTTTTGTTTATAAAAGCTGCCCCAGAAAAAGAATTTTTTTAAAAAAACAGGGCCTTTCACGATGAGTCCCATAATAACGTAGTACAATTTCTTTTCCCTATCAGAAGTACTAGAATATCACACAGGTGAAATTAAAAACTTCCAAGACTCAGCTTGGAAAATTGCTGACAGGTGTTTAGACAGTTTTCACAGAAGGGGATCTTCAAGCAGTAAATTAACTACACACAACACAGTATCGTTACAAGAATTTTGAAAGAGCTTCTAAAAATTAACAAGCCTGCAAAAGTAGACATATCCCATCCAATTCACAAAAGGGTCCTTAGAAGCTTCCTGACCATACTTTAAATACCACCTGCATGGTCTACATTCTCACTTTCAGGAATGCCTCATCTCAGTGTGCAGGCTCCTTTGCAACCTCTCAAAAGGCGTGTCCATTTATGCATTTGTCAGTCTTTTCATATATGGTCTTAAACACCTTCCCTTACGAGAAAGTTTGACTCAGACACAAGTAATGCCAACTTTCTTTAATAAAAATCCATTTCATACTGCATGTGTAACAGCAGATACACGTACTAGACATATTTTCATGTCTTTCAGCAATGTCTCAATTCAATACCAACAGCTCCTCCACAGCTATCAAAGTGCCACTTAACTTGTTTCACTGCAAAAGAGTTTTTAAAAGCTCCTTACAAAGTGGCAAGTGATTGGAAAAACTCCATCTGTTTCAAAACCAAGACTAAGTATTGAGGTTGATTTCTTCCCCAAATTCCTACTGCACAGCTAAATCAAAATATCTATACACTATTTTTGAAAAATGTCACCACGTTTCATTTTCTCCTGTGCCCTTCTTTTATTTGTAGGCTACAGCAGAATTTACAATATCTGATACGTTTTTGCACTGTTTTGAATGGCTTCATTTTCAATCCTTCGTCATTACTCTTTCAACTTTTCAAAGGTCAAGGCAGTATTTAAGAGTGACAGACAAACTAAAAGAAAGAAAAAGAGGAAAAAAAAGGTAAAGAAAATTCACAAAGTTCTAGGGTTGTATTTCAGCTTTAAAAAGAAATCTTTTTTCAATCCAGACTTTGTACAAAAGCAGCTTTAAAAAATGTACAGGGTCAGAGGAATTATAGAATCATATATTAAATGTGTTTCAAAACTATTCTGTGCCAGAAATCAGTTTTACCTGATTCCAGGGACTCATGACTGAGGGTAAAACCTATGAGTACACTGTATGTACAAATTGGCTTAGAAGATTAACAGCTAAACAGTAAGGCAGATTTTAACTCTGGCTAGTAGGTCATATTAAGAAAAATGGTAAATCATCATCAGAAACAACCTTAACTACTACTCCAATTGTAACAGCTTTTCCACAGCATCATTTGTCTCAGAAACTCATACGTATGACAGGACTAATGGAAAGATGAGACACATAAGTTAGAGAAATGTTAGGAAGTAGCTCTTCATAGTTACCATCTCTAGAACCCAATATTCAGCTGCTTTTTCTCATATTTGAAACTGTTCACAGATGTGACCTGCTCATAATAAATAATTTTCTTACCTACCCAGTAACTTAGGTCCACCATAACAATCTAAGCATTGAATAACCTACAGGCAAGATCTCTACACTTTCTTGACAAAGATGAAGCACACAGCTATCACCTTGTGATTGTCTATTTGTAATGTAATTATTAGGAAAAAAATAAATTTAAATTAAATTAAAAAGACTAGATTTAAATGTAATATTACTAACGTCATGCTTTGATTTTCCTCTGTCAACCTACTCTTCCAGAAGCAAAACCCTGGATTCCTGCCTCATTGCTCACCTTTATGCAATCACCCAAAGTGAATACAAAGTCTAAGAGTCGAACTACAGGCCCATATCCTGAAAAGAGGTAGGCCTGTGATTGGATTGATGAAGTGTGAATATGTAATCACCTCTCTATGGGCAGACTTTAAGCCTAATTTAACCAGAGAGAAAAAAAGAGCAAAATAATCTCTTGGAAAAAATGGATGTCAATAGAATGACGTGACTATCTCTACTGGGTGATACACCTAACAAAACAAAACAAATTATACTTCAGAAACAAAAAAAGGGGGTTGAGGGGGGGAAGGAGGGAAGGGTGGGCTGTGTTTTGTATTTTTTTAACTACTCTTTTGTTAAACTAGGGCTGAATTTTGTTATAAGACAAAACCTGCTTGCATCTCAGACATTGTAATTTTTACCACATAGGAAGAGCACACTGAAAAAAGGACTGACAAAATCTCGAGAAAAACATCGTCCATTTAACCTGAAGAACTATTAAGTAATTGCAATAAATCTTATTTCAAGCATCTTGTGTGTTACCAGGAATTACAATGAAGAAACAAGTGACTTTTAGTCATTCTACATAGTAAAACCAGAACAAAACAGGATCTGAATCCCCAAAAAAAGTTTATTGTGAGAAGGAAATATTCTCATAAATTTTCAGAGGAAAATATGACAAGAATACTTCAATCTGAAATTAATTTAGAAATAAGTATTAGAGAAGCTTAGCCTATCTCCTGTAGAAATGAATTAAGTAATTAGGAAACTATTACTTTTAAATATTTCCTTCTTGAAAACACTTATGTATGATTATGTTTATCCATTTTTAAATAAAACTGTATTGTATAAATACCTATATTTATATAATGGCTGTTAATCATGAAAAAAAGTCAGAACAATTCCAAAAGTACACAATCTCACTACCTTAAAATATATGCCAAACTCCCATAACACATAAAAGTTGCCCAGACCGAATTTCACATCTTCATTGCAAGAGAGAACACACTCATGCGAACATTTCTTTTCAGACACATAATATGCTCTGCAAGCAAAGTAATTAAATGACAAACATATTTAAATAACATAGTCAGAAAGGAAGGAATAAAACTAAAAATGCTAGAAGCATGCTTTCCTGCATTTATGGCCCTTTATCCACTGTGTGAGCGATCACAAAATCTACAAGAACCTGCCAGCATTATTACCACCCATTAGTTCTCCGCTCTTGCGGGAACTGTAAAACAACAGAACTGTAATGATAAAATATGGTCATCAGGCCTCATGCAAGTGTTTCTGTATATGACTTACTACATCTCATTACTGAAAGGCAGTTAATCACTCAAAATGTTGTATTTAAAAAAACAAAGAGTTTCATGTAAAATCAAATATTAAAAAAGGAAGGAAGAAATTTTTTATTCTGCAAAAAGAGTAGCTAAAATTTTGTTTTCAATTTTATGTTGAACTGCAAGCTGACAATTTCCCCATTTCATATCAGTAAAATTAACTGCTATTTTACTGGAGAATGGAAGAACACTCATTCACCTATATGTTTATTTTAAATAAAATATTCAAAACTCTTCATGTGAGCATTCAACCCTGCTTCTCCAGCTTGCTTCTCATATACCATCACCTTCCCCATACACTTACAAAAATAGCCAGAATTTGAGCTTCTGTTGGGATGAAGCATCAAACACTTAAACAGAACCTAACAAGATGAAACACGTAATTTAGTAATCCATTAGAGCGATACAGATAAATGCAAGAGACCTCTGCTCTAAACAGAGAGCAAGCAAATGAGTGACTAGGAGAACAGAATATGAATTACTACATATATGGGGGGCTTTTTGTTTGTTTTAATTTTATTCAGATACAAAGAAGGAAAACAGCAGATAGTAGGACAAATTGGTAGGCCATGGGTAAGTACATAAAGATGTGCCGAGGTCAAACATATGTAAGGCTGAAGAGGTGCCAGAACGAAAGGCAGGGAATGAGAAGAGCAAATGACTGACAATATATTGATAGATGAGAAAGACAACTGAGGAGAGGCTGCTATCTATTTAAAATTGTCAAGGTCCTCACAAAGGACTCTTTACGAAGCACTCAGGAAGAAACTGCTCCTGGCTTTATTGGAATCCCTAAAGCTCATGGATCAGTGTCCTCATGGGACAAAACACAGCTATCAGGGAGATGGGCTTTCCCTCATATTACAGCTTCCGGCGGAAAAAAAAGCAAGCTATTTTCAGTTCCTTTGTCTGAATACATGTAGTTAAAGGACGATGTTATTTTAAATCTTCCATACACTCTTGCATGTTATCTGACCGCAGTTATCTATTTCTTGCTAAAATAAAACCTATGGAGCTTCCTGGTATAAGATGCATTGAACTCCTCTGCAAGACTTGCTATTTATTGGGAAATTTTACTTCAGTTTTGAGTACTTGGAGAAACACCTCAGAGAACTTAAATACGAACCAAGCCCCACAGATTGTTAAATACTACCCAAGCACCATACACATTTCTCCACCTGCTTGAAGAGCCATTTGATTATCCCCATTCTAAAGCAATAAGCCATTTATGTCACTGTTCCAAGAACATCATTTTTGCTTTTTTGTTAAATAAAACCTCCCCTCTAAACTGAAAGACTTAGTCTCACAGTTTGCACACTACTGCTCTAGACTGAGTCCTTCACACTCTGTTTCAGGTAAGGTGTCTGCAGTGTGCCCTTCCCTCCACTATGTATGTTCAACATCCGATTTTACCAAGAGATCTAAACCACTTTAACATCCCCAGCTGTTTACACAAGACAAAAACTTATGCAATCTGATTCCATTCCTGCTCCTATTATCCCACTTCTACCTGTAATTTTATTACCTTTTTCCAGTAGATCTGACATAGAAAACCAAGCTAACAAAGCAATTATGGACTTGAAGATAATGCCAGTAAGATTTTGAACTTCGAAAGCATCTCCGATATCTGCTCGTTTTGACTGCAAAACATTTCCCACAGGAAATAGGCACAAATACAGACAAAAGTTAATCTGAAAACACTTCTAGAAACTTAACAGCAAGTGTCTACCACAAAACTTGCTTTTATGTTTCCAGCTTCTTAAAAAAATTTTCCTGTAGACTGTTCTTAAAGTCTGCAGTTACTCACATTAGTTTTATTGTTATGAATATTTAAGTAGTCTCACAGGAAATTATAGGAATCGGATTCAAGCAACGTTTCCTGCCTGTTAATCACCATGGAGTGACACCTTCCTGATACTGTCTGCTGGAAGAGAGTGGCAACTTGTCTTTTGAAAGCTACATTAAAATGGAATAGTATAGGATAACAGTGGTATTTGGTGTTTAGTATACTAGTAGATTCACTGTCTAAAAAGACAAATCTCAAAAAGTATAAGACTGTGTTTTGATTTTAAAAACCATGTATTTGAAAACCTGTGGTTGTGTGAGTTTGTTTGTACAAACAAAATATTGGAAAAGACAAGCAATTCTCAGAATTGCTTCCGAACATTTCTATAAAAACTAACACTTTCCCTTATTTAATAAAATACTTATTAACCTAAAATTTAAAAGCCATACAACAACATCACAACTTCTAGTTAAAAAAGAAATAATAGAAACACAGTAAAATTTACTCAAAAGGAAACTAAAAAAGTCTATAAGCAAGCATTTCCTCTGACAGACAAAACTCCTAAGAGAAGAGATCACGCTCACTTATTATCTTAAACCTCAGAAAAGTTCACATTCTGAAGTTTAAATGTGAAAATAAATGTCTCTCATGATATAATGCTCTATGATCAGTTCTGAGATACTAGCTTCTAAACACAGTTACATTTCTCAATTGGCTTTCACTACTCTGTCAATGAATCTTTCCAAACAGTCTAGATTATTATAATATAGGAAAATGCATTCCAGTCTCTGACCCTTTAGTTACACTGGTGACTATGAAGCCAAACACAATCTCACAAGAACTGACTTGCAAAATGTAGAACTTGCCTCCTGCTATGCTGATCGTACTAAAATAATCCAATGTAAATGTTGTGATGTTGTATACCACACAAAGAACACAGCTGCCTACTTTACTGACTGCTAGGTATAAGGGCACTTCAAATTCCAGCACCATTCAGAGATTCAAAATACTCCAATTTTTATAAATCACAGTTAAAGGTATGAAAATTGGTACAGTAAGAAAAGATCATTTATACTGTAGCCCAAAAGTCTACTGCAGAACATGAAGAATTTGACCCAAAAAAGGGTAATTTTTTAGGCTTGACCACATCAATATCAGCTTGACCTGCAATTTTCTAAACTACAGTATACAACAGCTACTGTGCTAAAAATACGCTGTTACTCAGACTTCGAGATATTCTCTCCAGAGATAGGACTTCTTGATAGGAGAATCAAATTAATAGGAAGTGCCCTTCCTGTGTTTTCTAGACTGCTAGACTAATGAGTTTGTTTTCAACAGCCTGTAAAAAAATGAAGGAGCAGATTTATCTGTTGACTGGTGTTCAGTGCTTTGAAGTGAAGTGACCTTGTACACAAAGCCAAAGCATAGTAGACCACTATCATGTCTATTTAGGCACAATGCTGTGGCACATTTGGTTTTTCCTGTATTTGGAATTTGCACAGGAATTGCCTTGAGAGACTGCTCATTGGTGACTTCTATTTTACTCTGCAAGTAACCCTGTTAGAAACTGACGGGAACGCTTGTGAAGTAGCTGAGTACAGATTACTAATTTCAGCAAAGTAATTTTTATGTAGAGAAAGTGAACATTCTGGCCATGTGTATACAGCTATGGCAAACCTACCTGACTCACTCAGCCATATAGAAACACTATGAAAAGTCAGCACATCTAAAAAATAACTACAGAACCCATACTCTGTAATATAATATAAGGAAGAAAATAATCATGATCTATCATTAGGATTTCCAGATATTAAGGCAAAGTGACAGTCAACACCAATTTTTATGCAAAAATGTGCTTTAGGATCAACTAACTTTTCAGGCCAATATGTTTTATGCTTTGCACACAGCAAAAACACAGAGCCAAATGGCTGAAATGCAAATGAAAATACAGTTTTGAAACTAATTAGACATTGGATTGTGATTTACAGAAGATGAGGGGAAAACAGACATCTCCAGCATGCAGCTAGACTAGGAAATTTAGCAGTCAAGAGTCTTACCAATTACAAATTTTTCAATCTTTTTCATGTGCACAAAAAATCCCACCCACCATTAAAGGTCAACAATATTGATTCTGACAGATGGAATCCTCCTGATGTCCTACTGCATGAAGTCACACTCCTGCAAGACTCTTATTTTTGCAACATTGCATCACCAACAAAGTGATCATTTGCAATGACTTCAGCAAATGCAAACGAAAAAACAACTCATTGTTAACCTGGTAATAAGCTTTATCTTTCCTACTTCTAAGTTAGCTGTCTTAAAACACATGTAACAGTTCAATTATAATAATTAAACTTCAGATGTTTAGACAAAAAAGATTCTAATATTAACCCAAGTTTATCTCATTCTCTTTCCAAGTTAATGGATGCTTTTATTTTATTGTAAATGTTGCTGCTCTTCGATATTTTCTCTTAATGGAAAAAAAAAGATAGGAGAACTTTTGAGTAATTTATCAAAGAAAATATTACTTTCATCCAAAACTACTAGATAATCATTAACTACTCTTCTGCAAGATGGAAAGAAAGGTGAGCCATCCAGCTTGTCACACTTCCTAAATTCTCCTTTTGACAAAGTTGCTGACAGATAATGGATCAACAGTAAAAATGCAAACAAGGTCTCAAGGAACTGTTATAAAACAGTGCCTGCTGGAGCAGGGAGGCTGGAGCACATGATCCATTGTGGTCCCTTCCAATTTGCAACCATTCTGTGACTCTGTGATATTTGGAGATACAGACGTGTAATTCTGTGGCTTACTAGGTATTTTAAGTAAATAGTAAGCAATTCATTCCTAGCCACAGAATGAGACAAACTACTGTACTTACCATACTGTCAAAATCTCAATATTAAAAAAAAAATGTAAAAAAGTCAAGGTAGTCAGAGACAAACCTTAATACTTTTAAGTATTTTGTCCTTTTAAACTGCAATAACAGCATCAATCTCAGAAGACTCTGACTGTTTAAAGGTCTTGCAAAGAAAATTTTAATTTAACAATCTATTCACACACAGATATCCTCACCTATTTTTCTAATAATCTGAATTTCTTTTCCACTTGTAATGTAATAGGAATCCTTAAGCAGTGAAGTTTTGCTACATGCCACAAGAATGGTTTAACTGTGCTCTAACCAGAGCACAGCCTTATAGGAAAGGACCAGAGCTACTGAAGTCAAATTGCAGCCTGCCATTAAACCTCTGTTCTGTGACAATCCCCCTCAGGCATCTTAAGAGAGGTCTCTTGCTTAAAAGCAGATTTGTGTTGTAAAAGTAGAAAGAAAGGCAGAGAATGAAACAAAGAACAGGAAATGAACCTTTCTTCTGAACTTTTAGTATCTCTTCTGTGATGTGTCATTTTTTGGAGACCTTCGGCGTATTTCTAG
>WBMY01000208.1:11824-50391 GCA_013397315.1 Donacobius atricapilla | reverse complement strand
AAAGGAAAAACTTCAGCTACAGAAATAAACGAAAATCTCACCTTGTTATTTTCACACTTGTATGGGATTTTGAGGGTATCCATGGCCTTGATCATGGCCTGCATTGCTGTAAATATATTCTGGTACACCAGTTTTGTAAAGCCCCTTTTGTCTTCATCAGAGTAACCTGATCCATGAATGATTCTCATCTGCTTGATAAAAGTGCTTTTGCCACTCTCGCCTGTGCCTGCAAGACAAATAAGAAGGATATGCTTTACCCAGTGGACACAAACATGACTTTTTTTGCACAATGCTGACAGCTTGCTTACTGCAGGGCTCAGCAGCCTCAAATGGTGCTTTGGAGGTAACGACAAACAGCAGCAGCATCAAACAGCAGCATCAGCAGCAACTGAAGAACAACTGAATTAAAATTTGCATTTTGACAACTAAACTAATGAGTAAAATTGAACTCCAAAATATACATATTATATGTGATTTCATATTTTAAAATTTTTTGTTCTTTAATATGTAATTGTCCAAAACTCTAATTTCACAAGACGTTTCACCACAAAAATCAAGAGAGGAAGAAAAAGAATCTTCCTAGGCTAACTCTCAGGACATTACAGTAATCTGGTATTACAGCAACTGATATATCTGTGTTTTGGTTTTTTGGGTTTCTTTTGCAGGGGTGTCAGCTTGTTTGGGTTTTTAGTTTTGTTGTATTTGTTGGTTTGGTTTTTTGCTTGTTTGTTTGAGGGGGGTGCAGTTGGGTTGCAGTTTTTTTGTTTTAAGCTACTATTGGAACAATCAGAGCCCATCAAACTTCAATCTCAGAACCATATGAAATCACCGTTAACTAAAATTTGTTCATATTTATTAATGAGCAGTCATTCTTTCCAATAAGTTTTTTTCATGTCTTCTTATACTTTGCACTAAAAGTAGTTTATTGATGAAATACAACTGTTTGTCAACTTAAAGATCTGCTTGCTGGAAACTTCAAAAAGGTTACAACACACAGCATTTTTCCTTTGCTCCAGTTCAACAAGCTCATCTGTGACTACAAGAGCTTATCTATATTATCCTTGTGTTTGCTTAAGAGGAGGAGGTGAATCTGCACAGCTACATAAGACCTATGCTCACCTAGCTACTCAGCTCTGTTGAAAACAGAATGCATTGCTCAGCGCTGTGATTTTCAGACTTTCAGCCTGGGCTTTATTTTAATCATTTCTGTAAAGCTTTCATGCCTTGTACCATAATACTCACATCCAGGACAAAGGCAGCCTTATAGGCCTCTTAGATAATGTTTTAGGTGTCTTCTCAGAAAAGTGTGTTTCACAGCAGTGCAGTTTATAGGAGTAACCCTTGACTACTTCTGAGATAGAACACACTGCAAAATCTAAGTCTCTAAAAACTTCTGCTCTTACCAAGAGCGTAATTCTGAAACCGTTATTTCCATTTCCTGCACACATATAAAGCACTTCTAATGCAGGTTTCCTTTACACACACATTCCCATAAAATCCCACATGATGTTACATACTACAGAATCAGAACGGTTTGGGTTAGAAGGGACTGTAGACATCATCTAATCACAACATCGCCTTGCCATAATCAGGGATATTAGACCAGTTTGCTCAGAGCCCCATCTAACCTGGCCTTGAATGCTGCTAGGCATGGGGCATCAACAAGTTCTCTGGGCAACCTGTGCCAATACCTCACCACCTTCATATGTAAAGACTTTCTTCCAGTATCTTATGTAAACCTGCCCTCTTTCAGTTTAAAGCCATTTCTCCTGGTCCAATCACTACACATCCTTGTAGAAGTCCCTCTCCAGCTTTCTTGTAGACTTCATTTAGGTAACGAACGGCAGCAAGATCATCTCCCTAGAGATCAAGACACTGACTGATACAAACTTGTGCTTTCTACAGCCTCAACCATTCATTACAGAACAAGTTAAAAAATACATCATGGCAATACATTCTTAACATTTTATCTATTTACCACAATAAACAAAAGCAACACTGGGTAATAGCCTGAACAAGACCCTTGAGTGGGCCTGTTTTTTCACCTGGTGAAAAGAAGAAAACCTGAAATTATGTAAGAAAAAAAATCTGTGTATTCTTCTGAGAGTATATGAATGCCTTACGAGCTTTGTTAGCCACTGCTTCCACCACCATCACTCTATGAATATCTCCAGCCGAAACAAGGTGATCGCAAATGTGAAATGGCAGTGCCATGGATCAGCAGAATGGACCAATGGAGGATAAAACTATACTGAGATCAATTTTCGGCTGGCTACTACTGCACATTTAAACTAGTCAAGTCAGTTCTCTGAAGCCAGATGCACAGTATCTTCTCATCTGTAAGATGACTGCTGAGGCCACACAATGTACCTGGAATTTCAATCATAATCAGAATACCACTACCACACTCCATCATCTTCTAAAAACACGACTTTCAACCCTCCTCTGTCCTCCTCCCCGCTCCCTACCCTAATATAATTCCTTTTCTAGTACTTATATGAGACTTGAATATTGTGACTGAAAGAACACCCCACATTCCTGATTCAAACACATAGCTTGTTCTGTCATCTGATTTTAAAACTTCTTCCCAGATAAAATCGAACTAATGAATCAAAAAATATTAACTGTCTTCTAAAAATAATAAAGAAATATCTGTAATACTGAACTCCTGTTCAATCATGGCATAGAGGATTATCAAAATTTGTAGGAGCTTACCACCTTAAAAACTAAAAATTTCTGAAAACCTCTTTTTTTTCTTGATATCTTAATAGTAACAATTATTTCTGCATCGTCAAGAAAGATATGAAAATATTTTTAGCAGAATTATATCCACAAGCAGAATCAGGAAAGAAGATTGCTTAAATGCAGAGTAGATCCTTATGCATGTACTTGCACCCATATTGAATCATGTACAATTTATTGTATTGTTGCTATTTCTCCTGGTACACATCCTGCAAAAATCAAGCTACAGTATGCTGAAATGCAACATTCTTTGCTCTGTGAAACTTGTGGAGAAACTTTAAACATGGTTAATTTTAAACAGGTGACAATGCAGCAGAGAGGTTTCAGAACTTGTGGTGACTGACAAAGATGACACAGGAGACTAATTTAAAAGTAAGACAAATGTAGAAGCCTAGAATGACAAGACTTTCTTTCATGTGGTTGTGCTATGCATACCTGTACTTTTTTTTGCATTTCTCTGCATTGCAACTAAATAAAAAAAATCTCTAGTATCTTCAGATCAAATACGAGACTGTCTTTTAACTAAAACTACAAACATACCATTCTCTAAGCAAAATCCACACTGGCATCTGTAAAAAAGAATAACTGCTAAGCTACACCTGGTGCTGTTTTTTTCCCCAAGTTTGACCTATGAAAAGGCAAGAAAAACCCGCTATTTTATTGCTTGAAATTTTATATTTAAATCAGATAGAAGAGGACATCCTTAACACGTAAGGAAGAAGGAGAAAGACATTGAAATCCACTACCCTAACAGTCACCGTACACACGCATTTACTAGGAACTGTCAAAACAACAGTGTGTACATTTGCAGAAAACTGACTTTCATCTTGGGGCCTGGATGCAGACAGAAAGCCTAGAAGTACCTGGAAAGTGAAGATGCATGGGTCAGAGTGGAACGAACATCCTACACAAATAAGCAGAACCATACTATAACCACAGTTTCATCGAACTTTACTCAGATAAAGCAGTCAGTTCTACACTGTCTCACAGATTTATGGGAAAGGGGAGCAATCAATCTCACCAGATAGTAAGAAGCAGAGTAACTCTTAGGAGGAGTAAGAGCTAAAACAGTAACAGAGAGGTATGCATGAGAAGAAAAATACTTGATTTCACTTAGAAGAGAGTTTTATGTCCTCTATGCTACAACTAATTCAGCGATAGAGAAAACAAAAAAATACGGTCTGGTCTGTTGCTGTTCCAGCAGTGGAATGCAGCGGGACCACATTTCCACCGAAACCAAGTATGGCTAGATGAAAACGTAGAACAGTGTAGAACTCAGGCCTTGGACCAGCCTAGCTTTGTAGTTGACAAATCAGTTGAAATGTATCATGGAATACATGACATCCTCCTGGGAGCTGAACCAAAGCAGCCAGTCTGGACAACTGCTTAGAACAGCAGCTTCCAGCCTCATAGCCGAAGGCTGCTGGTGGGAGGGATATTTGGTTGGTAAGACTGCAGCAAAAGGCCCTGAGGTGGAGGCGAAGTTCCCAGCTCACCCCCTAACATGTATCTGGACAAGTTCTGGAGCAGAATTAGTGTATCTCTTCTCCACCAAAAGAAGGCAGTGAGGCAAGTGAAACAAGGAGGCTCCCACACCAACAGCTCAGTCCATCTGAAGTGGTCATGCACGTAGCCGGACTGTGTTCTCATACTAAAAGTTTATTAAGAGATCCTTACCTCTGCAACAGTTGACCACCACCTCTGCCAACAGTTGCTGCAACTGAGCTGACCCGGTTGAAGCTGATACTAGCTATTGCTCAGGCAGTCCTTTTTAAGTTAAGACTGCTAGTGCACTTTTAAGTTCTTTCTCCATTAAGAAGTATTACCTCCATGACACTGGAGCACTCTGGAAAGATACATAAGCATCAACCTACACCTCCAACTAATTTACACTACTGTAAGTTAGTAACTGAAGCTGACTATTTTTCATCTTGGTCATAAAAACACCAAGGAATTTAAGTGACAACTCATCCAGAGTCATGAAAAGAATGCCCATAAGGAATTACCAGTTGTGACAATGCATACAGTAGGCATATTTGTATTATTCATAAAATGAACAGTAGTACCATTGTATCTTCCTTGTGTTACTATCTAACTCCTTAACTGACATAAATAAACTAAACCTCAGAAGAGTTGCTTGATGTTAGGAAACATTTCAATGACATTTCATTTAGAGTTACAGAAAAGCCTATGAAACACGAAAGCATCTGAAATTTCAAGCAAAAAAAGCCAGAAAGAGAACTTAAGTGTCCAGAAGTCTGTTCCTACATCAATAGCACCATGTTTTGCAGTTATGTTAAAAACTGAATGGAATAACTACAAAAAGCCAAATTAGGTGAGAACCCTAGGGACAGCTTTTTGAGATTTAACAATGCACAGGTTTAAGTTAAGAACCACTTAGGAAATAATGTTAGAGGGGTACATATTATTCTACTGCCAAGTGTTTGCTCCACTGACAGACTATCTTTAAATCACTACATAATCTTCTTAACTTGTTTTGCTTCCAAGCCACATTTGCATTTCACTTGCTTAAAAAAAAGAGCATATAATCATTTCACCATACACTAAATTATCTCCACTGTATCATTTTAGTAATTTATAAACATTTCATTAAGATGACTGTCAATATTCTACAAAATATTATTTCATGAATTACTAATGTAACAAAGAGCCTGGCAAGATGAGAAAAGATTTATTCCAGAAAAGGATGGATAGAATTTTATGAAGTAGCTCATGAAGTAGATCATTACCTCAAATAAGGAACATGAAAATTCTACATTCAGGTAGAGCAATTTGTTTCATGAATAATCTTTAATATCTTAAATATTTATGAAAAATTAAGCAAATATTATCCATTACAAATATTACTAAAGCTGTTCCATCATTTCCTTACCTACACTACTGAAATGGTACTAACCATCTTCCTTTAAAAAAGGGATAGAATACCTCCCATTATGTGGACAGCTAGTCTGAGTGCTTTCTACATCAGAAAAATACTCTTACAAATTTAATCTGGTTGTTTTTGAGACAATAATAAAGTTGCTCATTCTAGTGCAGCCATGAAACTTAAGAGAAACAAAATACCTATCCTCATTGTACAAGCGCACTCAGAATAGTTCAAGTGACTACTATAATAAAGCCTAAGACAGATACTGAATTACTGAAAAACTGGAAGGAAATGGAAGATAGAATTGAAACATAAAATTCAGTTGATTTTCTGTAGCTTCTTAATTAATGTTAATTCAAGCTTTTTCATGAACCAGAACCTCAAACTCTTCTACAGGAAATGCAGTTAATCAAATACAGCTTTGTGCCAGATAAAACTACACTGCAAAACTACTATTATGCCACTAGGCACAGCTCATTACTGCAAGTCAGCATCCTCAAACTCTTACCTTCTCTCCACCTTCAATTCAGGAAAAACCTCAAACCCAACCAACCAACTACAAACCAGCAAGCCCCCATAAATCAAAACAACCAAACAAATCAACAACAACAAAAAATACCACCACCACCACCACCTAAGGCCCCACCCAACAAAACTGAACTTCCTCCTTATCTTTTATAGTCACAAACAGATAATTTTTACCACTTTAGAGGTATCTTTTTATGGTTTAGGTGTAATTCAGAAGCAAGAAAGCAAGTGAAGAGATAAACTGGGTGCCCTCACAGAGGACATGTAATTAATTCCTCAAGAATTCGCACAGCTTTGTAAATGGGTTCAAAGCAGGATGGGATCCCACCTTGCGTGACCTTCTCCTCCCTTCTCTAGAAAAGATCCCTCAGACAAACCACAGACTCCCTAAAGAGAATCAGCTCTTTCCAGTCTCTGCTTAATTTCCCATTTTATACAGTTTGGAGCAATTCAGACAAATCCTGCTGGAAGAACTCATCTGTGCAGAAAAAATGTCACAAATCAAATTTCACCCTCAAAAATATTTTCTTGATGCTACTCACAACTCAACCAAACAGCGAACTGTTTAAAATCAGTCGGTTGGCTGCTGCTGTTCCACGGAAATATTATCAACAAAACCAGAAGCAAACATCAGCATTTGTAAAAGACGGCGTCATACAAACCTTCCTTCCACAAAGGACAAGCAAAATCTGTCTTTAGAGACTTGTGTGTGATTAATTTCAGATGAATGTGTGTATGACTGTGTTGGAAAGTAGACTCGAATAGATTCCAAGGCACAGGCCAGTCAGAATTGGTCATTTATTATGGTCTTTGAGATCAGTATAGTACACAACTATCTATAAATCAAAATGTTTTCTGTAAGGTAGTTATAAAAAGGAAATGGTACTAACATGATGACCACCACCTGATTTTCTGTGAACTACTAATTGGATAGAGACTGGGTTTAGGGTTTAAATCTTTCATGTTTCCTTCATATTTCACCTACAGTTCTACACCTCTGCACCTAAGTTGGACTGAAAATGATGGGCGCTGAGAGAGGCCACACAATCCTACATGTCCTGCAGCTCTCTAGGAGGATTATCCAGGAATTTCAGTATGAGATTTAAGTTTCCCTGCATTGCAAGGTAAGGCTTGCATTAGCTCTAAAATTTTCTTGAGGAAGATACATAAAATTTACTTAACTAATAATTAATTCTTTCAAGTTTCTTTCACCACCTGTTACTCAGAGGGATTATGAACAAATAAACACAACTCCTACTCCTAGCAACTCTGTGAGACACCGTTTCAGGGACAGTATAAACTGCTGTGATTAATCAAAAGCAAGGTTAAATACTGGCAGCATTCAAAATTGCAATAGTTTTCCTTTATTTTTATTATGGAAGGGAATAAAATACCTTTATTACTTTAAACCCTATGTCTTCAGAAAATGTGGTCTTCATCTCTAAGATACTGCAACAGTTGGTTTGACCACCTGTTTCCCCCATGCCATGGACTAACATTCTTCTACCCTATGGAAAACTGCAAAAGATGAGTATTTCTCTCTCGATATGTTCCATCATCAAACGTAATTATCATGCACAAGGACATACCATCAAAACAACAGCTGTATTTACCAAGCACACAAAGCCTTATAGCTTGCATATTCTGCTTTCCTGAGGTATAGTTAGAAATTCTGTGACCTGTTTTCTAATCTGTGTTTTAAATTACTGTAGTACTCAGAGTATATGGATGTGCATTGGCATCCATCTGAAATACCAATATAAACCAGTATATTATGTAATTTGTTTAACAATATGTTAGCAACAACTAAATGCAAAAACATGAAAACATCCTTTCCAAAGTTTTTTTTTTTTTTTAATAATATTTACTTTATTCTATGTTTACGAGCTCTATTTTGAAAGCCTGATGTACACTTTTGACCTACCACTCAAACAAAAAGGTTCCATCCAGGAGCTGAAAGTATACAGTACAGCATTTTCTTTCTTACAATGTAAAAATGCTTACAATTGCTTTGCTATACCAAAACTAGTATAAATATGAATTTACTGAATACAAGTCATATGAATAATAGCATATTTGTTAATGATCAAATATTTATGTCAAGTAATATTTCTGATAGTAAATATTATTATCTGAAATTAAATACTAAGAACAGCAACTGCTTTGTAGCATTTTGGTACACTTTTTCCTCAAGAATGGTTGGCTACTGCTTCTAAGATTGATATTCACTCCAGTTCCAAGCTTTAGTCTAGATAGCATGAAGCACTCCTTCCAGGGGAAAGACACAAATGAATGAACATAAAAGCCATTTGCTTTTTCACCTTTATATATGTACTTCATTCATGCCAAAGAAAGAACATTTTCATATGGATTGAGAGGATCTAAAAATAAGAAAGAAAAGCAAATCATGCTGGTTCCTCTTACACATGAAGAGAATAAATAATATTTTTCCCACAAAGCTATCTGGGGTGTTTCTGTGTTAGGTTATGTACTCCCAAGGAAGACATTCAAACTGTTCCCTTGGTCTCTTCTGCTTGTGCTTTTTTGCACAAGAGCTCTCTGTGACCTCTGTACTAGCATGATAACACAACAGCTGTTTCTAAACACCTAATCAGAGTCAACTTACAGTACAACTATCAAACTTACACTAGAAACATAAAGGAACTAAATAGATCAAATGCTGGCATGCAGATACCTATCAGACAGCTTCCCTGGTCCATTCACAGGCAGCACTAGACACAAGACAGAGGTTTCTTTCAAGCCTCAAATATAGCCCTAGCACTAAAATGATGAAGTAATTTTTGCTTCAGTCTAACTACACACAAACAAGAACAAAGTGCAGGGTCTTTCAAGCAGAGCCCTGAACTGACTGGAGTAATGAATCAGCTGCGATAATTAATAGGTTTTTTAATACTACACCTTACAATTGTATGACACACTGTGTATCTTTCTGATTTCCTAGGGGAACACATCTTGAGAGCATCATAAAGGAAATACTTCATGGTATAAGTGGAAGTCTTACTGCAAGTATTTATCCCTAGCATTTAACCCCTGTCTCTCATACCACTGTGAATGCAATGCTCCTCGTTCCCCAGGGAGACCGAAGAGATTGTGGAAGAAATCCATGCCCACCTGGTTTCAAGGCCCTCTCACTGAACGAGCACCCATTTCACTCCCATACACCACCAACCCAGTTACTCCATTTGAGGTATCATTGTCAGTACAGCTGATCACAGCATTAAACGGGAAGGAGGCTGGGGTGGGGGGAGCTCAGGCATTTTATAAGGAACAAAAAAACCTCCTAAAGAAAACAGAATGGGCAAGCAGCTTCAGCAGACACTGGCTGCAGGGAGAGCAAAAAAGGAGGTGAACTGGGGAGCACAGGCAAGTCCAGTGCAGACATTGCTTTCCAATCAGCAGCTGTAAGTAGCCCTGGGAAGAACTTCTGCCATCCCCTACAGGGCAAAGCTCCCCCTGGCTGGCCTTCACCCCATGGGCATGTAGGGCTGTGGAGCCCAGGGCTGCTCCTCTTGCCAGCCTCCTTACACGTGTAAGTTTCTCAAAGGCTATTTAGCAACCATCAGAGATGCTCTGTCCCCAAAAGACACATCCCATCCTACAGGCAGTGTTCCCTCATCTCTTCCCCCCAAGGCACACATAGCCCAGCAGGGCTGACAGACCATTATAAGAAGCCCTGGCACAGCAGCTATACAGTAAAAACACAACTCCATTTTTTGATTTTCATCCCACAAAGGCTGTGAGAGGCTGAAATGCTAGGTTTGTGCTCTCCTTGCTCCTAGATTCAGTGTTGCTCACAACTTTTATGTGGTTTTCGATGCACTGTGAAATCCAGGCAGGCTCCAAGGCTGAGCCCATTACAGATCCACCCAGAGGGAAGTGCAGTCTCAGATATTGTGACACATTTCCTGCAGCTTATGGCACATCATCCTTAACCTGAGAGTGCTTTTTGACTGCTACTTCCCCTGGAGAGTCACTAGTTTTTGCTGTTGTCTTGCATTTTGTATCTTCTGAGGCATTGCAAGAAGCCATATACTAATTAAGCAGCACCTCTAAAATGGAAGTAGACCCCTTGCATGCTTTTTCATCCTACAAGGAGAGGGGAACTGGGCAAGTCAACTCATTAGCTGGATAGGAGTGACACAACTGCTATGCTGTCGTAGCTCTTATTTAAACCATTTCAAATCTAGCGAGTTTGCAATAATACTGATAAATATGGAACAAATCATGTTCCTTGCTTATTATAACATAAACACCACCTATGCACATACTTTCATGTGCATACATACATACACAAAGTGACGAAGGCTCTAAAGACAAATTTACCACTGGCACCCTCTGAATTTAAGAAATCAGGTCAAGGTTAATATTAACAAAGAACAATGTTATAATTAAAAAATATATAATTAGATTCTCCATCACCCCCCTCCCCCCCCAAAAAAAAACGCCCAACCTTCCTTTTTGTTAAGAAAAAAAAAGTAAATTGAATAGCTAAGTTCTGAGAGGACATCCTTGCTAGCTCTTCATACTACATCATATATAGGTACTTCCATTCCTAATACATGACAGAAATGCAGCATTCTTTTCAGACACTGCATTTGCTCATGGAAATAGATGAAGAATTGAAAAAACTTTTAAGCTTGGGGGAAGTGAGGGATGAAACCTACTACTGGGTCAGTAAGAACATGGACTGTCACAGTCAGTAAGAACAGGGACAAGTAGGAAGATTTTACAGTCAAAGCATCCAGTGCTATCATTTTGCATCTGTGTGTTTAACAGCAGTGTCCTTGCATGCATACTGCCCTAAGCATCATTTTGGTATGGCTGAACAGAGTGACATTTTACCATTCTGCTTCTCTAGCAGGGAAAGTCAGCAGGCAGCACCCTGGAGTACCACACTCACAGAGACAGCATCCATGGCTTGTGCCCCTTCACACTGCCCAAACAGGACCCAGCTCCCATGCAGTGACCTGCTCATCTGAGCAAATTCAGCAGCTCAAAGGAAGTTTCCAGTCACATCTATGACATGCCAAAACAGCTACAGGACTCTTGTTCTCTTCAAGAGAAACTTCTGATTCTCCTTATAACCTCGTTGTTGAAATTACATATTTATTTAGACCTGATTATATAATCTGATTATACACCAGATTACTACCAACTCTGAACATTTTTAGGTTTTTTGTAATTTACTTTACACACGCACTATAAATAAAGAATACATAGATTAATAGATAACTACTTTTTACTTATAAAGGTAATAAAACCCGTAAGAAAAAATCAATCAGAATTCAGTTAAAATTGTGGATAAGCAACACACCTTCTGAGTCACAGGAAAGTATCATTTTGCTGGATACTATTACAACATTAGAGGAAATCTCCAGAAATCCATGTACTAGACGGCCTTTGAGTTACAACTACTGTTTAACTCCAACATCAGCTGCTCTAGCCAATAGCATGCACCACCTAGAGGTGAATATATAACTTAGGAAATGCCACCTCCTTTCTCTCCTAGAGTCATCTCATTGCTCTGACCTCTTCTGAAACTACATATGGCTTTCTGTTCAATTAATTAAAGTTCACATGCTGTTCATCAGCATTTAAGTACATTATTTGCATTATAAATCTTAGTTCACCTGAAAGAAAGTTCTAAATTCACTTAATATCCTTAGAAATAGGGCTTTCTGTGACGACAGGTTCTTGTTTCATGAACATTCATGTAATTCTAGTTCTCACTTTTTGTACTTGCATCTGGTTTCAAAAAGATGACATTGAATATACTTTTAGCCACTTTCAGTGCCATGGCGAAAGATACTCAGCATGGTAACACTAAGAATCTGTTCCTGTTCTTATTTAATACACCAAAGCGATAATAAATTTAACTGTCAGGGCAAAGAACTTAACACAACTGTAGTTCACACAGGCATGAGGTGGCAGGGTGAAGGACTAGTTTCTGTTAGCCATTATTTTTTTTTTCCTAGAGGAAACTTTTACTTCCATGTAGTAAACATTTATTTAACGCATCACTCCTTTCCACCATAGTCAAATAAGAAGTATTTGCGTCCAAATTTTTACATTTTGGGCTATTTCAGTGTTATCCACCAAGTCAACATTCTTTATGATTTTTTAAAATTGTAATTTCAGTTCAGCTAAAAAACCCACAACAAAACAACCAAGCGCATATCCAGTTGTCACCACAAACCCCAGGGTTAACCATTCAAAGCTAAACAAGAATTTACTTACAACAACCACAAGGGCCTGATGCTGAAAGGTGATTGATTATATTTGGCACCTCTGTATTTACTTCTACTTTTGCATCATTCTTTTTATACCCTTGCAGTAACAATAAAAAATAAAACAACTCTTCCACTTATTTTAGATTTACATAGGTCTACAAATGTAAGGAGTCCCTGTCCATGAAGGCATGGAGGAAACATGACATGAAATTCATTCAATTTCTCAAATTTTTAAAAAGACTTTTTAGGACAAAATATAGTCTTTGATCCCTTTTGTATAGGGTTGGACTGTCTGAAAATCTATCATGAAAAACTCTGGGAAATCCAACAGAAAATATTTGAAATGTTCTTTTTGTTACCAGGCTTGTTCTAGGAGAAAGAAAGGCAGGCAGGCAGAAACTACATGCAATAGCTTACATGACAGAAAATAACCCACACTTTTGAGATGTTTAAAAAACGTCCCCTATTGCTCTAAAGGTCTTGAATCTTGTGAAATAAAAGTTAATTTTACAGAGAGTACAAATGCTGAAAACACTAACAGTTTTCAAAACAAGGAAAAGCCTTGAGACAAACACCATTTTCCAACACCAACATCACAATTTCTAACCAACAGATCCCTTCAAAGAGCTTTTGCTAGCGTTCTGCATAATTTGCAAAATCCCCACCAAGCACAAAGGTGTATGTTTTCTCCCAAACCCCCTACAGCAGCTGTCCAGCCTCACCCTGCAGGTTTCTGCACTATGCAGGCCAGGAGAGGAGAGCTGTGTGTGGCAGAAACAATTTCTGCCTGGGACACAATGGTGGGGAGCTGCCAGTCAGCTTTCCCCCATCAGGCACAGCTTGGCCCCTGGGAAGGGAGTACAAGGAAAGAGTCCTTCCTCCATTGACTGACTAGAAGCTGACAAGGCAGTTCCCTACAAAGGTCATGGTGCAGAACTTATTCCTGGAGAGCTTTAATCTCCCACCCCACCTTTCAAGTACAAGCAACATGGAGCCATTTGGCTGCCGCCACCTTGGTGCGCAAGAGGTGTCTGAAAAAGGACAAGGCTGACACTTACAGCACTAGCAGCCAACCCTTGGTCCACGCTCCACAACACTTTTGTTTTCAAGACAATGGGAAGTAGAAAACAATGCGATAGCCAGGGAGTTCTGAGCTATCCTTCTTTTTTTCTTCGGTCAGTTATCAGGTTTTGGGATATTTTGCTGACTCCAGCTGTTTCATTTGTCATTAGAAGAAGAAAAAGCCCAGCTGCTTCAACATCTGTATTACCCTACAGATCCAACCACCACTGGAAGCTTTTGAGCATTAGCAAAAGCCTAAGCACTGCACCCTTCCAGGCTGTTGAATCACACGCACACATCCAGTATAATCAACACCTCATGCTAATTACCAACTTTGTAAAACGCTTAAAACCCTTAAAAAGTTGTTTGCCATGAAGAAGCTGCAGTCAATTCTCTTTTAACAGGATCTTCAAAATCACATAAGCATTCTGACATCTACTGCGCGAGGAAGGACGCTGTTCCTCTAATCTCTGCCACATGGGAACAAGTGCCATAAAAGACAACTGAAGTGTTTTGGGAACGGTCTTTAATGTGTAGCAGTTCTGGGAAAATGTTATCTACCAAACTCTAGGTTTATCAACTCTCATAAAGCAATTTAGTTGACTAAAATATGCAGTTAAAGACAACTTTCTCACTATGGCTGACAAAGAATAAAGCTATGGAATTGTGTTCTAGACAATAGCTAAGTGAATTCTGGTGCCCTGTGTTATTCCCTGAACCAAAATCTAAAATGAATGTTTCTGCTCAGACAAATACAAATCCTTTTAAGACTGTCACCAGAGATCATGTATTTTATTGGTCAAGTTTTTCACACCACCTTAGCAGCTTTCTTTTTTCCTAAAAATGAAGAAAAAATGAATTTTAAAGGCTTCTGTACAAGCTTTCAGAAACTAGCACTTTTGTCAAGTATCATGTAACTTCACTTTAAACTACCATATTTTTTCTTTCCCCAATAAAAAACTGGCTAAGTCAGAAAATTAAGAGAGGGTTTCCTACACTTAAATAAGAAATTTCCAAGCTGTGAAAATCACAAAAAGAGAAATCTGATTTCCAAGTGCAAAAATGTTCCTGCAATCTAAGTTTGCAGCAGAAGAGAAAATGGACACTAATTGCATAAAAATACGGATTTTTACACTATGCAGCAGACAGTCAATAACTAAATTTCAACTACCATAACTACAAAAAAATTGCAAATCTTGTTGCAACTAAGAGGACCAAAACACCCGAACAACCCACCACCCCTCCCCAGTAACCATTACTTTCTTCTATATACTGACTCCTCTGATGTCAGCAGTAAAGATGAATCAGTTGTATTTCAAAGAAATTAAGTTACTGAAGAGTTTAGAAAAAAAAATTAAAGAAAGTGATAATGACCTCAGGAAACATTAATCGTACCCCTCCCCCCCTCTTTTTTCCTGTGATCCTTATTAAGGATTTTTTCTGCCATCCTTACTCTTTAAGTAGTCCCAACAGATTACTGCAAACTATGGCCTTATTAATATGAATGATGGTAAAAAACTGAGAGCAGACATAAAGTATACTGCATATCCATTTTAATAATTTTAGAAGTATTCTTGAAAAACAAGGAATAGAAATAAAAAACATCAAATGATTTCCAAAATTCTCTGCCTATCACTTAATAACCAAAGTACCTAAAAAATTTCTTAAGATGGGAGAGTGTCTAATAACAGTTACCATGATGCGACCAGTTACCATGTATTAGCCACTCCACAGTGGTTTTTGCATCATTAGCTTCAGTTATGTGTAAATGACAAGTTTTGTTGGTCCTTTTTAATTTCAGTAAATTCTGCTGCACTAAATAGCTACTAAGAAGATTAAATACCTTTAAACACAGTCCTAAAAAGTGACTTCACCTATATTATACCATATTACCAAATGAAGAAAAATTTATTTGAAGAATGAAGTCTATATTTTTATAGTAACTACTTTATTTTTAAACTGAAGTACCAGATGAAAGCAGCAGAAGACTTAATTTTTTTACTAATTCTCTGATTTTATTCTACTGCAGCCTTGCTGTTACAAGTTCATTATTAACCTGCTTTTGAACTTCTACTTGAGAAACAATTCTTTGGCAAGGTATTTTGTTACATTGCACAACTAGGTGTACAGGTCATGATCCCATTCCTTCTCAACATGAAGGTGAAACATATTTATCTGAATGAGAACATTTCAGCACAGTGTGGTTACACCTGTTGTGTGTAATGTACCAGTCCTCTGAACAGTTGCTTATGAATGTGTTTATTACTGTTGTTAATTCTTATTACAAAAACCCCACTTATTCTACTTACTAAACAATCAAACAGATCAGTTACTAATGACCTGTTTCTTAATTACTTTTAAAGACTACTGGTACCTAACCAATAAGCACCAATTTCACCACTATTTTTCTTGAGTTTTTTTGCCTTACTATAAGTCTCATCTGCATGTTAGATTTTATTGAAACTTAGAAAAAAATTCCACATATCATTTTTCTACATGAGTTATCCATTTCAAAACAGTTATTAAAATGTTACCTTCATTGTTGCTTTATATATTTATGATTTTTAAAACAAAAGGCAGCATTATCAAGAATAATCCCAGCGCAGAGAAGATGCTCTGTTCTGGCTACATCGCCACACACTGTCATTTGGATTTATTCAAAACTCTGCTGACAAGCATTCCATGATCACACACACTCCTTTTCAACCCCATACCCTCCACTAGAAGGTGTGTTAGGCTATCTTCAGTTAAACATAGATGCTGTGACAACAGCTTGGGATTAAGTAAGTGCAGATGCAATGATTTGTACATTATACTGTGTACTGACTTCCAATAACACAAACACTTTTTCTCTCAAACAATACATGACTGCAGGCAATCTAGTATTTGCTAAACTCTGGAAGGCACGTGAAATTTGAAATAAAAGTTCTAAATTTTTATAGCCATAAATATTGTGGCCTAAAGCCTAAATTAAGTATCTTAAATTCTTCTCTTCCCTTGCACAGGTATTTTCTGAATTACCAAGACAGAAATGCAACAATTTCTATTTCTGTAGGAGAACACTATACAAACTTTATGTTCGAAGGCACCTATAGCACTGGGTTTCAGATTGCATCTAGCGACAGCTACTACATCACCAACCTAACTTCCTAGGACAAAGAGGCAGCTCCTTTATGTCAATTACCGATGCATGGCTATTGATTCATATGCAATACTGTACATATTATTTAAGACTGTACAATCATAAAACAGACTTAGTAAACAAAAATACTAACTTGACTTTTGTAAGGAATGATTGCTAACATCATGCTACATAAACAGATATGTCTTCTTATATATTTTACCAGAAATTTCAGTTAGAACATAATGCATCAGATAATTACATTACAATTTGTTTATTTGAACTCATCCTCTTTCTAATGAAATATGCTTTCCAAAAAACAAATTTATACATTTATTAGTTTGCTGCAAAGCCATGACAGAAAGTCTGTAATTCTCTTTTATTTGTGAAGTTGGACATTAGTGTTTTGTATTTCCATGTCCCATAAATTCAGCTAGCTCCAGATCTAATCCTGCCTTATGAGTTTTTTTACACATTGTGTTTTCTTGTTTTTATTTTACTCAAGAAACAACGATTTTTCTTCCAACCAGGAACAGTACAAGGTCCATGGTGGTGAATTGTAGTCTAATAGAGTCAGGAACCTCTTGCTTTCAGTACCGTGTAACATCATCCGGCAGTATTTGACTCCTATAACATTATGGGTTGTTCCCTTAAAAATGCAATTGATGGACTAAGGTTCATTTTTCCTATTTAATGTATGGTAATTTCTGAGACATACTTCCCCAAGACTTCAAACATACTCTGTGTCAAGCACATGATCAGAAGCTTCCTGTCTCTTTATTATAAAATTTTCTTTCCCAATTTTATTGGTAGCCAAAAATCTCCTGAGGAATGTGTAAAAGAAAATTGTACATCAAGTTAAAGGCATCTAGCTCACTTTAAAGCATGAAAAAGTTCCATATGAATAATTTTTAGACATAAAACTGACACATGGGAAACCCAGCATCAAATCCCTCATTCTAATGGTTGTGTAGCTACATAAACTCTATAGGTCAAAACTATTTTAAAGGTTGCATGAATATACTTGCACATGTGAAGAGAGACAGAAGGATAGCTATTCTTTCGCTTCCTGCCAAAAAGATGGCCTGAAGGATTGTATTTTTCCCTGTCCAATTCCTTGTTTTTAAGATCAAAAACATCTGTTAACATGTTTTTCTGATGCATCTGTTGAAGAATATTGGTATGAATTGACAGTAGCTGCTACCATTAACTGAAACAAAAGGTCAAATCAAACAAAGAGGACTGATAATTTAGATGTTAACAAAGATACTGCCGAATCAAAGAATAAACACTTCTCTGATCAATTAGTTAAGTTGCAATTTAAACTTACTGCAGGGTCCAACATTGAACGCTAAGCAAAAGGGGAGTGAAATTGTATTAATGGTTCAGACAATTTAGAATAAAAAAGATGATAAAGAGGAAACTTAATCCAAGTTTTTCCACATAATGGACTAATTACTAATTACTACTGGCACTGAAACCCAGAAAAGGAGAGTAAGTAGCTCATGTTCTTCATGAAAATCAGACTTGATCAGAAGATCAAGTTTTCTCAACATAAATCAACCTCCTTCAAAGAATTAATATTTCATTATCTCTCAGCAGTTTCTCAGGAAAACTCCTGAGGTGAAATTCAAGTTCCGTCACTTTTATGCAAAGTAACAACCAATTGCTAAGACCAGACTCTCTTTCATGTATATAAAATGCAATCGGGAGATGCTTTGCAAACACTAATCTTTTTTCCAGTTGAAGCGCCCTTAGCAGCTCAGAAAATAACAGAAGTATAGAATCAGTTTGGTTGGAAAAGATTGATCACCAAGTCCAACCACTAACCTAACACTGCCAGGTCCACCACTAAACCACATTCCTAAGCATCCTCCAAGGATGCTGACTTCCCTGAGCATCCTGTTCTAGTGTTTGACAGCCCTTCCCATGCAAAAAATTTTTAGTGATGCCCGGTCTAAATCTCCTCCAGCACAACTTGAGGCCATTTCCTCTTGTCCTATTATTTGTTACTTGGGAGATTAATCCCCATCTTGCTACACCCACTTTCAGGTAGTTGTAGACAAACCCTGAGCCTCCCTCTCTCCAGGCTAAACAACTAACCTCTATATATAGTGAAGCTCCCACCTGAAACCATTTGCCAGAGTGGCCCTGTGGATAGACATATACTAGTGTTTATTTCAAAAGTGTTCTTCTGAACCTAGCTTAAATGTCCTCATCCCCTTTGCTGACTTGTGCTCTTTTTTACTGCTATCAAAGTATGCCCAAGTGAGAACATGGATTTCTTTAGAACAAAACCAGTAAAAATTGAAGTTAAAGACCACAACTAATGCATACTAACCACAAACAGAAATTTAGTCCCTAGGATCAGATTAGATCTGGCTAAAGCAAAAAAAACCCCTTGACCATGGACATTGGGCTCTCCGCATCTACTGTTTTGCCCTACAGACCCACTCTCATTCTCAGTATTTGCTAACTTAGAAATAGCCTTTGTCTGCACTCCCCCACCTAACATCACATACTTACTAAGGGATAATAATTATTAACTATATGGAGGTGACAGAGTGACTGATTAGCTAGTGGGTGGGCAGCACTTTGAAAAATCTGCAATACTATGTAGCTATTCCCTCTTGTTACAAATATTCTTGTGCACGTACCATCCAAAAAGATAGCACTGTATAAACAAGAATCAATCTGGAATATCCTTGGTTTCTCTACTATGACTTTGCTCCACTTGCTGAAGCCACTCTGGTGACAGCAGGTTTATTTCATGGAACTTAACAGTGATCTGACTTGTCTACTCAAAGCACATGCATTGATTATAGTTAGGATGCTGCTCAGTTCAGCTGAAGTCTGCCTGTGGAAATACAAGTCTGCCCATATAGTACAAGCTTTTCTGTATCTTAAAAGGTTATTCAGTATTTATCGGTCAGGATCCAAAACCCCATGAACAACTAAATGACTCCTCAAAACCACTGTTACACGCAACAGAAGCAACAAGTATCTACTGTTGCTCTCATGCATCTCTTGCTTAATAAAACTAAAGACAATGTAAAGGATTTATTAGTAAGTACTTTAGAGATTGCCATTTTGTTAATTACTACCTTTTATGTTTCATTTTGGCATTGTACTTATGCTTCCAGAGTTCCTTACCTCCCAGGCTTTGCAGTATGGCAATAGCCCCAGAGGACCTCACCTGAGGAGTCAGTCTACCAGAGAAAGCCCCACATAAAGTGTGAGGACATTGTCTCTGCTTCAAAATACAGCTACAGGAGAAAACAACCCCTTCCACTTCAAACAGTTTTCTGCTTAGCTTAGTCATATAGTACACAGAAGAACTTTAATTAACTTCTCGTTTGGCCAAATCAGTTCAAACTCCCAGTTTCAACCTCTCAGGAAAGATAACTTGCAGTCCAACTACACTGCCATGTATTGCGCATCCATGTGTTGAAAAGCAGGATCCATCATCAGATGAAGGAAGGAAAGTTCTCACCCTTGATCAAAAATTGGTCTCAGTTTCTGATCCTGTCAGTTCTGGCTATTTACACACATGCTTACTCATTCACCCAGTTCTCTCCAGGATTCTAAATCAGGTTGAAGGGTAGATAAATACTTCTGTGATTGCTGGCAGAGGTCACAGTTCTCTCCAGGAAACTGGCAATCTCTCTGAACAGATTCTTCACCTAGACAGTATGGCATGATGAAGATGAATACAAACAATCAGGTGTCCAAGCATGCCAAAAGCTGCAGTTTGAGACACCAGTAACTAAAGAAACTACAGGTACGGCAAATAAATTAATGAATTTCAGTGCCCTTAAACCAATGTTTAGAGGAGTGACAGAACCTTTCATGTACACATTCAAAAATATTAGTCAAAATTACTTCCAAATACCAGTATGATTACACGGTTTATGCCACATGAGAGAACATTAAAATGCATTTCACAGTAAGATTTTTCAGAAAAAAAGTAACTACTGGTGCCATCAAAAACACAAATACCTGATTGTACACAATAGAATGAAAAAGAACTTCCAGAAATAGTCACTTTTTATAGAATTGCAACAAGATGTTCCCAAGATATTTAAATATGAAGTTTAGTTCAGATGTTTAAGCAGTATTGGCTAAGACATGAAAAGCTCCTTACTCCTAGGCAAGCATTTCCAATGTAAACTAAAATCTGCCTCCTTGGCAGCAATGGTACCTCAGCCTCTTTTCTATCTCAGTGCATAAACTGGGTGATGTGCTAGAGGGGGAAACAGCATCATCTATGAAAGTAACAACTACTACCTTTTGACTTTCCCTGCTTGAAAATTTAGTTTCAAGAAAAGTATGACACTTTTCCAAACAGAAAAGCTATTGTGTGAAGGTAAGATAATGATCCACAAGGCCCTGAGTTAAAGCTTTATCATTTAGGAAAGAATCATGCATTATGATCCAAACTGTAATGATTACTTTAAGTGGATCGCAGAAAACCAGCAAAATTGGCAACATGCTGTCAGTTCCCTTGTAATTTACATTACATCAGAAGCATTACAAAGTAAATTGAAAGAAAAAAAAAAGAAAAAAACCCAACCAAACCCAACCCTAGATCAGTCTGAATCATGATTTTGTTTGAGAAATGATGGTATGGATTCATTAATTGATCCAGGAATAAAGCTTGGTGTCATTTCCAGTATCATTCTGAAATGTAATTCATAACACTATAATTACAGAGAGATTACTGGGAAAGGCAAGCAGCTCAAGATACTTAGTTATAGAGAGACCATTAATTTAAGAATAAGAGAAAATACTTCTAGGTGACTTTTATGTCATAACATAGAATCAGAAAAATAATCTACCTTGCTTGCAGATGGACTCAAAGGACTGCCTGATATTGAGAAAAAGATTACTGTGAAAGAAATAAATTTCACAATTTGCATTACAAGTTTTTCAGGAAGGTTTTCTGCGTCAAAAAAACTTCATCAGAGAATCATTTTTTCCCTCTCTGTGAAAGGGGATTCATTTAAAAGGTGAGTCCAAAGGAAGAATGGCATGAAGATTTATTTTCTGTCTACAGTTAATTTACAATTGCAAAACTGTAAAATTTACAATTCACTTACAATTGCAAACCTGAGATATTTCAAGGTTAACTCCATAACATGGAAGTGGGTTGGTTTGTTTTGTTTTCTGGGGTTTGTTTCTTCTAAGGATGTGGTCTTTATTTTCTTCTTTTTGGTTTTGATTTTCTTTTTTAAACATACTTTATTCCGAGGGGGAGTGGGTAGACCAGAAGACAAATCTTTGTAGGAGGCAAACAATTCTGTACTCTTAAAGCAGGCTATTAAGAAAGGACAGGGAAAAAGATATCCAGCATTCAAATGGTTTTTACCTTCCTTCCATTTATTGGTTTTCACAAAGAAAGAAAACAGTGTATCCCCAAACAGCTGACTCATTACTGGAATTATCTCAGGAGAGCCTGGAAAACAACTTGCCATCATTTGATTTTACAGGTTAAGATGCAAAGAAATCCTACAGGTGGAGAGCTCCAAAGAGAACCAAAACCCAACACCAAACAAACAAATCCCAAACAAATGACACAGTGTTATGACAAAAGGAAAATAAACCCAGGAATCCATTTTTTGAAAATAACACTGAAAGTATCATTTTTAGAAAGTAACAGCAAAGAGCCAAGCACAACTACATACTGATTTGCTGAGGTACAGGCCTCCTTGCGGATTTCAGCGCCTAGCTTCCATAGGAGCACTGAGCACAAGTCTTTAAAACAGACCTATGGATGGGCCAAGGTTCCAAAACTCCAGTGCAGCCTGACAAATGTCCCATGTCTCCCCAACTGTACTGAATGAGATGTTTTACCAGAAGACCATGCCAATATCTCCATTTCTCCCGGCAGCACAGCTAGGGCAGACAGAGTTAAGGTGTGCTTCACAACCCCCTGCACACTTCACTCGTCCCAGATACCAAGTGATCAGTGGACAGCAAGACAGCAGATACTTTAAGGTACTGAAGATGGGACACTGGAGATGTGATGTACCACATCACTAAACTGTAGGGTACAGACTCATTTTCAAACACTAGCTAGGAGGGGTGTTAGCAATGAGGACGTCAGAGTAGGACTGTTACTTTAGAAGGGGGTGCCTCTCTGCATAAAAGCCTCCATCCTGCCCCACCAGTCCCGCAAATCCCCTACGGGAAGCCACCAGGCCCTCTAGCAGGCATCCATATACTAAAGAGTAAAAGTCCTGTCAGCTTAGACAGTAAAGCTCTGCCAAGAGCCAAGGCAGGTGCGGGTTGCTCTGCTACTCCTGAGCACGGCAGGGCTATAGACTGGCAGTACATGCACTTCTTACTCCCAATCTTGTCAACCTTGTCTGGACAGGCTGGTTATTTTAAAAAGTTATTTGTATATATTTTAGAACACACATATTTGGTGCAAAGTACCTTTGTAGAACATCACAAGTCTTATGCATTTCTTTCTCTCATGAAAAAGTTTTTACAGAAAGGGTGATAAAGGACTGGAATGGTCTGCCTGGGGAGGCGGTGGAGTCACCATCCCTGGATGTGTTTAAAGAAAGATGAGATGTGGCATTGGTGCCATGGTTTAGTTGAGGTGTTAGGAATGTGTTGAACTTGATTATCTTGAAGGTCTCTTCCAACCTAGTGATTCTGATTCTGTGAATGTACATACTAAGCATTAATATTAATCTTTATGAATAATCTTCTGATTTTGCAGCACACTTCTCCAAGTGTGTATCCTGAGGGTAGGAGACTATTTTTCCTTCTGCTATTTTATCTAGAAATAATTTGTCCTCTGCAAAAGGAATTTGCTGACAGCGGACAGAGTATCTTTTTGAGTACCACCAAAACAACTCGGTCTGTGATCACATCCACGTGCCACTAATAAGGATGTTTTGGTACTGACCTGGGCTTACATGCACATTTAGCATCAACGCACATTGTTTACACATGGTCTCAGGACCATTGCCAAGGTGTGTCTTTCCAAGTTGGAGGGTTTCAATCCTGCTGTGTCTACTTAGTTTATAAAAATATGTCAATCCCTAAAACCGCAGCTACCCTATATAATGATGCATAATGATGTGACATTACCAGGAGTACTGACACTGGATCAGGCCCAGAGGCCCCTCAGCCTACAATCAACTGCTTACAGCTACAGCCTATGTCAGTCCTGTAGCTACTCAGGGATCAGGGACAGCCCTACATCAGCCCACAATTTAGGGTAATGAGCTACCTTCCTATCTTCCCAGATGGACTTAAGCTGCACAGGTGGTTACTCTGGGAAAAGCATGCTGGCATACTGCCACTGTGAGACTTCTGAACTTCAAAACTAACATTTTCACTGATTTTCCCTCAAGTAACTGGTCACAGTGGTCCAGAACTACTTACAAAATGATTCTTTATACACCTATAAGCACTGATAAGCAAGTGTAGCATAATGAAATATAAATCCCATAGGATTTCCCCCACATTGTATGATTAAAGGTCAGGTTGAACTGGTGACTCAGCTGATCCGTATCTGCAAGATCATGCTGCAGCATAGTCACTGTATTTCACAGAATCACAAATTGATTGAGGCTGGAAGGGATCTCAAGCAGGGCCACAACAAGCTGCCCAAGACCATGCACAGATGTTTTTTTAGCAGAAGGTATATGCTTACAACCACCCTGGGCAACCAGTGCCAATGCTCAGTCATCCTCACAGTGAAAAAGTGTTTCCTGATGGTCAATCTCCTGTATTTCAACCTCTGCCCATCGCCTCTTGCCCGAACACCAGGCATCACTGAAAACAGCCTGGCTCTGCCCTCTTTCCAAGTTCCCTTTTGGGTACTTACATAAATTGGTGAGATCCTCCCTGAGTCTTCTCCAGGCTGAACAGTCCTATCAGCATTTCAAATCTCAGCATTTCCTTACAGTAGAGTATTCAAGTCCCTTCACTACCCTAGACACTCCTTGCTTGAATCCCTCCAGAATTTCCACACCTACATCTCTGGTAGTGGTGAGCTTAACCTCAGACTCGCTGCCTGCCAGGCAAAAGGAAAATAGGGTTAAGTGCTCTCTACTTGATAAGGAAACCTTTTCCCCAGAGTGTTCAGGCTGCATCTGTGTCAGTACAGTGTCAAGTCCTGACCGTGCTTCAGCTGTGTTAACACACATCCAAAAATTATGTAAGAACTTTCTGAGCTCCATAGGTACACAAGAAAACACAGTCCCACAGGTAAGCAGTGGTCCCATGGGCCTCAAATTCTCATCTTAGTAAGATTAAATCTATTCATGAAAGTCTGTCACCTAGATGAGGGTAAGTGGAAGAAAGCACCCTGGCTAAGCATCCGAGACTATTCCAACTATTCCAAGTTATGTCCTGGAACATTCTGTTCTTCCTTGATATCAAGAAGTACTTACTTTCTAAGGATAAATCTGATTCCTCTGCAGAAGATGCAGAACTTCTTACAGCAGGCCTCCAGAGATAGTGTTCCTCGAGGTACAAACTAAAGCTGTTTTCATGTTTCACACAGGAGCTAAGCAGCTGCTATGAGCATTCACCACGCATTGACCCGTACACAAAAGCACTGCTGTACAGTCTGTATAGTCAGACAGTGCTCCCAAAGGTGGATGAGCCATGACCACTGTGCGTGCAGTACACAGGGGAAGCCTGCAGGTACTGACGCATAGGCACAGACGGCTGAGATTCTTATGTCATTAAAATGTACACTATCTGGATGCAAGCAAGACCCTGCAAATAGCTCAAGGGGATTGCTCAACACTATTTAATAGAAATAATGACAGCAATATGGTACACGTGCCTGAAGGACATTCCATCAAGACTAATTACTCTAAATCTTGTAAATTATAAATATCTAAACACTCAACATTTATCATCCTGACAACCAGTTTAAACATTACTGTGCTATACCGAAGGAAACAGAAAAACCTGGAGGTAAACTGCTGGACCAGAAAAGAACACATGATAGAATTCTAGGCTGGGGACTACTTCCTGGATTCCTGTGGAAGACGGAAGTTGCAGAATTTGGGCAATTTCCATTGTTAGAAGAGGAAGAAAAACATTCTGAAAGGCAGGTTGGCCAGAGACATCAGAGTATCCCTGCACTACTGAAAGTGAAGGGGAGGATGGGGAGGGGAGTGCACTTATTTAGCAGAAAAATGGAAGAAGGATTGAAATTAAATGAATAATCAAATAATATGGAGAGGTTGAACTGTTTGTACAAATATTCTAGACAGGTGATAAACTCACCCAATTGCTGATACACAGATGTCGATTTTAGGAAGAAGGTATAACTAAAGAAAAGATTTACCGAAGTTAAAGTTCACTGGTTGGCTTTATTTTACACTTCAGAATTTGCTGGAAGCCAGTGATCTTTATATTTTTGCTTTAAATTCTAATAAGGAAAAAATTGAAACAAAAGCTGATGCCATAGGAGACGACAGTCACAGGTAATGTGACAGACAAGCAAGTGGGGCTCCTCTAGCGCTTTCATGAAAAAGGGAAAAATATAATCCCCTAAGGCCATGTAACTGATGTTAAAGGTCTCAAGCAAATTACCCTGGTATTCCTGCAAGTTTAAAAACTGTGACTCCTAAAACAGAAAAACCTCTGAAGAAAAGGAGCTCATATCAGAACCACAGTCAAAAGTAACTGTAGGAGCATATGATTATGACTGTAGGTATTTGCACCATTTGCTTTGTGTTAACAAAAGAAGTTCAACACCAGTAGCAAAGGCAAGTTATAAGCACACTGTGTTCATGAAAACTACCTTAGCAAAAACCCGACAGAATTAGAAGTGTAAATAACTGGATTTAGATTTAAAATGGGAACAACTGGGAGTCATTTCAGAACATTTTATGAAGTAGCGTAGACAGCCACAGTTATACAAAGAAAAAAAGAAAAACAATAAAACCAGCCTGGATAAGAGAAGAAGTAAAAGAAGAAAATTGAATTAAGTAAGCCAAAAACATGGCAAATCTCAACAATTTTTATGAGAATAAGTCAAATGATGACCTCTGGGGCTCCACGTAAGACCACACTTTTTTTTTAATGACAACCCACACTGGTCCCTCATGAAACTGCTGCTGTAGACTACTTAGTATCTACTAACACAGAAAAACACCCATGTAATTTTCAATTTTCTTTTCCTTTTAGAGAAGCACAGATCACATTGGCAGTGACAATAAGTGATGACTGAAGACCAACAACACAGAGGATTTACTCAAGTCAGAATGTCAGTTAGAGGTCCAAAGATTTTACAAGGACTGGCTAATAAGGCATACTGACTTGAAACTCTTGAACTATCACCCAAAAAACCGCAAAGGGAGAAAAATGGATGAGGGAAAGAGATTGCATACCAAGACTGATGGAGTTAAGGGTATTCAGATGGATTGCTGAACAAAGTCGGTGGTTTTGAAGAACTAGGCACCTGCTAAGCAACTGATCATACAACAAACCAACACAACATGCATTCAGGAACAGTTGTTTGTCTGGTACTACACTGGAGAAGTCCTCAACAGACAACAGTCTTCCAAACAGGATCCCAACAATATTAAGACTTAAAAAAACCTTAAAAATCTTCATCCATGAGACAAAATAAAAGTATGAAATTATTACTGACAGTGGTGATACAACAGCTGTGAACTGGTAAACAATGATAATGATACGATGCTGAAAACTGTATTAGAATAACTTTTAAAAAAGAAACAGGCAAATACTATGTATCCAAACACTGTTAAATATAAACCTGTCAAACAATGACTAAACCCACCCTAAAAAGCAATTATTTAGAAAAGTATTTAGGTTACAGCAGTCATCTAAACATGAATAGTTTAATGTCATGGCTCAGTAGGCTGTGACACTCCTTGAACACACCTCAACAGTGGTATTTCACCTAGCAGTACTTATAATAGTACTTACTTGTAATAAAAAGTATATACACATCACTGTTCAATTCTCATGATCTGTACTTCAGTACTGACCTTGAATTAGAAAGAAGTCAAAAACCAGCTACAAAAATAATTAAAGGATCATAAAATCCACTCTACAGTTACAAAGTTAGAACTGAACTACGGAACCATCCAGGCTGAGCCCCAATATACTGGAATATTTTCTTTCTGCCCTTGAAGTTGATAATAAATGTAATGTTCATGATTACGATGAACTTTNAAGAAAATCCATCAAACATACCCACAAAATAAACCTTTCCAAACGCACAAACAAGCCTGAGTTATTGAGCAGAGTGATATATACAATTAATGTCAATATACCTATACAGTCTAGATTGGTAGGTTGAAATACTGTTTTATATAAGACAGTCATACTCAATCAACAAATAAACATTTGTCTTGCTTATGGCTCAATTTTTACTGCTTCCCCAGATTTTTCATCCTCTGCACACATAAAAAAAAAATCTTCAAAGAAACAGAAAGGTATTAGAAAATTCCGTGTCACTAAGCAGAAGTACCTTGGTATCATGTAAACAAGACAAAACAGACACAGAAGGTGATAACATGTTTCTGCAGCTATGGATTATTCCCAAAAGTACTGTCACTCTTTGAAAATAACTAAAGTATAAAGCAAAAGCATTACAAAGTGTTCTCATGATAGTTTTCCCCCCTTTTTAAGCTATTTTAACAAAAGACTATGTCCTAGCAGCCTGACAAGTCATATATAGTAACTTTGGATAATTACCAGTTTTAAAAATCCCACCACATTTTGTCATTTTAAACAACAAAAAGACCTCCTCCTGCTTTTTGGTTTTGTACTTTTTAATGGGAAAAACCCATAGACAAAAAATGCAATGTAAATATTTAAATCTATCCTTCTCACTTTACTACCTGAAACTGTAGACCAAAATGATCTGTAAATCAAAACATTCAGAGTATTTTCTGAGAACAACCAAACGAAAACTCCACTAATAAAACTAACCTGGTTGCAAATTTACAAAACAAAACAAAACAAACAAACAATAAGCCAAAGAATGTCATTACCCAAAGAATGTTTGTGTCATAAATTTATCCAAGAAAACAATTTAAAGGCATACATACTAACTTCACTGTTCAGCATCAGAGGTTTGCATTTGGCGTAGGAAATACAGCCACAATTAAGCTATTAGCAAATTCTGCTCACGTTGTTCATGTAGTTCTGGTTCAAAGGCCAAAATCTTCAGAGATTACTGTAAGTCTAGTTCTTAACCCTAATTAAATCTAATAATTAATATGACTATTATTATGTTGTGGAGCCAAACACAGAACAAAATCAAAGTGAATCTGAATTCACTATTATCTTGCCTTGCAGGTAAGACAGAAGGATGAATACAATTAAGTAAATAAACCCCAAGAGAACAAAAATTGATCTGGGCGGAGGATGTTTCTGGATATCTATGAACACCAGTGGTGTTAAAATCCAAGCTTAAAGAATTGTAAGACAAGTCACTTTACTGACACTAACTGTGAGATGGTGAGGCACTGGCACAGACTGCCCAGAGAAGCTGTCAATGCTGCATCCCTGGCAGTGCTCAAGGCCAGGCTGTATGAGGCACTGAGCAACCTGGTCTAGTGCAAAGTCTCTGCCCATGGCAGGGCATTGGAACTTTAAGATCCTTTCCCACTCAAACTGTTCTGTGATCCTGTGAAGCATGCCGTTAGTCAATTTAATGAAATACAGTAATTCCAGTGACTCTTTGTTCTGTTTGTAGAAAACACCCAGTCTTACATTTAGATGAAAGCAGATTTACTTCTAAATTATCTGTTCTGCTTTTCTATGAAATAAGCTGCTAAACCAGGAGAGAGTCTCCTAAACGAAACCCATCTTTGNTATATATCTGTGATAAACAAGAAACCAAGAGGAAACTGAATATAGAACAAAAAATTTTCTCATGTTATTTCTTCTCAATATTCTCTTCTTACCAAGAAAAAGAGAAGTAAGTTTAGGTGCATTTTGTGTTTTTAGAGGGTGAAAAAATATATGTATAAAGCATTGCTTCTTACAGCTATCAAGTCAGGAAGATGCACAACAGCTTTAACTTCAGGAAATCACTTATTACCACAGCAGTTGAGTAACGGCATCATAGAGCAGTTTGGGTTGGAAGGTACCTTAAAAAATCATCTATGCCACCCAACCATGCCAGATTGATCAAAGACCCCTCCAGCCCAGCCTTGTACACTTCGAAGAATAGGGCATCCACAGCTTCTCTGAGCAGCCTGTTGCAGTGTCTCACCTGCCTCCCCATAAGAAGATTTCTTCTGTGAGTCAAATCTCAATCTACTCACTCTCAGTTCAAAACAATTGGTTCTTGTCTGGAGAAGCAGGTAAAAAGTCTTTCTACAGTTCTCTTACATACACTCCTGGTATACTGGAAGGCTGCTCCAAGGTCTCTCTGGTATCTTCTTTTCTCCTGGCTGAAAAACCCACACTTTCTCAGACTCTCTTCACAGCAGAGATGTTCCATCCCTCTGATGACTTCTGTGGCTCTTTTCTGAACTCTTTTCAGTCTAAAAGGTCCATGTCCCTCTTGTGTTGAGGACCCCAGAGATGGATGCAGTATTCTAGGTCCCACCAGACAAGAATCACCTCTCTTGACCACCCAGCCAGACTTCTGATGCAGGCCTGGCTTTCTAGGTTCCAACTGTGCTCTGCTGTCTCAAGTCCAATTTTTCATTCGCCAGTACCCGTAAGTCTTCCTACACAGGGCTACTTTCAATCCATTCATCCCCTGCACTGTACTCCTGTCCTGGGCTGTCCCAACCCAGAGGCAGCACACCCAGGACCTTGGACTTGGCTCTATTAAACCTTGTTGAGGTTCCAGCGGGCCCACTTACCTCCCGTCAAAGGTACCAACTGTACCTCTTAGACTGGTGTCACCTGGAAATCTGCTGGAGGTGCAACTTCCCACTGCTTATGTCATAATGAAGGTACTAAACAGTATGATTCCTTCAGGAACCTACTGTTCCCACTAGGCCATTAAACCATTGATCATAACTCCTTGGATGGAGCATCATGTCAATTCATCAGAGTCTATCCATCCCACCTCCTTCACTCCAATTTAATAGTAAGAATGTTGGGAGGGGATATCATATCGAAAGCCTTACTACAGAAGCCTAGACAGATGACATCTCTACCTTTTCCTTTGTCCACTGATACAGTTACTCCATCACAGAAGGCCACAAGATTAGTCAGGCAGTTAGTCCTTTGTGAAGCCTTGTTGGCTGACTCTATAATGAATGTGTCCACATCTTCTATGTGTTTCAACAAATGTTTAAAGAATATCTGTTCCATGATCTAAAGACTAAATTGTGGCCTGAGTTTTGTCTTGAGTTTTAACATGGCCAAAGGGGTTTCCTCTATTTGGGGGGATCAAAAAAAAGTTTCTCAAGTGTTTGTCATGGGGTTTTATACTAAATCCTTTTGCCATAACATGCAATACCTGTAACTTCCCAGATCAAGCCTCCCACAACAAATCACTTAGAAGAGGACTTAATGGATTGGGGGAAGGGTAACAAGATAAACAGATTTTGATCTTGAACTCTCTCTTTTAATAATGGGCTAAGTCAGACAGAGCTGTTCAGCGGCCTGCACGCTGGGATTAACTACTACTAATCCCATGTTGAAGGTGACCAGTGCATACATCACAACCACCCCTCAAAAAAATGGGCGGTTGCAGAACAAGAGAGATTCAAGTGGCATAGAGATTGTTGCCGTGTATGAAAACACTTCTAAGCATCAGGTTCTATTAACACACAAACAAGAAATTAAAAGAAGGAAAAGAGAATACCAGAGTTATTCAAATATAGGTGTAAGAATATGTCCTTTATTCTTTGGCCTCTTCTCCCTAGCACAACTACACAGTGTCTCTGTTTACAGGCTACTATTAGTTTCTTTTCAAAAACAATCAAACAGAAATACAAGCGAGTAGTATTGTAAGAATCATTATCTTCCCTCCTAAAAGATTAACTGAGTTAAAACTAATTTTACAAAGGAGTACTGTTTTTTGTTTGTTTGTTTTTATTGCTCCTTTTGCAAACCATCTTTGAAAGTTTTAACTATCAACATAAATATTTCATTTTAACACCGTCTAGAGAGCACACTCCAAAAACACAGGCATCAGATCCTCCAAAGTACCTGGATGGCTGTGTATGAATGTATTCAAGATATGTGCATGATGCCTTTATTTTTCAGCCTTTAATTTCAATTGCTTTTGCTGTTCTGGTCTATGAGACTAAGAGGCACTTAGAGTGCTTTGCAAACCCATTATCAGAGAAAAATACAAGTTCCACACTTGAGCATCAGTTTCCCAAGCCTGATCAGTTCCCAAAAGCATAAAGAATGATGGCATCTTTTCCAACTTCTACGTGTTTTGCATTTTTCTGGCCTTCTGAGTTAGCAGCTGCTTCAGAAGCCTTCTGTTTGACTTTCTGGATGACACTGTTCACCCAGAAATATGGGCTGGAATACCTTTCAGCATTCTTTTTCAACATTCCCTAATATAAGCAAGATAATGAACATTAACATTGAAGATTAAAGACTTAAAAACTCTCCTGTGATGGTTTTCTAGAATAAAAATAAAAGCAGGTTTCCTTAACTCACAGAAATTCTTATTCAGTATAAGGATTCAAAGCTTATCATTAGTGCAATGAAACAGCCAAGGACCAAGCATATGCAAGTGTCTAGTGAGCATATAGTTCAGGTACAGTCTCAGACACACTAAAAAAGCTAAATAGTAATGTGTATTCTGTGCCTTAAGAATAAATACTATTATAATTAAAATACATTTTCCTAATGGATAATTTCAAAGTGTACCTAAAACACATTCACTGTATTATGCCTTAGTTTATTAAAGTATGATCAAGAATGGGATCTCTTTAGGTTGATTTCATGGCTATATAGTAACTAAATGAGTCATTTCTACCTTGATTCCTATTTACCCAAACAATCTCTAACAGGCTGATTTTTTTTCACATCCAGATACACCAAGTTGCTACAGAACAGAAACCTATACTCTTACCTTGGATTTAAGTTAAGGGTGGCTAACCCTATCTGGACAAACACTATTCTGATCCACATTTGGTGATGCTTACCAAGATTTAAGCTGTATTTTTCAGTTAACTTCAAAAGACTTAAGGATCTAACTGCACTCAGCTCTTTAGGGAAAAGAAGATTGGGGGTAGAGGGGAGAACTATAACATATTTCAAAATTTAACTGCCTTTTCCACAATTTCCTTTGGGAAAAACAAATCCTCCTTCAACAGAATTTTGACAGCTGGGACTGAGTACTGAAGTACTTCAACAGGGACCACAATGGCATTCTCCTAGATACAAAACAAAAGACACAGAAAATCAGTGAGAACAGGGCCTTGGGTAGAAATCTTATCCATGTACTCTGAGGCAAACAGACTCTGACTCTGGCACTAGTCAAAATGAACTAGTCTCATTCATTCCTAAACAGATGCTTCTCCCACACACAGGTCAATCTAAATTACAAATAGCAAAGCTCCCAGGTGAAGCTGTCAATACACAGCTCAGCTGTGTTGAGACAATAGTATTTATCTTTTCAATTTACTGAATCACTAGCTGCTTCCACTTTCATAAACTTTCTAATGTTCTGTTGCTTATTCAAGCAATACATATATTGCACACCACCTGCTTTCCACAGAAATATGAGCTGAACCAGTACAGTGGGAATCACCTAAATCATACAGTTCATTACAGTAGTTTGTCATATGATTTTGCCTTAATGGACTGACAAAGGAGGAATCTTGCTTGGTGGGGTTTATTTTTATTTCTGGAATAGCCATACCACCTCCTTAAATGCAGAATGAAATGAGCAACAGTACTTTCTGTTGGCAGCTGCATTTGCATCAGGGTTCTGAGATAAAACTCTGCACTGATAATCAGTAAGTAGAGTGTACAAATTAGGTAGTTTAATTATTCCATGCGATTTGTCCTTTGAAAACTTAAAAAGGACAAAAAACTGTAGACAATCACACTTCAATTTACTCTCAGTATCAGTACTACTTATTGAGGGAACTATGTGCTTTCAGAACACTTCAGATTTAAACCTAAGTTTAGCCTGGAAAAACATTTGTGCCGTTCCTGGAACTCTCCCAGTAACTTCCAAAACTTTGGTATCTCTTGGACTTCTCTCGTCCAGTTTTAACACACCTAACTTCTTTGCACAGAGTTAATAATATTTAAAATCTGTGGCATGCTTCTTTCTTTTCAGCCAACACCATGCATACGGCTTCCTAGTGTTTCCTATATACCAATTCTTCCTTTGTTTTCTCCTGCTTTCCTGCTCTTTGCTCTTGCCAGGTTTGATAATTATAGTAAAAAAAGCAAATACTGAAAAACTCCCTGATTTCATCAGTAACAGCTGTTCATACACAGTTGCATTTGTGTAAAAGAACAGATTTTCTTCAGTCTTCTAGCATTCAGCTTAAGGAAGTTGATAGAAACAAATATTGTGCTTATAGCATTCTATTGCTGCAACAAAGCTGGTCACCATTAACTGGACATCTACCTTATTTCATACCTCTTTGTGATGAGTTTTGCAGAGATTGCAAGGTAGTGCTTTCCCCTATGAAATTGCTGTTACCACCATACAACAACGAAATTAATTAGAAGCAACTAAAGGAGCAGAATTATTTCTTCATTTTGCAGCACACACTCAAATGCCCATTGTCCAAAGATTTCTGCTCAGCATGTATTTTTTCATCCTACATTTATTCAATGCTTGTCAGTGTAACATATAAATTCGGGGTCACTTGGCTCTTTGATACATGAAGAAAGCTAAATTAATCTGAATTCTCTAACCGTTCAGATCTTCTGATAGTTAATAGTAACTCTGGTGGGTGTAGATCACTTACTGAGTGGTAAAGACAAAAGAGCAACAAACCCTTTTTAATGGCTGCATATAAGGTATCCTTTTATGGTGCACTAAAAATAAACGTTCCTAAATATTTTCTAAATATGTTTTTCACATTATTACACTGATATCCAAATGATGATTTGTGTTTTCCTACCCCCCAAAAAAGATGTTCTTATATATGGACATATCTGTGTATATGAGAATACATCAAGGTGTTAATATCCAGGATGAAAGCTTATTTCCTTAGAAACAGCTTCTGCTAATCTAGCTACAACACATAAGAAGAGGTAAGTTAATTATTTGTTCATTTTACAGCAGTAAATATGTATTGTGTTAATTACCTAAAACTATTTGAAAGAGTTCAATGTGAGTAGGGCAGACTGATAAAAATACAATTTACAAGAAAAATAAGGAAGCTTGTTTCTCCAGCTGAAGAAATTACATGAAACTAGTGTCTGCCACTGTTGGCTTAACAGACCGATTTCCTCTTCAGTGTATCTACACAAAGTCTGCCTCTTTGTGAATACACCAAGTTCTGCATGTTCAACATCTAAGTCTGCTGACACAGGTTTAGGAAATAATGAATATATTCACCTTATATTTAAAAGCATCTTACAGCGTAAGATTGCTGTTCATGCCAATTCAAATGGCTTATTGTCTACTTTCTGTGCTACAGCACAGAGAATAGAAGGATACTTGTATCAAGTCTCTTCACTGACACATTCCTTATCTTCAACCTAAGAAGCACCTAACTCTTAAAGAAACATGCTTTGCACATGATCCAATACCAGCCAATATGCTGCAAAAAAATAGCACTGTCACACATACCTCCAGTACCTAATCTGACCAGGGTTTACAGACACATAGGCATAGCTAGCACAAAATCTGCAGATTATTTTCTTAGATACTCAAGGCATATCCCAGTGAGAAAACTGTACAATATAAATGTATAAAGTTTACAGGCAGACTATGTCCAGGACTGATCGTTTATGGCTACAAACCTGCCATGCAGGCTCAAATGCTGCTCTCTGAGTCCCTGGAAAATTTACATGGATGGCAGGAAAAAACTGCATACAGAAGTAAGACAAAAAAAATTATATATGCAAGCATATAGCCCTTACTACTTAAAAAAAAAAAACATACATACATGCTTAAAATAAAAACTTGCATAACACATCAGCATAGGCAAATATAGAACATTAGAACACCTCTTCATTTTTGCCTAATTATAAAAATGTGGTTTTACAGCTAACAGCAAACAATGCTGTTAAGAAAAAACCCTTTTCCTCTGAACCAATACTAACAACTTTAAGTTCTGGAGAACAATCACAGGGTTTTTACAAAGTGTTCAGCAGTAATGACATCCAGAAGAGTTTGAAAAATACAGATTAAAACCAAATTCGGTGGAAGACTGTATATGTTTGAAAGTATCTCGAAACACTACAGCCAAGTTTTGCTAACTGAAACTACTACTGTGTAATATGCTTCAGTGCATATTTATGGATTCCAGCTTTCCACAATTACAATTGTAAAAAAATACTTCATCTTGTTCTAATATGTTAAAAAAATCAAATAATGATGTACAAAACATGACCTAAAAGTGGTATTTCAATGTTTAATCAAAGACTGTTTATTTTTAAAGTAATACCTAAAAATAATCTCAGCACACACTAAAAGTTTTACACAAATAACTTTGGATTTTGAACTGTTTGATTCCACGAAAGGTAAAAAGATATCATGAGCACACTAGAAGAGTGTATCAAGCAGTGTATATGTGTGTCCAAGTGCATCTGTGTGTGACACAGTAACAATTACGAGGAACCTACATTACCAAGAAGGCACTGTACCTTTCACAAGTCAAGGAAGAAGGAAACCTTTTCCTCTGAACCAAAAAGATTAATTTTTTCTTTGTTTGCTACATAGGTGCATTTTTATGTGCGTACATCTAATTTTAATGCAAGTGTAATAATAAAACAACTTGGCACAGATACACTTTCTTTGTGCCTTGAAAGGCTGGTAACACCTTCCACTTTGCACTTGCAACTAGTCTGAAGAACACACACAGTCACTTAACAGGGCTCAGCTTAAACTGTACTAGTATTCTCTTTACAAGTCAAAGGATATTCCTTAGTCCCATATCTAAAAAACCCATAACGTGCTTAGGTTTTTCATACCCAATAATACTTAAGAGAGTGGGACGGAGAAATTGGCACTTCCAGAAAAGGGGGGAAAAAAAAAAACAAAACAAAACCCAAACATATTTGCTTATGTTTACATAAAATTAAGCGGCATTAGTGATTTTCCCCCTAAAAATGAGGGGGAAAGAGATGAAATGGGACCTTAAACATCTATTCAATATAAAAAATCAGATTATTTTAAGCATGTTCAGATGGTTTTCATGCTACCAGCCTCACCATTTTTAATGAATATATTTTCATTTGAAAATGGTTTTGTCTGTCTCATAACCATGTGAATGACCTGTACAAACAACAAACTTAGTAACTGAGCAATTGCCTATGCTGGTGAAGCAATGAAAGTAAATTTAAAAAAAAGTGCTCTAAAGTACTTAAGATAAACCCACTTATGAATGAAGTTTCCCTAAAATTGTTTTAGAAATTGAAAACTAAGTCTACACAATACCAAAATACCAAAAGTCATTTACCACACACTGCATTTCACAAGACAAGACCATTAAGTGCTAATCCAAACGGGCACATACATTTTCAGTAAAACATATGACAGTGGCTGACAAAACACAAAAAATGCGTGCACATAAATGATTTCTGTACTGCTTTTATTACACAGGTATATGGATGTGCAGTTAAGTACAGGCAGCCGAGAGTTCACCCCTCTAGATCTCCAGTACATCATGCCTCCACTTTAACAAGCCTCTTGGAACTCTTAGCACGATGCATGCAGAAATCGTTTCTACAGGAACAATAGAGTTTTCCCTAAATCCCTCTATGGGTTGGCTGCTCCCCCTTCTTCTGAAAATCACCACACATTATCTGGTCCAAAGTGATGCCGTAACTAGACTCCAGTCTACCAACATCTACCCCAGTGCTTCATGTTAGTGGTGGGAGGATCCTGTGAAGCAGCTCTGCGTTGCTAACTGCAGAACTGAATCTCTGAATTTCTTCTCTAGGTAATATAGATCAGTCTCATTTGGTGAATTTCAAACATATCTGAAAATCTAGGAGAAGCCTCTACCACTACTGTAAGAGAAATCAAGAATGGACAGAAAAAATCTGGACCCAAGTAACAGGTCAAATGTATGAACTGCCTCTCCTGAAGCAAGCGTCTGTCATTAATCATACTTAGACATCCATAATATTAAGCGAGGGCAATCTCTTATCTTCGTTAATCTTGGAAGTCATACCATGCACTGCCAAAGACCAAAATCTGACAGAATATTATTACTGTGAGTGCTGCATCCGCATTCACACTAGACAGCCCAACCTTCTCTACATGCAGAAGATAACCTTCAGGAAGTAGTATATTCATATGGAAGCACTAAAACCGATTCAAGCTTTTCCTTTCAACTTGCCTTACCTCACTGAAGAGGCAGTTTACTACCCTAGTATTTAATACTTCCATATATATGGCCCAAGAAAAAAAATCTTCTCTGTAAACATCCCACATCCATTTGGAACATACTCACTCAACCACACATTAGACAGTAGTGCAAAAATACTTAAAGGCCTGTGAGTCCAAGCAGGAACTATTATCAGGGAGCTGCACAACACAGTACATCACACTGGACACGGGCAGGCATATTTTAATTAGAAAGGCTTATTTTAACATAAGCCGAATTTCTATTAGATAAATGCCACCTCTGTACACTTGCAAGCCTAAAATAAGCAACTCGAAATTATACAGTTGATTTTATTTCCTGACCAGTGGATTCCAACGGTATTAAAGATCCTGTAATCATCCTGCACTTCAGGTTACCCCTCAGCTTAACATGTGCATCTGGCCTTTGCGGCTTCCTTTCCTTTATAGGAACCGATGCGCAAGCTGAGCACAAGCCTCTCATCCCACTTTACCTCAATAAATAAAAATCACAATAAAAAATGCAACCGGCGAGCTAAC
>WBMY01000208.1:0-10702 GCA_013397315.1 Donacobius atricapilla | reverse complement strand
GCCAGGCTGCGCCTTCCCCAGCGCCGTGTTTGCTTTCGCTTCCTTTGTTTTTAGGCGTGGGCACACATTTTTATTCGGTTCCCATCCTAGGGGAGATGAGTTGGGTTGGCTAGGACTGGCGGAAGATGTGGCTGGCTGAAAGGAAGGAAGGAAGGAAGGAGTAAAGAGACGAAAATGCCTTTTCCACCTTTGCCCGGAATGGGAAGGCAGAGCGGGCCACACGCACACCGTCAGCCACCCAGAAAGTTTAGCGCCCCGAGTCCCCGCTGGGAAGGCAAAGCTGTGCGTTCGGCACGAACGCGCTGGGACACCCCGCGGAACGCCACCGGTGTGGCCGATATTCGGCTGCGGTGAGTTCTATTCGCCCTTCGCCTCAGCCCTTTCTTCAGGCCCAGAGCCGGGAAAGCTGCCCCTTCGTGGCTTTCGGCAGCCCGTAGGGTAGTGGCATACCATCGAGCACAATGCACTGATGCCCCTTCTAGCTCTTGTGAATTCATAAATTCCTCACAGAATTCCCACACCTGCACTTCCTTTGGCCACCTCCATTTTAAGCTACTTTTATCTAGGACTGTTGCCAATCGGCTGTGAATCTGATATAAGCCTAGGCAGTGGGTAGAAAGGCACATCACTCTCTGTCTTTTAGCTCCGTGTCTGATACACCACCAGCACCTGCTGACATCTGTTTTGAAATTCATATGTTCTTTCCTAAAAGCTTCCATATGTCCTGACAAAATTATTTAAGTAAGTCTGCTGTAAAGAGTGAGACAATGAGGGAACTAAGAATTAAAGAGAATAAAACAATCAGGAAAAGAATACATTCAATCAATTTTTTAGAGTGTGAAAAAATTATTACTTAAAAATGCATGATTTCCACAGATCTATATTGTGCTAGTATATATAGTGTATAAAAATGGTTGCTACAACTTGGCATCTTTTTTCTTTATTCCCGTCAATGACTTGTAGTCAAAATTGGGTAGTTCCAGCTATTAAGAATATATCATATTTCATTCAAAGCCTATTTTCTCTTTTAAAACCTGTATGTATGTAAGTGTATCTATGTAATCACCTGTATTGTGTTCTGTTTCCAGATGCATTAATATTACATGCAATTAAGATTTCCAAAGTGCCCACACTGAATTACAGAGACAACAAGTAACAAAAAAGAGGGGAAGGTTACTTCAAGAAAATAATTATCAGGGTTTTCGAGATAAATACTAGAGTTTTGTTCTAAATGCCAGAGTCTAAAAGAGTGGAGGTGAGTGCATGGTAAAGCTCACTAGAAATACTTGCTGGATGTTTCGTACATCGTCCAAATCCACAGCAATCATCTCCAGAAATCACATCTTGAAAAAAGGTTAGGAACAGGTCAATGAGTTTCCAACCTTTAGGTAAACTGAATCAATATCCTCTCCAAAACTGAAGGCACACTGTTGTAATAAAAACTGTAATAGTCTGCACTAGAAGAAGTTGGACTAAACTTTCTTAACTGTTTTATATGCTCAGTATAGAAAGCATGAACACAGTGTGTACTTCAAATGCAGAACTGTCACTTAAATTTGCATTTTTAATGAGAAAAAACACCCCACAGACCATAACTGTAATCTGTATGTACCACTTCTATTGATATAACTGGATTTCAAATTTTTACAGAATAAATATCTTCAGATTTTTAGTGGATGAGCCATCCAATCCTCAATATGGCATCAGCAGATGGCTATTATAGACTGTTTTACTCATTTGCTTCATGACTTAGTGGAAGTCAGAAGAATCCCATTATGGACAATTACATGATAATAAACCTATGAGGAAGTTTCTTTCCAGACCTCAATTCCATAACGGTTGGCTTTTGTTTTGAAATGTGAAACATCCTTTATAAATATTTTATCCTAATAACAACTATCAGTAAATGACAGAAATCTTTATTGCCCATACAGGTAATTATTATTATTATCCATAGATACTATCCATACTGTGCTGTTACCTAATCCACGACCTACTTCCTGACAAGCTATTCTTCCCTATAGCACTAATCTCATATTCCTCTATCCAAGTAGTCTCCAGTGCATTGCTCATAGCAACCCATTGCCTGTGAGACATTTTAGTGTTGCTTACTGCCATGGGAAATTAAAAGTGAGACTGAGAGGGAGAAAAGATGGTATAAAACACCTTGCGTCTTTGGTATTCTTACTCATATAACAGTAAAGATTTGAAAACTACCATTATGTTTTATCATGTCCATACCATTCTTTGCACTGATCTATCCCAGTTTTCAATCTCGCCCTTCCATATGACTGAAGAAGGATATTTACCATCACTCTCCTCAGTCTCTTCTGCCTAAGACAGGTTTTCTGTATTGTTTTGACAGGTTCCAAGCGGTATCTGAACTTGGTACTCACATGACAGTAAAACAAAAGATTGTGTATAGCAACATCATAGGATTTTCATAATTAGTAAGCCTCCCATCTTACACCAATGGGATATCTTGTGAGTGCTTTTTGGTTGCTATTGTGCATTAAGAAGATATTTGCACAGTGCTACACACAAGTACATCCCAGTCTTGTTTGTGAATGCTTCCAGTAAATTTAGAGGCTGTTAGTATGTCTGAGTTGAGCAAATTATCTTCCAGTATGCCCTCCTAATCAGGTTTTTGTTTGCTGGTTTTGTTTGGATTGGGACATTTTGGTTTTTTTTTTTCTAAGGGAAAAAACCAAACCCAAATAAAATGTATCTGCTGTTAAATGAATAACATCTAGTATTTGCAATTTCCTTCTACTGATATCCATTTGTTCCAGTATGCATAGTTTAGACAAATTATTTTCTGAATGTTTCTCAGTGTTACTTATTTCAAAGCAAAAGGTGCCCATCAAGGTGCTAAGGTACAGACTAATGACTAGGGAAGAGTCAACCCCCCTGTTTTTTCACCTGATTCATGTGGAATTTTAGACACTTCTTTCCTTTTACCTGTTTTCATGTTGAGGTTCTTATGGATGACCTATCTCAGAAAAAGCTCAAGTATTTTTCAAAACACTTTTGTTTTTCAAACTTATCTCTTATTATTACTTTGCCCCGGTGCCAGAAGAGGGGTGTTGTGCAGAGAGTGCGTGTGGCACCCGCTGTGCCCCCAAGCACAGCGCGGTGTGGGACGCGCACCCCGGCCAAGCGCGCTGCACCAGGAGCCAACATTCTGTCCACACTGCTCCCACTTCAGCAGGACAGGCTGCCAGCCCCATGATTTGGCTCCTTAACTGTGCACAGAACCGATCCGGGTGTATTGTGTTGGGTGGGAATTTTTTTGGTTGAGAGGGTTTGTTGGTTGGTTTCTTGCTTGCTTGCTTGCTTGACTGGGTATTTTCCCAGAGTTTGCTGTTAGTTTAAGGATTTGCATTGTCTTTCACAAAGTTTCAGTTGACCCTTCAGTCCTTGTCATGGAAAACATCTAGCAGGCACAGTGTGATCCAGACCACCCCTTCTGTGGGAATGAGCTGCTGGATCACCTGCATGAGCCAGTTGTTCTTGTATTGTTCTGCACAAGTCTGGTGGAACGGGATCATAAATTTCAGCCCTGAAAAAAAACAAAAACCCAAAACAAAGTGAAAAGTCTCACCACACTTGACATAGCCACATGACACAAATTACACTAATAAATTGGTAGAGTATGAGCTGATACTACAGTAATATGGCCACTCACTGAAATGGAATACTTAAGCCTTCAGTATTGGCACCTGCTGTTTCTCTGATTACTTTTGTCTTATTGTATTTCTTTCACCATTAAATGGTTCCCAATTATGGATCCTTATTTGTATTTTTATTATTTGACAGTTATATAGGTTAAAATCTCCTCACAAAAGTTTCAACAAAACCTGTGATTATGTGTTCAGCCCAGGATATAGTATGAGGGATACTGATCTTCCACCTCTGTTATGTAAGTTACAAATTCATATTTTGGCATCATAGAAACACCATTGTTTCTGTTAAAATACCTTTCATGTGGATTTATTATTTTCATCACATCACATTTTTCTTTCAGCTTCTTGAATTTTTAACAAGGCAGCTTTTATTCTTTATGGGTTTCTTATTTTTGTGCAAGTCCAAAGTAAGTTATTCATATATATAATCACACATATTTATTAACCGAGAGAGACTTTGTATAATGTCTAGTTCATTTGCCATCAGTAGGACTTCTCATGCTCTGCTGGGTTAATGGCATTGTATGTTTGGATTATTTATCTAAGACCTCAAACATTCTATTCTAGGTTTCTCCTCCCCTACAGTCTACTCTTGGATATATGCTTCCTAATTCTCATTTTATTTAAGTTTCATAGCCTAGTAACTCCATCATTTTCAATGGAATTGCACTGTTTTTCATTATCATACACAGTATTGTCACATCCTGAGCTCCCTTTAAAATATTTAACATACACATTGTAATCGTATGACTCCTCCAGTTTGTTTAGTGACTATTTCAGAAATAGCCTAACCATTAGAAAGCATAAACTGATAGGCCTGCATGCCCATCTTAGCTCTCACTGTGTCACAGGACAGGGAGGTAAGAGTTACACATTACCCAGACAGAGGTAGTTCTTCTGGTATTTCTTGAAAAAGTATTATTTATCAATCTTTCCATCATCCAAAGAGTGCGTCAGCTGAGGTTATTTTCTTGCAATCCAAAGTATGTCACTAGAAGGACCATGGATAACTATGTCATTGCCCATTATTTTATAATGGAAGGCTAATGCAAAATCAAGGCATTCTTCTATGCTTTTCACAATCTTGCACTGAAGTTTAGTATGTAAAGTCAAAAATTATTTTTCCAGTGAAGATAAGCATAAAATAAATACCCACTTGCATCTAATAGTACTTCATGAAATTATCTTTTCAATATGCAATTTATACACAAATGCAAGAATTTAGAAGCTTTAGGAATGAATTCTGTACTTTGTATATGCTTCATGTCTTGTATTAATAAGAGCATCAATATATTTTGCACATTACTACCAAGTCCCCTAATGAAAATCATTTGGAAATGTGTGAGGAATAAGTGACATAAGGATAAAAGTTATGACCTAGTCAACCGCATTTTCAGATGAGCAATTAAATTACTTGTATTGATATATATAATTTAAAACGTTATAACAGAAGCCCATCAGGAGACTGTTTCAAGTATCTATGGTTTTAAAGTGAATGCAGAGAAGCATCTTAAGACTACAGGTGATCAGTGTTTTCCTCTAAGTGGAAGTACAGTAATAGGGGAGGTATCTTTATTTCTGTAAATGAAAATCTGTTAGAAAAGCTTGTGGTACTTAGAAAAAATGGTCCTCATTAAGTCTTACATAAAGCCATCAGAAATACTTGACAAAAGTAGTATTTCCATGGAAGTATTTAAAGTAATGGAGAAAACTGAGTTGGAAGATAGCAAAATAATTGGCTTCCATTTGATACTTATGGAAATACTGAGCAGGAATCAAGGCACTTAGTTACATATTGAAGTAAACATGTGGGTTGAATTGTAAGCCTCATTTTATAACCAAAGTTACAGTTACATAACTTTAGGTATGCCTATAAACCTCCATTTATATAACTATAACCTCAGATAGCCAGGTAGTGTGTTTCCTGAACCAGTATGGGGTGATTTATGAACTTGAATTTGGGCAGAAATAGAAAAAATTCTCATGCCTGAGATGCACAGCTAATAGTAGCAGTGTAGTGATTGCTGTTATTAGTTAAATTCCCCTGCAGTTAACATGGAATTTAGATAGTGCTCTATACTCTTAAGGAAGATTGGTGAATATTCAATAATAATTAAGGGAATTACAGAAATTCATTAGTAGGGAAAAGGATGACATTTGTTTAATTTGTCCTAAGAGACAAAGAAAAGACACTTTTCAACGCTTGAAAAATGCCACTTTGGACATATATAGAGAATTGGATAGAATGCTAAGATTGTTTAAATACCAATTTCAATAACAGCCATGTATTACTTTGGTATGGGTATAATTGTGAAGCAGGCTGTCAGGGTACTGTATTTCTATGGGATTGCTTCCTAATCTGGTCATATTTTGAATGGTGGGTTTGTATTGCCTTACATAGAACCTAAATAAAAATCTTCTGAAATTTTGGTTTTGTTTTGATGGTTATATATTTGAGGACATTGAAAGAAGATTTTTTTTTTTTTTTAAACTCCAAAACAGAGAGTGTTTAACAGAACTAAAACTTAGAAGAGACTGGGAAATTTTCACAAGAATCAGTGGTTAAATTTTAGTTTGGAAACTGGAGTTATTTTAGCTGTATTTTGAATTATATAGTATATTCAAACCTCTTGTATTTTGAGGGAAAACTTTTGTCATTAATACCTGCTTCTGCTAAGAAACTAGTCATAAATCTGAGATTACAAGGAAAAGAAAAAAAAAAAAAGCTTTGAGCTCCCCCTACTGTTCTTTTCATCCAAAAAAATGGAAAACCTGAATTTTGTTTTTGATGGGTAAAATATCAGTCAGATAGAAGAGAAATTTAACAATACAGAAGTACCATATTAAGTTTCTGGTAATGTGATATTAACAATGGACAGAACCAGAGTGTTTAAGGTGTTTTACAAGTTGTTAGTACTCCTAAGCTTTTTGGCATTCATAGCATACTGTGCATGAGAAGGTATACCTTCACATAAAATAGTTTTCAAAGTCTTCCAAGCAAAGATACTATTTATTGTTTGTATATGTATACACTTAATCTTGTTCCCTTTACATGAAATAGGTGGATCATAGAACTTATTGGCATGTTCATACAAGTGAGTAATTTAATTTACTTTTCCAAATAGCTTTCAAAAAGCTGTTATTTATTCAGGTAAGTGATTTAAAAACTCCCACTGCAATTTGTAATAAAATATTACTTGTAAATCTACTTTTTGAGTTCCTTTGCATTATTACCATTACAAGTTAGAAAGAGTGCTTTAAGAATTAGAATTCTGACTCATATACTGATTGACATTACAAATCTTTTCACTGAAAGTGTTTAATCCTGTAATGGACAGGTTTGTCTAAAATATATAGTTTCTGAGTTCAAGATCATCATCAATGCTTATAATCAAAGCACTTTTATCTGTTTATTAGTATTTCTTTGTTAAATAAGACTTTTTTTTTTCTAGAAAAAAAGCCTGTCTTTGCACATAGGCTGAGCTTCATTTAGGGTTCTGTGCTTTCATTATTTTAACAGCTGACAAATATTAATGTGCTGATTACTTCAAGTGTTGTTGTACCCATTCGTATAAAACGTCTCTGCTAGTCTCTTCACAGGTGACCTTAGGGTGGTACGTATTGTAACAAAAGAAAAAGTCAGAATTCTCTCTAGTGTATCATATATGTATTGGTACTTCTCCTAAAGTTTCCCTATAGAGTGCAAAATTCTTCAAATGAAATAACCTTTCTTTTTTTACCATTCTGATTTCCAAGAAGTAGTTAAGGAAATCTCATTTCTTTGACCTGATAACACCAAGTACCATCTGTTCTGCATGGAGGTATGGGGTGAGGTCCGAGTGAGCTGGTGCAAGAGTCTCTCTAGATTTCAATGAGAAAGGCCCAACAACAAGTGGCTTAATAGGGTTATTTCAAAAAGGCAGGCTAAGAAGAGGGGTATAGATGGTAACATCTTACATCTTCTCAGGTGCTGGGCACTTCATGCAACATTGAACAGTGCCCCAATGGATTTTCCCATGGCACACTGCACAGAGCAGATCCTGTCGGGGGGAAGAAACTCACCCTTTTAGTCATTTGAGGTCATCTTTAACTTTCTTACAAGAAAACAGGTCTGTTTAAGTGCAAGTCCATGCAGGAGGTATCATGGAAGTGCTGAGCAGGAGCTGCCAGCAGGTAGCTGCCTGCACTGTCCCATTTTAGTTGCAGTCCCAGTCAGGATCAATGCATTCTGTCCCTTGATCCCTGTATAGTTTACCTTTCCCAAATATAAGTTGTAATTTACAAATCATATTAATAAGATATGGTATTCTGAAATGTACGTTCCAACAGGAGAAATGCAGCTTTTTCAAGATCACCATCTCCTCAGGTTTAATGTCTTCCACATGGATCCCGATACAGTATCTACCCGCACTCTTTTCAAGGATCACATTGCTCCTTTGTGATAGTTCATGAGAAAATAAACCAGTAAACTGAAGTGATTGATTTTTGATGCCACTCTGTGGTCTCATTGGAGAGACAGCAGTCTGAGATCCATGGAGACACTTGTTTTTACCCTCAGGTCATTCACAATTTTTCTGTTCCCTACATTGTCTACAGAAGGGCAATGAAGCTGGTGAAGAGTCTAGAGGTAAGTCATTTGAGGAGCAGCTGAGGGATCTGAGGTTGCTTAGCCTGGAGATAAGGAGACTCAGGGGTGACCTTATCGCTTCCTAAAGCTATCTATCTGAAAGGAGGCTGTAGCCAAGTGAGGTCAATCTCTTCTCCCAGGCAACTAGGATGCGAAGACAATCTGAACCAGGGTGGGTTCAGGCTGGACATTAGGAAGAATTTCTTCACAGGAAGAGTTTTTAAGCACTGGAACAAGCTACCTGGAGAGGCTGTGGAGTCATCCCTCCCTGGAGGTGTTTAACAGACCACTGGATGGAGGACTTTGTGCCATGATCTGCTTGATGGGGTGGTGTTTGGCCAAAGGTTGAATTTGATAATCTCAGATGATTGATTAATCTAATTGATTCTGTGATCAAGTGAAGTTCAATTTAACTGCAGTTTTAATTCTATTTTCCTGCTGTTTATGTGCTCAGTTAACCTTTTTTTACCTTAATGATTACTATTGCTCTGTGTTTCCTTTATGAATTGTAAAAAAACAGCTCCATGATCTTCACAAAAGTTTTATTGAGTCCTGTATGGAGGTTTACATTAGATACACTACTTCAAACAGCTGACCATGCTGAGAAGAGCCAGTTCTAGCAGAGAGCTGAGAATGGTGCTAGAATTCTGTATTATAAAATATAGATCCTACTGTTTGTTTAATGTGTTACATCCCATTTTGTCTCTATTGTCCTATTTGACTGCTTTGTTCATGCTGCATATTTTTATGCTTTAGTACCAGGTTTGTCTTGTCATGCATATGGATAGACCACAAGCATAACAGTTTAGGAGCATATTTCCTTTTTTTCTGTAATTCTATTTAGTGTCCAGATCATTGGGATTCCAGGCCTAATGGATAACAGTTGTAAGAGAAATTCATATGCAAATATGTACTAATACAGGTATTTCAACCATGGAAGTTCTCTCTACAGGTATGTTTCCTTCCCTCTGCCATATCAAATCCTTCCCTCTATCCATGTAGACCACCTAGAAAGGAATCAGTTTGGAGAAAACATCAGCCACACTTCCCATAAGAGAGTAGCTTATTTCATATTTACATGCATCAGTACTAGTAAAAGGTCACCATCAGTTATCAGTTCCCTTGTTACTAAGTAAATATGACTTGTTTGATTCAGGACATTGTTTCCTCAGTAATGTTTGGGATCTGTTTTGTTTCTGGCTATCCATATTTTTTTTTTGTATCCTTTTAGCATCTACTGTTGCCTTTTTCTCTGGTCCTAGAAATAAGTGTCAGACACAGAGTGATAAAAAGAGGTTACTTTTATATAAGGATCCTTAGCTGCACAATTTATCAGCTGGAAAACGCTGAAGATGCACACCCTGCGTAACACATGTACAATTTTATAGATTTTGCAAATTAGTGTATCTGGCAAGAATACCCAATTAGATGCACAGGCGGTGAAGTGACCCCCAGCTCTGGTACCATCTAAATCTTCTTCCCTCAGATGAGGCCTAAACTGTTTATAAAAAATACGTCTTGAAGAGCTGGTCTCAGTCTTGGTTTCTAAGGAGAGCTAAGAAAGCATAGGGGTCTTGGAATGTGTTTTGCCCTTCTGCCTAGGAAAACAGTGAAGTTACAATAGTAGGCCACTAAGCTACAAATATTTGTGTAAAGAATACAGAGAATATATAAAAGAAAAAAAATCACAAAAATCAAGACTGCATCCTTTCCCCCTTTTTTTAGAGACTAACAAGACTCTGCCTTGTCTAGTCGCTACTCTGTATTTAACCACAAGCATACACAACTGGCTATCCCACTAGTTGTTATACAGATGCCCACTATAACTACAGCTGCTCTGAACATTTCTTTTAACCAGGCCCAGTTTGGTAACCATGAGGTTAGGGTGTTGAAGATATAGTCAAAATTTAAGGTGTTATTTAGGAAAGCTTCTTTCTGTAAAATTTGAGTCTGCTTCCAAATTTCAGCCAAATCCTTCTTAATTCTTCCACTCTGGTCCACATAAGAAAAGTGGTATTGATAATAGCACATGTACTTCCTTGTGCAGCCAGTATGAAATTGAGAGCCATTCTATTCTGCATAACCATAGGACAGAGCATGGACTTCTTCCTGTAGGGCCAGAACTGCATCTATAAACTGCCATTCAATATGTTCAATAATGGCTGAGCTGTTTATAACTCCCCTCTCCAGTCTGACTATTCTGAAAGAGGGTATGAGAGTTCTGATTATACTATGAAAACATTCACCAGCATTCAATGAGGTGATTAATAGATCTTTTCCTCCTCCCATCTGGATTTCCAATATTTTCAAATATTGTTATATTGTGCCCCAAGGGCAGAAAATGGAGCTTTATCTATAGGCAGGATTTTCCAGGCCTTATTGTCACATA
>WBMY01000207.1:876653-1041387 GCA_013397315.1 Donacobius atricapilla | reverse complement strand
AGCCAGACGGGGGAGACGATGAGGGAGCCGCCCCGCCGGCCCCTGGCGCTGGGCTCCTGCCTCCTGCTCTGCGCTTTGCTCTGGTGAGTGCCGGCCTCTCGGCCCCGGCGGCGGGCACCCCGGGCCGCGCCCGCTGCCGCGGCGGGGAGCGCTGCCTGGGCGGGATGCGGAGAGCCGCGGGTCGGGAGGTGGGGATGGGGCGCTGGGCCGTCACAGAGTCAGTAAGGTCGGAGGGGAGCTCTGCGGAGATGATCCCGTCCAGCCCCCCAGCCCAGGCAGGGTGACCTGGGGCAGGTGACACAGGAGCGCGTCCAGGTGGGTTTTGAGGGTCTCCAGCGAGAGGAACCCCCCGGCCTCCCTGGGCAGCCGAGGAAGGTAGGGCAGCCCGGGCTGTGTTCCCGTGCGGGGTTCCCCCGGGGAAGGTGGCAGCTTTCGGGAGGGCCATTCCCGCTGCCAGGAGCGGCTGTAGTCACCCGGCCTTTCGGGTGAGGGCTGAAGCCACACACCGAGGTTCAGAGTTACGTGTGTGGTGTTGTCTCTCTGTGCTTTTAGCGGAGGCATCCTTGCATTTCCAGTTTCAGGCTGAGGTCTTGCACTATTCCTCTGAAAAAATCTTTGTGCCTTATTTTTGAAACCCTTTTTCTGAGTCTGTCAGGAATAGTGCTAAATTAAACCAAATGAACCCTCTTATTTTTGCATTGATTATATTTTTGACAGTGTATTTTGTAGTGATTACCTCAAGTGTACTTTGTTCTAGCATCCCGTTTACCTTCTTCTCAAACTTCCTTTAAGAGATGACATTTACCAGAATACAAATATTAGTAGAATGTATTTCTGTATGGTAAGTTCCAACCTTCTTAAACTTTGGCCCTCTTTGAACTTGGTGAGTCACTGTTTGAGAACTGATAGCCAGCTTGAACAGCAAACTGCTAATACTGCAAACGAAATGGCCACACTCTGGTTTATTACTACAGTACAGTTCCTGTAGATTGTTCAGATAGTCTGCTTAAAAAAAGAAGTCATCCTGAAGTTCCGGCTTGTCTCACAGTTGGGTGAAGAGTGGGAGCCAAGGCATCTCTCTTTTACACAATCTGTTGCAAACCTGGTGCTGACGCTTGTGTTACTGTGTTTGGACAGTCCTGAAGCAGCTTTCGTTTGTGCCATCGCATTTTTGGGGGTTTGGAGACAAAAAGCTAATCTAAAAAGTGCTTCAAAACTCAGTTGCTGTGTTTACATTTAGCAAAATTTAAAACAAAAGAAACCTTCCTGGCCATGTGGGTTTGATCAGGTGAGCTGTGAGCCTCATGAAGAGTCTCCAGACAGCTTTGCTTGTACTCCCTGGGCACCAAAGTTTGTTCTATCAGCAGGTTTTAGCTGTATAGCTGGGATTCCTGTTGGAAAACAGTTCTTATTTCTTGGTTAGAGTGCCTTGAAGGCTGATATCTGTTCCTGCCTCCAGGTCATGTGTTAGTGGAAGGGGTTTTTAGCTTAATGATCAATAGGTGGTCAGGTTGATTTTTTTGTTGCTGTGTTCTTAGTCTGCTGTTTCACCAGGATTTGATTTTGTGGAAACATTCAGGTTGTCTGGGGTTATTTTTCTGGGTAATTCCATATTAACAAAGGAATATCGTGTTCAGCTATCTTGTTGGAATAAGGTATTTGTTCTGTAAATCTCTGGCAACTTATGTGTTCTTCTTTGGTGTGCTTAGGAGGAAAATGAAGCTGCTCTTTTTCTTATTCTTCATAAGGGATTGGTCTTTCAAGCTGTGTCTTAACTGATCTCAGAGTTTGCATTGGAGCACCCCAAAGCTTTCAGAATTAAAAAAAATAAGGTTTCATGTTGTATGTTCATCCTGCTTCACTGACTGCTTTTGGTTAGGAACCAGTGGATGGATGTAAGTGTTGAGGGATGCAGCTCCAGTTTCCTAGTCTGCTGTCTAAATATGAATTCACATTAGCGAGTTTGAAATGCTGTCTGCAGGAGGGCATTAGGATCTGGTTTAATTTCAGCAGTCATGTCAAGAGTTGTAATTAGAAAGTCTTGAAGTCTGTTGGTTCATGCATTGTTGGTGGACTGTAGAAGCTGGTAAGTTGTGATTTATTTAACTTTTAACTGTAAAGTCAGCACCTTTGTTCACTTCAGCACTTAAACTTCAAATAGGAAATGGAAGGATTTATATTACAAATGTTGGCTTTTTAAATTTAGTTGTTTTGAGATGTAATTTTCAAAGGGCTTGGTGCTAGTAGAAGAGAAATTTTTCCTTACCAATGAAACTGGTGGTCAGCAGATGATCAAATGGAACCCCAGAAGTCAGGGAAAAACCCATGAGATAAAGCAACTGCTGAAAGAACACTTGGGGCTGTTTGGACTTGCCCTTTTTTATTTAACCTCGGCTTTGTTTTCTTTCTGAGTAGCTATTGCTTCTTTCTTTGAAACTAAACTTAATATAGGAAATTTAAAAATCTCTCATAATGCATTTTCAAGCTCACCTAAGAAAGTTGGTTCAGCGGGGCAGTACTGATTAGTAAAAATCACGTGGAGGGAAAAATAATTGATTTGACGTTGAACTGGAAAATGTCATCCTGGGCATTAAAAATGTGACTGTGTTTTAGGAGATGCACAAAAGTGCAGAAGCTTGAGTAGGGATTTGTTAGCCAGTGCCTTTTCAATGAAAGGGATGTAATAACTCTTTGGGTCAGTTATCAGTACTTGAGGCTTTCTGAAGTTGCACCAGCCACAGCTCCGACAGAGCTGAGCCAAGAAGATTGTTCCAAGTTTCAAGAGAGCAGGCTGGCTGTGGGACTTTAGAGGGAAGTCCCTCAGATGGAGGTAAGGCTCACGAACGTGGTGCTCCAGCAATAACAGGCATCTGTGCAGTTTGGAGCTTCCACTGTGCGTGACAAATGACTGCTGTTGTCCTTAATTCACAGATCTTCTTAATGCTCCAGTTAATCCCTTTGTGTGGAGGATCATAATATAAAAAATACGTTTAAAACTTGCAGTGCTTTGTAGTTTGCCAATATCCAGAGTAAATGGAGTAGGTTTAGAAGCATGTAGGATACCAGGACTATCTAAAGTGAGACCAGCTGTGACAGCTGTTTGAAGTGTAACCTCTATAAATTATTCTGACATTGGCTTTTGCCTGCCATAAGCTGCACTTCCAAAGTGCTAATAGGGGGTTTAATAAGAAATCGTGCATCCAGTAATTTGTCTTTCTATCCCAGAAAGTTCATTGCCGTATCCTGACCTACTTAGCTTTTATTAACTCTGCTACTTGAGTTTACAGCTGTGAGTAAAAGGAGGATGGGGGTCAGTGCATGTACACTCCAGGATCCTTCAGCTGTTACTCTGGGAGTATCAGGAAATGCCTTGTGTCAAAGTGATTTAGCAGCAAGGTGTGCTGGTTTTGATGGCAAACCCCTGGCTTAGGAGCTGTGATTGAAATCCACCATGAGAGAGTACCCTGAAAGTTGTAAAGGTTGGATTGGGTCAGTGGCACAGCCAGGAATGAAGCCTGGGTTGCCAAGTACTGTGGGAAGGGATACTGGTTTTTATTCACACCCATTAATGTGTAGATTCGTGTGGACTTTAATGACAGAAGATATTTCCAGTTTGGGTTTGCATTTTTGCTGTCTGGTTTTGAAGGTGCTTGTGGAAAGCTGTGACGCGTGAGGAGCTCTGAGCAGCGCAGTGCTGAGCTGGCCCTGCCCGAGACAGCCCCGCCGGTTCCGTGTGTGCTGCTGCCGCTGCTCGGGTGGGAGCGGTGCAGGTCACAGGAGGGATCACACCAGTGATCAGCTCTGCTCGCTGAACGTTCCTTGGCCTCGTTATTGCCTTGAGCAATAACCTCGAGCTTGCATCTGTTAACAGCAGAAAGGCTGTGAGTGCTGGAGCTGGGGAGTCGGAGGTTTGTGTTCTGATGTGCCTCTTGCCACTGAAATCCTCTTTTCAGCACAGTGCCCTCATGATCTGGATATAACTACAAGAGTAACTTGCCATTAGTGGTGTGGGCCTGATATTTCTGAGTCTGAGAGATTTTAGCCTGCTAGTAGCTGCTAACCTTTCCCAGGGGAAAAAGATCTCAAGAAAGCTTCTTCTCAAAACAATCTTTTCTCTACATGTTTTACCTTTCTAGTTCTGTTTCTCTGATTTAGCCAATAGGATTAGAGAAGTGTTGTTTCTATTCACCAATTATGTTAAATCTGTATCAGAACACCTTATAAAAGGTAGTGAGAATTAGACAATTAAGTCTTCTTATGTTTGTACCTTCTGAAAAAGTATTTCGTTATTAATTTTTTTATGTCGTACAACGACATAGCGGGGCTCAGAATTTTATCTGCTGATTCTCCACTTTTGTACTTAAATCTCTTCAGAAGGCTGATACTAAAATCAACACTGTACATGTGCATTTTATATCAGGAAGAAATGAAATTATTTGGGCACTGATATAACCAGAACTGTTGTTCCAGGCATCTGATTTCAGAATGGAAACTATGTTCCTAGGTATGGAGTATCTTCTTTGGAAGCATCTTTGCCCTGTGGTTAGAGCTGGGACAAAAGCTGCACTGGAACTCCTGGACTCCTAAAAATGAAAATCGAATCTGCCCGGCTTACAGCCTGCTCGAGTTGAAGGTGGAACAGGCAAGCAGGGGCTCTGGTGTCTTAGCAAAACAAGTGCTTGGCTCAATCAATTATTGAATATTTTACCTTCTAAAATTATTTGAAAATCAGTGAACTGCTTTCATGCAGTGTCTTCTAAAGGATTTGTCCTAGAAACTTCAAGTTTGTTTGTTTGTTTGTTATGCAAATGGTGTACTGAAGTGGCCTCTGCCCCATCAGGAGGTCAGTGTGTTGGTGTAGGAGATCTTTCCTGTTGCAGTGAAATGTCCCTCCCTTGAGCACTTCATTTGAACCCCTTCTGAGATGTCTTTCTCTAACCTGCTATTAGTTCTTTTTCACTTTGATGTTCTTACTGTGAGTCTTGTACAGAGTAGTTTTTGTCTTGTCTTCAGTTTTCATTACTAATCCAGCTTTTGAGAAGTTCTGTGCCTCTTTCAAGGGAACAACATGGCTTTTAAAGTTCACTATGGAGGTGCTACAGCCTTCTGCCTGGAGAGGGTGTGCATGAAAAGTTTTACTCAAGAACAGGTTAACCTAGGATGGTAAATCTAAAAACTTGTAATTCTTGGTGGAAATACTGAGCTGGTATAACAAACAGATCATCCCAAAGCTTGGGTGAGGGAAAATGTTGATGGGAATGACAAACTAGATTGGAATATTTGTAAAAGGTTCCAACAGTTCAAAAATCAGCTCAGGTGCACAAAGGAATGGCAATGGCTTGGCTTGGCTGGGTTGTGAAATGGCAATCAAGATAATGCTGAAATCCCTCACAGTTAAGAAGCCTATTAAAAATACATTATACATGTCTGGGAGTCAGGTGACAGTAGCATTACAGCGATCTAGGCTGAAATTCATGTTGCTGAACTTGCAGCAGCATCCCCCTCCTTGGCACTCTGTTGCACTGAGGGTGGGTTTTTAGCATGAGGAATTGGTGCAGAGCGGTTGCTGGTTCTGAGGCTACTGTTGCTGTGCCTGTGTAGACAATCTTATGAATTTAGGTATGGGGGAAGTCTTGATGTTACTACAGACTCTAAAAGCCTTAAAGTTTGCTCACAGTGTGTGGCTGTTCTGTTTTCCTGTAGTCTTTGTGGTTGGGATCAAGTTTTATGGTGTTGTTCTTTTCTGTGTGCTCTTCCCCAGGCTCTTGCATCAGAGAAAATAACTGGAGTTTGAGAATGCAGGGAGCTTCTCATAAGCTGCAATCTTTCTTCAGTATTGCAGAAGTCTGTTTCCAAGAAACACCAGGAACTGCCTGTTCCTTGGGGTGCTTCCAGAGGGACACCTTTTGGGGGTTGTGACTTGTGCCCTGCTTTAGTGCTTGAAGTAGGGCACCTGGATACTCCTTTGGAGAAAGAAGAGGTTTGTGTTTATTCCAGTGTTACATTGGAACCTGCATGTAATGTAGGTTGTTGTCTGTTAGGGTCCCAGAGTCCTGTGAAGGTGCTGTTGTCTCAGCAGCCTTTCCCAGGAGAGAATGGGGGTAACCCTGGGAGCACTGCAAGCAAGGAATGAAGTTGGTTTCTGTTGTTCAGCTTGGGACAGTCATGAGCAAATAGTGTGTTCTCCCAGTGTCTTCTTGGGTTTGATATCTGAGCATACCTTGGCTCAGAGCTGACTTTCTTCCCCCCAGGACTTACTGGAATATATCCACAGTCTCCAGATCAGGGCAGAGGGTGCAGATTGCTGTGTGGCTGGAGGGGGGATGCAGTCAGTCAGTTCAATCTGATAGAGTATCTGGTGCTCCTGGAACCTTCTTTACAAGCTTTGCACACTAACGGTATTTCAAATGCTGAAAGCCCTATTTTAAACCAGCAGTTGGACTCTCATTGTATACAGCTATGAAATTCAATATTGTCAGAATTATCTTTGTGTTTGGCTCCTCTGAATAACTAACTGTTTGGGGAGCACATTCTTTGTGAAGTGTGGGCAAGCTACTAAGAGCTTAATTGCAGAATACCACAGATTGGTAAAGGATTTGCAGAAAAAGCTCCCAATTCCAAATGTTTTGGGTTTGTTTTTTTTAGGCATGTGAATGAATTTAGCGGTAGGAAATGAGGTGATACCAGTGCCTTGCTTAGTCTAGATCTGTAGTTTTAGTTTTCAGCTTTTTTCTCCCTTAAAGGTCCATCTTAACTTTCAAAATTATCTTAGTAACACATGCTACTCTTCTGTGGTAATGAATGGCTTCCAAACAATTGGTGGCTTTTGCTTTGTCTTTTTTTTTATTATTTGTATTGAAGAAGATCAACGGTTCTTCCATGCATTTATCCAGATGTATTTCCACTTCTAGTGCAGAAATGAGTGTTGTGTCTGGGGAGGTTGTGCTGCAGCAGTTCAGTGTCTTGCAAGTGGCTTTCCTCCTGTGACTGGTTGAAATAATGTCCTGATCTTCATTTTCTGTGACATTTACTTTGTTCTGCAGGCCCTTTAAAATACAAGTCCCCCTGGCTGAACTGCTGGGAGGGAAAGATTGTTGCCATGAAGTTTCTGGGGAGAGGAGGAGGATTCCCTGTCTTTGCTGTTTTTCCTGTGTTGCCAGTGGCTGTGAGGCAGGTTGCTGCTGACTGGAGAGTTTGGTTGTGGATCTGCTGAGCTCCTCATTCCTGCAGAGCCTTTTTCTCTTTGACAATGAGCTGGTGAAAGCAGTCACAGACCTGTGGGACTTGTAGGTATTTTGCTGCCTTCCTTGCCCTGTCCCAGCTTTTATCGTTTTAAGCTCACCAATTTAAAGTCAATTACTCTGTAGTGAAGAAGGTGATCTTCATCAAACAGGTGCCTCTTTCCCAGTCACAGACCTGCTCTGCTGGCCCTGCCCCAGCCCCTCCTTTTGCACAGGCCTATCTGAAACCATCTGTGAATGTTTTGATTAGGGAATTGTCACATGGCAGGGACAGTCACATCTTCATTCTCCCTCTTAGCTCTTGGGCACTGGCACGTCGGCACCTGTTGGTAACACAACCCCCTGAGATCTGTCAGTGCTTACCCTTCAGGGAGGGCTTGGATACGTGCACTGGGGATGAATTCCTTTTATTTTCCCTTTCCTTCAAATTCCTCTGTCTTGCAGGTGTCAAATATAAACTGTTCTGAACTGTTTCACCCTCCAGTGTCCAGAAATAGGTCTTGTTTGGGGAGAATTTATGAAATTAATCATTTTGAGGACAGATGTGTTTGAACTGAAGCTGTGCGTAAGTGTTGTATGAAATCTTTGTAAAGGAAAGCCTAAGCTGTTCCTGTCTGATCAAATTGTGGGAAAAGTCCCCTTACCTTCATATTTTGGATTTTTTTTTAGCTGTAAGTAGTATGATTAATTTGTCTTACCAGTTGTTTGTTATCTACTTGATTTTTATGCCTGTCAGAACAGTTACCCATAGCTTTGCTATCTCTGATAATTTTCTGCAGCCTTCTGCACAATTACTTGAAGAATTTCAGTCAAATCAGAAGTGGATGGTCTTTCACATGAAACCTACACTGCAATTTCAAAACCACCTGCACTTTTGAATTTCAGTGCATTCCTTTTCAAAAGCAGAGCATTCATCAGCCGACCATGGCCAGTTTGTGTAGTGAACCATCCAGATGGGGTGAGCAGCGGTTCTGCTTCAGTGGGCAGCCACAGTATGAGCCTGCCCTGAGAAAGTAAAGATTCCCCCACCCACCCCTGCTGCTTTGTCTGAGCTTGTAGCCTTTGCTTTTGGGTTTGTGCACATTAAGCTGGAAAGTTCGTGGTGTGTTAAGAGAAAATAGCTTTTAAACTGCATTAATGATAGGACAAAGAGTCATGCTTAAGTTCCTTTGTTCTTGGTGAGATTTAATAGGAGGTGGTGTTTTGAGTCATGCTTACAAAAATGGAACTATTGAAAACTTCTGTATCCATGCAAGTCACCAGCTGTGGGTTATGTGTTTGGAACAATCTCCTCATTTGAAGATCTGCCTCGTACCTGAGACAGTGTCTCTAGTGACTGATCTCATTTGGGCATGAGGTCTGCTCAGTTATGAGTCAGCATTAAAATCCCACTCCTGGGTCAGGAGAAATGGAAAGATAGATAAGTGTATGCAGAACTTGCTGTACTTCCACTGAGTGTACACTGCAAGTCAATTAAACTCAAGGGGAATTTTGCTGTCTGTAAATTAACACTTGGATTCTCATCTTTGTTGTTTTGTTTTTTAATGGTTAACAGAGGTGCTGTGCCATTTGGGAATTTATTTTTAATATGGGCTCTATCCTTTCAGCTAAAGAAGCCTGTTGAATTAATATGCAAAATGTTAAAAGTCAGAAGAAAAACACTACTGCTGGTGGTCTTGATAAGGTTATTAACTTGACTTCCCCCAGAGTGGCTGGGCTCCCGTGGATTTGTGTTCTGAGTGCTCTGTCAGACTTTGCTGGCAGTAGTTGAATGATGCATCCTGTGAGCTGCATGCTCTGCTGCAGTGGGGATCAGATTTTCCTGTGGGTGCTTGCACACGCACAAAATGAGTTCTCAGTCCCCTCCCTAGCTTGGAGGGCTTTTGGGAGACTTGAGGCATCATGTTGGAGTTGGGGAGTAGACCAAGAAGAATTTTGGAAAATAAGTAAATAAGACATTGGACACAGATCATGTCAGAGTAGCTTAGATCTGAGCTGCCAAACTGCATTTTTCAAAGAGCTGTTATTGACCTGATAAAGGCTGAGTTCTTGCATGAAATCTCTCAATAGATTAAGGCAAGAAATATATGCCTTCAGTGCTTTTTGTGCTAAAGCAGTTATTCCTGCATTTGTGAGGGTAGACCTTGTGTTTTAAAATGCTGATTCACAGCCATTGAAATCTCACCTTTTTTGCACCCAGGGAGTTACTGCTGTTCTGTGCAGCTCACCCCAGGCGCCCCAGAAGGAAACAAATGTGTGAGCCTGTGAATGAAGGGGTGGGATGATGCTCTATAATATTTGATGTTTCTGGTGTATTTTTACAGAGAACCAGGGAGTCTTTATGTCTCTAAGGAGAGACCAGAAGTACAGAAATTAGGAGCATGAGAATTTCACCATAAAATGATTGAAACACCTTTTCAGAAATTTAATGACTCAAAAGTATTTGCATAACTAATTTTCCAAGTGAGAGCAAGGTAGTAAGGCCATAGAAGCCTGGTAACATTCCTTTATGCTCTGAAACAAGCATCCTTTGCATGAGGTAGGACAGAGGTTTGATGGAAAACTCAATGCAAACAGGTAACTACACAATGGGATGGGAATTTCAGATGCGTGAGAGGCTAATGCCGAATTCTCAACTGAGATGTGAGACTTTGTACCTGCTACAATATGTGGTTATTACTGATTTCATGCCTTACACTCAATTCTTTATTTTCCAGTAACTGCAGCTGCTTCTGCCTGACTTGAAAGCTTTCGTTTAGTACAGAGGAGAGGTCCTACCTCAAAGAGAAGAGAAGTTGCTGAGGTGCTTTGGGGCTGAGACAGAGGTGGAGCACTGTATTTGCTCATCTCCATAATAATATGTCAGATCCCACAAGTTCCTTGTGCACTGTCTCTTCTGTGGAGGGAGACAGAGAATGTAGAGAGAGATATATATACAATTTTTAGATATATATATATACACACATGCACACGAAACTTAAAATTTTTATGTACTTGTCTGTGGTCTGTTGTTTTGTGGATTCCTTCTTAGTGGAGGAGTCTACACTGCATAGACTTCCCAATAAAGTTGATATTCAAATTTTGAAGAAGGCTGGTAATTTAAATTCCACGCAGTAGTGATCCCCAGCTGCGTAAATGAATAATGACCTACTAATAATTTACTGTTACGATTAATGTTAAGGCTGTTTTATTTCTCAAAACTATTGTTAGAAGGTTGCTGAATCCTGATTCTTCTGTGCTATAGATCTGTCTCTCCTCTGAGAAGAAGGTGGCTCTGTTTTCAGGGTGCAGGGTGATGTTTATGTGTGTTCAAAGGGGGTAATTCTGCTCACCTGATTGTTACGCAAACAGCATTTCCCGAATGGAGAATGTTTGTGTTTGAAGTGGTGGCTAACTGAAGTTCCAGCATTATTGAAGACTCCGTAAAAGCTCAGTTTGCTTCACGTTCTGCTGGACTTGGTTGAAATCAGCATGAAAACCTTTGGGTCTGCAAGCCTGATGGTTCACTGTGCAGATGCTCCCTAGCATGTGAAGGAACCATGTATGATAAGAAAGAAAAGATGCTGGTCTAGTACAAGTGTTTGTAGACTCAATGGCTGCTTTTCTGCAGAAATAAATCCATTTCTACTGACCACTGAAGCTGTTGAAAAGAAAGTACAGAAGAAATCTCATGGGAGGTTTTGCATGGGTTTTTTTAAAATGTACTTATTTTCTCTAATTTTCTTAAATGTGCTTGGTGACGTTGACCGTACAAAACCTTCTCAGGCAGGCTCTGTACAGGGGATTAAGGAGATTTCTCTTTTTAGTCTGTGACTTAAGTTTTTGCTTAGTAATAATGATTGCTAAAAATATCTCATTGCTTTGTGACAAAGGATGTTGATTCACATTGTTCCTAACTTGCAGTAAGTTAGCTATTTTGTGTCAGCTTTCACTTATGATGTGGTGACACTCCAGGGTCTGGTTTGGTGATGCTTTTTTCTTTTGGAAGTAGTAAATTTGTGGTGTTTTCTGTTGCATAACTTCTTCTGTTGATACCTCAAATGGAGTTTATGAATGAGTATCCATGAGCTGTATGTCTATTTTTTAGATGCCTCATGGGAACCGCTGAAGAAGATTGAGGGAGACAATGCTGAGGGAACTCTAAAATTTCATTTTAAATAAAGCTTTTCAACTTCTTTTTTTCTTTATAGGCTTCCTGTTTGGAATGTCTTTTGTAAAGACAGTCTCTCATCGGCAGTGCAGTATGCTTCAGGTGATGCTTGTGCCCTGGCCAATGAGGATGAAAATGTCCAGGAAAAGGTATGCTCGATACATCATGGTAATTACTCAAGTCTTACTAAATACTACATTGTGAAACAAAATTCTTCATAGGATCTTCTTGGTCAGAATGCTTAATGTACTCAGTTGTTCTTTGAGCTGTGATAGCTTCCCAGGTTTTTATTTTCCTCCTCTTCATTTGTTGCAGTTATGCAACAATTCAGGTAGATAGTTTGGGACAAGAGAAGGAATAAATAGTAAAACTACTGGTGGCTTGGTGTGTGGTTTTGTTGTTTGGTTTTTTTGGGTTTGTTTTTTTTTTTTTTTTTTTTTTTTAAATTTAGGGGCCAGATGTTATAAGTGGGCATCAGGGACATGTGTGCCTCTGTAGTGCCACAGTAGGAGGTGATGGGCTGGGTAAGTCTAGGACACGTGATGCCAGTTCCATCTGTGTTGTAGTAAAAACAGTGTACAGATGTTTGTTATCCTAAAGAGAAGATTGAAGATTAATTGGTTTGTCAGTATTTATCACTTTGTATTCCTTTCGCTCAGTAAAAATTGAGAAGGCTAAAATGTGTTTCTGAAAGGTATAATAAATAAGCTGTGATGTCTTTCAGTTTTACTTTACTCAGCACTTTAGGTTAATTGTAATTGTCCCACCCTGATTAGGTCATGACAAGTTTCTGCATCTTGCATTGCAAAGTGAGTTCCCAAGCTACTGAGTCAGAAAGTCGTGGTATTTTCGTGTATTGATTTATTTACCCAGGTACAGAATCACTCCTGTTCTAAACATGGGTAGTATTGATACGCTGGTTTTCCTATTTCCTCCAGCAAGCTGCAGTAGTGTTAATCACAGTCCTCATTCCAAAAAAGCTTTTATATGCCACAATAAACTTGGAAAATGTGTGTTGAGCATTCTAGCTGACTCTAGTGGAGAGCTGCCTGACCATAAAAATATCTCTTTAAATACTTTAGGTTCCTTAAGCATTTCACCAACGAGGGTAGCTCTGTTTTTTGCAGCCAAATAGCACTCAGTCCTATTCTTCTGGCTGCCTAAAAAAAGTTCTGCTTGAATTAAATGTCTGATGCAATAGTACTGGAAAGATTAAGTAAGCTTTGAGACTGGGAAGCTGCTGGTGGATGATTTCCTGCTCTGCAAGATTCTTCCTTTCAGTCTGTTAATCTGGTTGCATTGTTCAGCAGATTTCTGAACTTAAACCCAAAGATGTGAAAACTAATGTTAGTCTGTTGTTTTCACTCATTAAAGAAAATCTCTTGGATGGATGAGAAATCTTAAGTGTCTATTACTCCTAATTAGACTGCTGGAGCTGTCCTGCTCCAGAGGAGCAGTTCTGCAGCCCTTGATCAGTTTGCCTTAGATCAGTTGTCTCTTCCAGCCATTGATGCTATTTCATCTTAGGGACTGGGATGTGAGCTGATAATATTTGGGGGAAAATGTTGCTCAGTTGTCTCTAAGGTTTGTCAGCACAGATTTGTAGCGCCTGCTCTTCAGTGGATGCCATAATTGTCTCAAATTAATACCATGTAGTGTTGTATAGCACAGCAGCCCATTTTGGGTCTGAACACTGGCACTTGCAGTGTTTGGCCACAGGGTTTTAGATAGCCCTTAGAAAACAAAATGGGTGTTAATTTCTACCACTTTTTTTGCTGTACTTTAAAGTATTGCTCAAAACCAGCTTGCATATTTTGTAGTCACAACTTAAAAGTTTGAAGGGCAAGTGTAAATTCTTGCTAGTTTTAGACTGGTGAGTTTAAAACTTTTTTCCCCTCAAGTGTTGGTACTTTTTATTTGGTGAATTCACTGCACTTGATGGTGAATTTCTGGTTGTAGGAGAGAAGGTTGCTTTAAAAAGTTCTGGCAGATTTGTGTAATTACTGCCGTTCTGCTGATAAGACTGCTACAACTGAAATCTGCCACGTGTTATTTTCTAATGGTGGTATGATGCAAGTCAGCTTAGAATTTTCTCTTTCTTCTCTTTTGGGCAGCAGGGAGATAGAGGAGGATTTGTCAACATGGGAAGTCATAGCAGAATGAGGAACTTTTCTTAGCAAAGAAATGGAATGATTTAAGACAATGCTGAAATGCTCTTTTCAGGGAAGATTTAGCTGACTCGTTTTAACTTGCAGCAGTCTTTGTGCAGATGAGATTTTAAACACAGGTGGGCAGTGGTTCTGAAGATTAATGTAGCTTAGTTTCTTGATGTTTTGCTGGTGGAAGAAGTGCTGGTATTCGGTGTGTCCCAGAGGTAGCTGCTCTGGCTGAGCATTGAAGGCCTGTGACTGCAGACTGAGTGATGTTTTACCTTCACTATTCCAGGGGGAAGAGGCTGCTCCCAGCCTGGAGCCTGAGCGTGCAGACTCCAGTACACGGGGTTACTCTATGGAAGAGCTGCTCAATGACTTGACAAAATCTGACCAGGCAAGGCTTTTGTTTCATTCACTGTCTTCATGCAGTCTTCAAATGCTTCTTGGATTGCAGTCTTTCATTGTGGTTATCTAAAGTTCATAGTAACCATCGCTCACCTGTGCACTGGGTTGCTGTCAGATTCATGTTTCCAGCAAAAGAGAAAATGTGTGTGCTAACAGACCTTGTATTTCCCATGTGCATAAATAATGAGTAGTGTAAGTTAGTATTTGTAGCTACTGACTAAAAACTTGCCAAGATAAATTGAAATTGGATGTTGTAGATATGGATGTCTATTTATAAACAAAAGATAAAAAGTCTTTTCTCTGAGGTCATTTACGTAGATCAGACTTGGTGATTATAGCAGCCCATTTTAGCTCTGATGGTTCATGGCTTCTAGCACTTTCATTTCCTTTGTTAAAATGGGAAAAGGGTTGTATTTCAGTTCTGTGCCTTTGATCCCACTGTTAAGTCAGTGCTCAGTATTAAATGTTACAAACCCACTTTTAAGATTATTTATTTGATTGCATATTTTTGTTTTGTAGATTACAAGACATTGTATATAGGACATGCTTCAGAATATTTATTTCATGGTTTGGGTGTTTAAATCTGTTAAACCTTCCTGACTCCTTCATGTTCAGTGAGATGATTTGGAGTAATGTAGCTATTGACAGGAGACTTTCATACAGTAGTATTTCCTTTTGCTGCAGGAGTTAATCTGACCTGCTTCAGTGGTTATGTGCTCTTTCAGATTTACAAAGCCTTATTTTGAGTGTGCTTATGAAAACTGAAGACCTAGAATAAATAAGACTCAAGACTACTACACACTCAAACATGAAAAGTGATTTATCTCTTTTTTCGCTTACAGCATGGAATAGGCTTTCAATAATTTGGGACCTCCATTGGAGTGATGAAATTAAAAGCCTTCTCTAAAATTTAGTTTAGCATGAAAACAGTAAATTTGGTTGTAATGGAGCATGCAAATAGAACTGCTTCTTTTGGTTGCTGCAGTATTCAAGCTGCTTTTTTTGTGGCAGTCTCTATAGGAATGCATCACTGAGGAAGCTGTTGCACAGGCCTGCGCCAGTTGGTATTTCTACATGATTATTGCAGCTATCCCAGAGGAGCGCAGAATGCCACCTAGGTGTAGGAGGAAACAAAATGAACTTCTGACAGAAATCTGAGCTGTTAGAGCTCCATAGTAGATGTCATTGTGTGAATGCTTTTCTTAATCGGGCATTGAAAATTGTTTATTCACCTGGAATGTTTTTACAGACAACAGAAGTAAGTGAAACAAGCCAGCCTGAAGTTGTGAGTCCACTTTCAGTAGATGTAAAAGAAGCTTCCTCCAGCGTAGTCCCAAGCACTGAAAACACTTCCAGTTCACCTACCTCAGAGATACCTCCAGTCTCACAGCCCGAGTAAGCTCTTGCCGTTTTGTTGTTCTGGTCGTTGAGAGAATATCACCTACTCTGCTCTTGCTAAAATGTTTAGTAGGGTAAGATGGGATTGCTCCCCACAATTGTGTTGCTGGTTTATGGTGTCAGTGCTCATGGAGTGTGCCACCATCTCCTCAGTGTGTGGATAAACAGTTGTGTACTTGCATGAGGTGAATACTATTGCCATGATCAGTTTCTAAGCTGCTGCTTTGAAAAAAAGCCAAAGTGCTTAGATAATCTGTACTATGAAAGCCCTCAGGGCTTTACCATTAGGATTTCTGCCCTTCACAAATGTGCTTTCACATCTGTGTCAACAAGCACTGAGGCTGCTTCAGCAATGGCCTCTGCTTTCAGTTAAGGGAGAACTCCGCAGAATTTTATCTTGGGGCTCAAAACCAGCCTCAAGTTCTGGTAATAAGAGACTTTTGACAAAATAGCAAATTCTCATATTAATGCAGTCAAGGCACTTGAGTTCTAGTGCTTAGTAGTGTATTGCAGAGCTGCTTCTGCTCCAGGCAGCTTTCTGGAGTCCCTGTATTTTTTGTTTCCCTTTTCTTGTGGGATGTTGTGCTCTCAAATGTGAACTATCATGGAAATTCATGTGTGCATCTTCCAAGGATTTTCACGAAGTGCTGTTGGGCTTTTTGATGTGTGCTAAGGGAAGTAATCTTGTTCTGACTGCTGATAAAGGTGAAGTATTTTGTTAGATAAAAACTGGACACACTGAAAATGAGGTAGACTTGTCTTTGGTGTTTAGAGTTTTTTTAGAGTTCAGTCTTCCTGTTTAACCTAATTTCGTTCTTTACCATAGAAGAGGTACGGAAATTTTGTTTGCTGGCTGATCTTGCCTAGTCTGCCAGGGTTAACACTTAAACACATTTTGGTATTTCATTAGTGTCTTTAATTGGAAGCCTTCCAAAATTTGCAGTTTTTATTAGGCAAAACTGGAATGTAGCTTCAGCATGTTCTTTTTATAGGTTTGTTTTTTTTTTACTACTCCGCTGATTTATCTGTGTCATGTGTTGTAAGCTCTACTGTTGTCAGGTCCTAGAAGGAGACAGGATGTTATTTTCTTTGAAACATTCAGCTTGGTGTCTGGTAATTGTTGGAAATGGTCTGGCTGTCATAGCTGGGGAATACTGGAGTGGTGAACTCCGATAGAAACTTGGTTTGGAGCGCCTGATGGATGAGTTCATGCTGGGCAGCAGTGTTGTGACACCAGTGCCGTTTACAGGAGAAAAGGGCAGACCTGGTGTGGCAGAGAATGTTTATGCATTATTTCAAACTGCACTTCAGTTCTTAGTAGTCATGGGTCTCTTACTGAACAGATTAATATCCAAACCAGCTGTGGGCCAGCTCCATACTTAAACAAGATCTTTAAAAGGACACATTTGTTATCTTCAGACATTTTTTACCATTTTGCTGGTTTAGATGCTGATTCCTGACAGTGTAACAGAGTCCAGCTCTCTCAGGGGTTACTGGTCTAATATTTCAACAGAACCTCTCAGTCAAAATATTTTGAAAGGAATTTTATCCCAGACAAGTTTTACTTTGTTGTGAATTCTTTTTTAGAGCAGCACTGAGTGTAACTTTTCTACCTAAGTCTAATCTGAGGAAAAATTACTGAAAAATAATTTGAGCTCTTTCTGTCTGGAAGTAAGTGAGCTTAATAATGTATTTTAGAAATTAAAGCAAATCAAGGTACCCAAAGGAAAGGGAACTCTACAGCTTTTAGACTTGCCTTCTGCTAAAATTAATTACTTGAGGCCAGTCAGGTACACCCTGAGAGCAAGGAATTTAAGTTCATTCTTGTCCCATATTTTATTCAGTTGATAATTATTCATACTGTCACCTACCCACTGAAATGGAGAATATGCGGAGCTTTTCAGTTTTGTGCAGTGGTCAGCCTTACTTATTCAGTAAAGAGTTGCATGCAGAGGCAAACACTGTGCATCTCAGTTGGGGCATAAAGGGTAAATACTGCCTGTTAAAAGCTAATAAATTCTTGCATTCATGATGTTTGTTGGATTTTGCTACATAGCAAAAAGTCTTGGAATACCTCTGAGTTTTTTGTTTTATACCACGGGAAACTTATCATATGAAAGGTACTAAAATTGTCTCCCTGGGTTGGTTGCAGCTGCTTCTGTTGATAATTGTAGCAGTCAGAGAACCAAAAAAACCCTTTTAAGTTGCTGATGCGCTGTTTGTGTTTTGGCAGCTGTGTCATGATATTGGATTAACCTAGTTTGCTCCTTCCATTAAAGAAAGCTTATGTGGAAATTTAGAAGACAGAGTAAAGCTTTTTCTTAGATCTGGCTGTAGCCTGGATCAGCGTGAAAGTCATTCCTGGGTTGGAGAGGAGCGGACAGAAGTCATCACTTGAAAGCTCCTCTTTGTCCACCTTCACCTCCCCACATATTCCATCATTTCTGAAGAGCAGATGGGAGGCTTTCTGTTTGGTTTTTGACTCAGGATTTGTCTGATGAGGTGTGCTCACCTTTCTGGGAAAGAGGAGGTGAAGCAGTGGGCAGATGAACTGGTTTGGGCTGTTGATACAGCTTGGATAATGGTTTGCTGGGTTACCTGGGTTTTATTACACCAGCAAAAAAGAAGAAAGAAATAAATAGAAAGGAAATCTGGCTGGTTCTACTTTTCTCCCTCCTATTCTCCTCTAGTTTTAGCCAGGTTCTGTTCTGACTGCTGCCTCTTGACTTGGGAACATGAGGAGCTTTTAGTGAGGGAACTCAGTCTCGCGTTTGTTTCCTTGTTGAAAGGGAAAAGAAAATTGCTGGCAGCCAGGTAATGATGAAGATGTTGTTAGTTTGTAGTGATGCTGGGAAGAATTATCCATGGCAGTGTTAGGTGAGATGTTAGATGGGAGTTCTGGAAGATGAGAAGCCCGTTTTGAGTTCCTTTCTGGGACAAACAGGCTGGAAAAGGAAATCCTGTTCTTTCATTGGTACAGCTGAGAATGCAGTTCCCCAGGTACAGCATGCTTCATTCTTCTTAATTATTTCTGTGAGACTGTTGCTTTATTGAAACTTTCACATATCTTTGCGGTTGATTGTCAGGGTTCCTTGTATGATCAGAAGGCTAAAAAGCATGTTGTTTGTTTCCCTTCAGTGCAATAGAGAATTCTCGTGCTGATACCCCTGTAGTCAGCTCTAGTGAAGCTGAGCAGTCAGAACCTGACTGTGATATTGGTGGGACACTTGAGGCTGACCCTCAGAGTGAGCCTTCCTCTTTTGACAGTCCACCAGAGAGGTGAGTATCCAAGCAGGTCGTGTGTGCCTCTGAATACTTGAAAGGGAGTTGTTCTTTTCTGTGCTGGCTGTGCAACAAACATTTGCATGTGCTTGCTTATCTACTGACTTGTGTGTGTGTGTGTGTGTGTAATACTGCCTGTGGCTGACCATGTTATAGATCCTAATACTCTTTAAACTTCCAGCCTTGCAGGCCAACATATAGAGAACATATCATCTTCACATGGCAAGGGAAAGAAGACAAAGTCTGAGTTTGAGTCCAAAGTTTCAGCAGCTGAAAAGGGGACAGATGAGCAAAAATCTGCTCTTAATGCTTCGGAGAACTTAAAAAGGGAGGTAAGCAGTGCTGGTATCCCCTCAGTACACACGGGAGTAATGCCCTCTGCTTACTACTGCTGGTAAAATATGTGGTGTGTTTTTATTCTGTCCCAGAAGTATCACTTGGCCCTTGTTGCAGTGGGATATGTAGCTAGGCAGGCCTTCTGTGCTTAACTGTATGACTTTTTTCATGCTCTGGTTGTGAAGTACATCCTAAAGCTTGTGGCTTCTTAATAAGACTCTTTTTAAAATCAGAATGACCAAGATCATGGCAATACCAGTTTTTGCTGGTTTAGGATCATGTTTCAACTGTCACTTGGCAACAGCCTTGAAACTATTTTCTACAAAATAACCTGTACACTTGAAATGTCTACCAAAAAATGTTCACTCATCTGATGGTGTGCTGAAAATGTTTAGACAAAGGAGAAGTGAAGGCTTGAAATGGAATAATGTACACTTCAGTTGACAGGGTTTTTGCTTTGTCAACAAGTCCAAAACATTATTTCTGAGATACTTAAAAATGGTTCCTTTAATGTTTAATCATTCTGCTGTGTTTGAGATGTTTAGAAATTCCAGGGAACCTCTGGAATTCTGTCATGAGAAACATTGATGTTTAAAGGTTTTTGCTACGGGGAAGCGTTTCTTCATTAGGAGGAGGAAAAGCAAAAGTTGGGAAGAAAATGCAGGTGTTGGAGAAGAAGGCCTACATTTTATTTAAAATGTGTTAGCTTAGCCACAAAAATTGCCAGTATTTCAGTAAACTAATCTGTGATTCTGAGAGAAAATCAGCACATGTTTTTTCTGGCGTATAGTCTTGCTTACGTTGGCTCTGGGTTGTAAACATGGGTGCAGATGATGTGTCTGCCCTTGACTTGATCAGAGCATGCTTTGTTTTTTCAAGTTCATCTTTGTTTTCATTGTTGGTCCTGAAAAATATTCACAATTGGTGGTTCTTTCTTTTGCAGAAAGATTTTAGGAAGACAGGAGAAATTGACCCTACATCAGTAATAACTCCAAAGGACCCTGGAGACATTCCAACATTTGATGAATGGAAGAAGAAAGTCATGGAAGTGGAGAAAGAAAAGAGTAAGTTCAGGATTCATTAGTTTGGTCCAAATACAGACCACTGTCATCTCATGCTGGAGCTGAATAGCGGCACTGTCTCAATTTGGCGTGCAGCCTGGAGCTTCATTTTTCTGCTAGAACTACGTAATTCATAGCCTGCATTATATAAAAGCAGTGAGCAGAAGTTCCCTGACAGTGCAAATACTGCTTGTTTGTGTGGTTTGTTATAGTAGCAATATTTTCTTGTTCCTAGGTCAGTCAATGCACCCTTCTGCTGTTGGTGGGCAGCATTCCACTAAAAAGGTCCAGAAAAACAGGAATAACTATGCCTCTGTGGAGTGTGGTGCCAAAATTTTGGCAGCAAATCCAGAGGCAAAGGTAAGCATTTATTAATTATTAGTGTGCAGCATTTTAGTGTGCACAACAAGTAGCACAAAGTACCCTTAAAACTGAACACTGGTTTGTGAAGTTGTTATTCTGTGTTTGGATTTATTGGGATTTTGATTTATAAAAATAGGATAAAAACAGTAATCAGTGCTTTTTTTAAGAGGGATTGCTCTAGAACTTGATGGTTTTTTAAGTGAATTCAGAAAATGGGAGCGGAGTCTACTTCCTGAACACCTGAACAGAGGTATATTAAAGAGCTCACCACGGTAAATAATCCATGGTTGCCCCAAAGTATGGCAGACTGTGTGCTGGATAATTGTCTTGCTCACAGTATTGTGAAGCTTGATACTAGTCTACAAACTTAATTTCAAACTTACTGTTGGAAAGAGGGGGAAAATCCTTTGTGCTGTTGGTATCTACCATGCAATTTAAAATACTATTTTTTTTCTTTCTACAGAGCACTTCAGCTATTTTGATGGAAAACATGGACCTTTATATGCTCAATCCTTGCAGTACTAAAATCTGGTAGGTTCCTGAGGTTCATGTTTGTGGCAGGAGTGATCACAGTTTTCCCTTGCTGTGGAACTGACTTGACCTTCGTGTGTTGCTCCTTGGAATGGGTGTGTGAGGATCCCTTGACAGAATTTGCACAAGATGGTTTATTATGTCTTCCATGGAAATCTAGCTCTGGTATTGAGAAGTAATTTTAAGGTGATGTTTATCTTAATATGTGTTTTGCATAATTATGACAGATAAAGCACTTAAGCATTCAAATAAAGATTCTTGGTTTCTTTCCCTAACTGTAGGACAGGTAAACAGAATTTACCAAGCATTAATTGGTACTTCAGGTGTGATTTAAATTATGTTTGCTGTCCTTAGTTTTTAGTTCTGTGACTTGATGCCTCTGTGTACAGGATGGATGAAGCTCTTGTAGCTGCAGGTGCTACCTAGAGTTATTAAAGTAAATGTTCAGAAAAACACCACCAGTGTCATGTGGTACAGCATTTTTGTAGTGCCCTCCTTACACCCAGTGAAGGATGTGATAATGAGGTGAAGGGCTGAAGATTGTAACAGCAGAAGGAAAAGTCTTTTCTTAAAAAAATACTTTTTGTCTTTAAGGTTTGTTGTCGAGCTCTGTGAACCAGTGCAAGTAAAGCAGTTTGATATTGCAAATCATGAATTATTCTCTTCCACTCCTAAAGACTTTCTGGTGTCAATTAGTGACAGGTATGTTACCTAAATTCATCCTTCTCAATGAAAGAATGAAATAATTATTAGATGCAAGGCTCTATGAAGCATGATCTGTGTATGCTTGCTATTATGCAAAGTGTAATGTAATGTGAAGTCACATGGTTTTCCTTTGTGTATATTGTCAGTTGCTAGCAGGTTTTTTCCTTTGCCACCTTAGAAATTAAAAGGAAAAAATTCGTTGAGGAGCAGAATTTGTACAGTAGCTGGGTAGTGGGTGGCAGATTGTTAAATTCCTTAATAAAATTCTACTGAGGTTGTGGGCTCTCCCCTCCCTTGTCATTCAGACCATTTTCACATGGTTTGAGCTGGCTTCAATGCTGAACTCTGTCCAAAACCCCACAAATTACTCAAGAAGAAAGAAAGAGTAGTACACCACTGAGAAATGGGCAGGGGGGTGAGAGTGCTACAGGTTGGCCAGATGGCTGCTTAGAGGGTGGCTTTGGGATGATTTAGGCAGTGCTGTGCCCCCACTGCTTTCTGGAATGAGCAGATAGTTGTGGTCTGTAAGTGAGCAGATACTCCAAGGGCATCAGAAAAACTCCTTTTCTTCTTGGATGCCTAAAGCAGGTAGAGTTAGACTTTGAACACTTGTTCTGTGCAGTTCTAGCTCTGCTATGCTCAGTTTTCCATGGCCTGCTTACAGTAGTACAACCTGTCAGGTATTGTGTTCTTCACTGTTCACCTGTGTTCATTGGAGGGGCTTCACTGTAGACTGCCTGAATTTCAGTGATTGGATAAGTCTGGGGTTTTGTACTTCAAGGGCTTGCACACTGCTGTCGTTGTCTGAAGGTCCTGCTGAGGTTTTGGGTTGGGAACATTGCTTCTACCTTGCAGCTGGAAAGAACAAAATGTATTTCTGCTCTGGAAAGGCATTAGGAGAAACTTAGGGAAATACCTGTAAACAGTGAATTCCTGCATTTCATTACCTGGCTCCACTGTTTCCTTTCTAGGTATCCAACAAACAAATGGATTAAATTAGGTACATTCCATGCCAGAGATGAAAGGAATGTCCAAAGCTTTCCTCTGGATGAGCAGATGTATGCAAAATATGTGAAGGTAACTCAATTCCGCAAAAGCATCCATGCTCCCCAGGGAAGGGTTTGCTGGCTTTCCTCTGTATAACAGTATCCCAAGAAGTGTGTTATCAAAATCTGCCTTACCATTAATTGCATTTAGATAATTAGTGGCCCCATCTGGGATTGTCTGGGTACTAAATCCTTGTCACAGTCCTGACCTTATTACCTTGCTCACTTTGGTAATTGAGAGGCTCTTGGGAAGCCCCTTGGGTCCAAGTACATACGGAGCTGATACCTGAATTAAGGAAAATCTAGACAAAGTTCTGTTCTCTTTGACTTAATCAACTGTCCCCTGCATGTAAGATCAGAAGAATCTTGACCTATTTTTTTGTTTCTTGGCTGTACCTGCTTTACATATATATACATATATCTATATCTGTCTGTTTAGATATATATGTATATATACACACACTGCACACTCAGTCTCTGGAGCACAGATCAGAATATGCCTTGACATTTTTGTACCATGTTGTGCTGTACACTTCAGTGAATCTGAAAGTGTAAGTGGTTGCACCTTGGTTCTCATTAATAGACTCCAAGTGCAGCTTTGTAGTTATTCAATCATAACTCTGACTCGAGCAAATTATTTATGCTCACTGCTACTGGAGCATTGCCATGATACTGCCACTTTCAAAATAGTTTGCATTAAGCTATCTTTACTCAAAAGACTCAAAGTGAATAAAACTCTATAAATAATTAACGTGGTACTTGAACTTGGATAAAAGCTTACGTGAAAATATTGGGTTGTCATGAAGATTTAAATTCAAATAAAATACAGACCTTTTAGGTCCTCCTCAGTGATGTGTTATCTTCCAGTTACGGTATTGCAAAAAAAAAACTAAAAAAAAATGGTGCTCCTTAATTATGCTTTGTTCTTTTATAAAGAAGTAGTTATGAGTGATAATTGACTAACTTCTTTACCCAGAAATTCTGCATGAGTCACAGAAGAGAGATTTATTTTTAATTCTGTTTTCTGGCTGAATTAATGCCTTAAGGCAGCTGCCATTGTCACTGAAGTTGCAGAATGCCTGTAGATGCTGCAGCACTTAGTCCCTTAGTGACTGCAGTGCTCTGCCTTGAATAATACAGCATGGTAAAATTTCCAAAGGTTTGTTCTTGTAATGATTTCACTTCATAGTGCAAAAAGTAAGCAAGTTCTGAGTATGTCTGATCTACAGAATGAGTCCAAAATACTTTCAAAAGTTAAATTTTTTAAAGTGGCTTACTGAACTTGTATCAAAAACAATGGGATTTTTTGTGAGCGTGCTTTTGTGGCGTTATTTGTTTTGGTCTCACTTGCAGATTATTCCAGTCCCTTCAGTGCTAGTGTCTACAGAGTGGTTTAATAAATGCTTGCAAATTAATTCAGATTAAATAAATACCAGTGTGTAGTCAAGGTTGCACTAGAAATACACAGATATCTGAAGCTCCCAAGTCTGTCATCAGCTGCTCTATTTCTTGCAATTGTGCTTCTATAAATTGAAGTATTTTATACTGAGGTGAAGCAGCAGCAGTACATGTAGAGTGCATGTTTTTCCTTTTGAGTCACTTTCTGTAGTCTGTTCTTTAAGGGGAAAAATACACTTAGTACATTTAACACATTCCAATATTCTATCTGTGGTCATGCTGCCCTGAAAAATCGAATAACTCAATGAAACACGTGTTGCATGTTACCTTCAATCTGCAAGGTACAAGGGCTAAATGAAATCTTGCTACCCAAGGCAGATGAAGTTGTATTACAACTTAATCCTTCCCAGCTTGTCATTTTAGGCATTTGTAGTACTGAATTAAACCCAGCAGGACTCTGTAGTTGCCTGTGGCATGTGTTCAGCCTTTGTACTGTCATCTACTTTTTTTTTTTTTTTTTTTTTCTCCTTTGCTCTCTCTCGCTTCAGATGTTCATCAAGTACATAAAGGTTAGCAACCTCTTCTTCTGGAGTGATGGCTGCATGGGGCTGGGGGTGTTCTCTGCTGTGGCTCAGCTCTTTAATGCATGGCAAGAATAAATCTGGGCTTTTCTGCTGTGGGCAATCTGCAACTCCCTGGAGTAAACAAAACTTGCAATTTCAAGATTGAATGTTTATGTTAAGTGAACTTTTGGCTCTGTGGGTCTTTGGAGTTTTATTTTGAGTACCTTTTATTCTTTAGGTGGAGTTGATATCACACTTTGGATCAGAACATTTTTGTCCTTTAAGTCTTATAAGGTAATACTTTGTGTTTTGCTTAGTCTTTCTACCTCCTTGCAGTGAAGATTAGTCTGTTTTTAGAATTGGGCAACAATTCCAATTTTCAATTGCAGTTACTTGTAAGTATTGTGGGTTGAAGTAGTTGTCTGACCTGCCTGCTGTGTAGTGTCTTTCACATCTGTTTAAAGAAGCTTTGAATCTTTTTATTTGCTTCTCCAGTATCTAAGGAATAGTTTATATTTGCAGGGGGAGGGGAGGAGGAAACAGGAGCCTTGAGCAGCTTTAGAGCAGGACATGAGCATTTCAAGGCTGACCAAGCAAACAGAGAACAGGGAACAAGTGGTGAACTAAAAAGAGCAGGTGTGGTGAGTGCCTTTTGGAGGCTGCTGTGTTGTTTGGCGCCACTCGTACATGCAGTCAGTTATGCTTGCAGTAGCTGACTGGCAGCACCTATGAATTTGTAATTCAGAGAACCATCAGCCTCTCTACTGCTCCTAAAAACAAGTTTTGAACTTGGGAGGTCTCTAGTGTTAGAAGTCAAACCATATTTTTAGTTCACAAGACTGCTTTCAATTGGATTGATTTGATGTAATTTTGGCAGAAGAGGTCAAAGATAGTGTGGGATGCAAAGTGAGGTGGTTCTGAATGGATCTACCTAAAGCAAGTCCAAGGTGAAACTGAAGAGGGAGGGGTAAGAGCTCATGGAAAAAAGCCAAAGACAATGAAGTCTAGGTGTGAGTTTAAAAGGATGAAAAGACTCTTTGGAATTAGAATGAGAAACAGGATCTTGTTTCAGTTCTGTGTAGATACACAGTAGAGAAAATAAACATCCCTGCTGCATGATCTTGTTTAACTGACTGCAACCACTGTATCTAATTTACTTGTTACATAAAGGTAATACAGCTTATCAATTATGTCACATAATTTCCAATACTAGGTTTTTATTATATTTTGAAACTTTGATTGTAGAGTATTTGGTACTAGCATGGTTGAGGAGTACGAAGAAATAGCTGATTCTCAGTATCAGTCTGAACGTCAGGAACTGTTTGATGAAGATTATGGTAAGCAAATATTTTGTGCATTTTTAGCCATTCAGACAGTTCTTGTGCTGGTCTTGGTGGCTCATCACTTCCTGCATATGATGAAAGATTTGACTGTTAAATTTATTTGTTGACAGTGTTGCAGTATTTCTGGGCTTCTCCAACAATTCTTTGAAGTTTTAACCAATGTGTTTAAATGTAGCTATGTAGAGAGTTGCTTTAAAATGATAGTAACAAGTCTGTGTTTCACTTGGCAGAATAGACAATTTTTTCATGTGCTGACAGTAGGAAAGGATTGCTAAAATAAAGCAGCTGACACAAAACAGTTCCATTCTTAGCGTCCATTTCATTTTGTAATATCTGACCTCAAGCTTTCTGTAGTTTTATTTCCACACTGTCAAGTTAACATCATTGAATGACATGTTAAATCTTGAGGTTTATATTCTTTGCCCATGACAGATTAAATTTTAATAGTCATGAGTTGTTCTTCTTTATACATAGATTATCTATTGGATTATAACACAGGGGAAGAAAAATCTTCAAAAAATCTTCTTGGTTCTGCTACAAGTGAGTATGATTTATTAGAACAAGTTATTCCTGTGCTTAAAACAAGATGTGCTAATTGAAAGTGGAAAGATATTTTGTCGTGGAACATCCGCAACTTTCATATTCTGCTGAAGCAATTTGTGATTCTTCTTTAGTTTCATGAGAATAATTAAAAATTTGCAGTTGGGGGATCGTTCTTGGTGTTCTAAAAATGAATTTTCAATTTGTAGGGTATCTATTTTGTGGAAACTTGTTTTCTGTATTTAAGGATTCTGAGTCAAAAAAATCATGTAAAAGTTGCGTGGCCAGTACTAAAGTGTTGTAGAACCTTAAAAATTTGGAAGTTGGAAATACGCATTTAATTAAAATGCTTAACTTAGAGGTGGCACTATAAAGATTGACTTTGTACTCTTGAGGGGGAGAGAAGGATGGAGAATGAAGAACATAGGTTACAGTATTTACATAAAGCCTTCTCAGAAACAGCAAAGGGGCTGTGTATTTTTTGAGAGAACTAAATGTTCTTTACTGTCTCCTCTCACTTTTCCCATTGGAAAACCTCTGTGTGTAGGGTTTGTTTGGCTGAGAATCCTTGAATATTCACTTTTAATGGTCTTCTTCACTGCTGAATTATTCAGAATAGTATCACCTCCACACCATTTCCTAAGGAACTCTTGCACTGTACCATTATTCCTTCTGTCATAGCTAATGAAGATTTATTATTCTAGTGCAGATTTGCACTCAGTTAATGCTGTTTGAAGTCAGGCTTAGCTTTCATCCTCTAGTGGGTCAGAGCTACTTTTTCCTAGAACATTGTTGTCTCCTGAGAATAAGGTCATGGCTAGGAATATTCACAGCTTAGAACAGTTTTCAAAAGGGAACTAGATAGTGGAAAAGGCAGTTTATTTCTAAATGTGTGCCTCTCACTGATGAGATAAAGCAGTAAATTCTTCCCTGACACTGCTTATCTCTTACTTGTGACTTATAAACTTTGTCTTCAAGCTATCTTGTTGCTGCATATTCACATGACCTGTCTGCAAGGGCAGTATTACAAATTTATATTCACTGTCTGAAAAATGCAGTGACTTTCCATTTAATTTTTTAGACTTCTAAAGCTAAGATTAAAAGATGTGGATCACCTGTTGCTGACTGTGCTCAGCTGTCTCTCTAATGCACTCACTGAAACATTGTATGGCCAGTATTTAGTTCTGGCTGGTGGGTTTTGTTACTGAGACCTTTCCTCTCTGTCAGGATGGTCAGTGCTCCTCTTTTGGAAGTAGAGTTTGTGGGTGCTGTTTTTTGGTGTTTTTTTTTTAATATGCACGTAGGTAAATGTGACAGGTTGCCATTTTTCTTCTTAAATGTAGAGTCAGAGAGTCCTCTGAGGAGGATATGGAGGCTTCTCAGACATTTAATTTAGTAAGAAGCATTCTGCAGTCTTCCAGGAGTCTGAACCTTTGAGGTTCATGGCTCACTGTCCTCTCTCTACATTGTAAAGCTTCCATACCAACTCTGTATTCTCCCTGATTTTCTCATTTTTCCTAAGAAACCCTCCATAGCTGAAGTTTAACATCTTTTCATTATCATGGCTTTTTGCATTATACAAACCCAGATAAATTCCATAAATCAGGAGTGCAGCTTCTGACATGTTCTGGAGGAAAGGCAGAGCCTCAGTTTTACAACTTCCTTGGAACTTGTCACTGCTACCAAAAGCCTCTCTAACATGATGACCTTGGCCATGTGACATACACTGACCTGTGTTGGTGGGTGGGGGCGAAATGGGCAAAATCAAGCCAGCTTCGGTGTCTTTAGAATATAGTGCTCTTTACCTGATCCTCATCTTCTAAGTAAGCGTGGCAATTGTTTGTTGGCAATATCAGGACCAAAGAGTACCTGTATTTAATATCTGTGCTAATGTATGGCAAGCTGTCTTGGAATTTACTCCTGTGAATTCAGAGGGGAGAGGAACTGTTCTACTTCCCAGGTCCTTAAAATAAATGTATGTGTAATCCAGATCTGTGGGTGTTATGGTACAGGTTTTCAAATACAGTTTTCTAGCTTATACACTTACCTTTAAAAGAAACAGCTGCTTCCAGTGTACTAGAATGACCAGATATTATGTCCTCACACTGTGATTCTTTTCAACCAAGTGTTGCAAAAGAGCGAATTTCTCAGTGCTGCTGATCTCTGGGCCCTCTGAGAGTGCCCTTGTTGAGTAGTTGTCTCTTTTAGATGCTATCCTGAGTATGGTGAACATTGCTGCTAATATGCTTGGAGCCAAAACTGAAGACACATCTGAAACTGAAGGTACTGTAGTTTTTTAGATGGAAGAGCATTCTGGAAAGTTTGCATTTCTTTGTTAAGTTTTTTTTTTTTGTGAGGAGTTGGATTGTCTATGATTTTTTAAGTTACTTTTTTCACCTTTTCTGGCACACCTGATTCGTGTCACAGAACGTAGTGACTGTGAAAAGTTGAACAAAGATGCTGAATTTACTGGGAAGAAAACCCATACAAAGTTGACACAAATGCTTGTTCAGCTTTGATTGGAGATCTTTACTCTCTGTGTAACCCAGCTGAAGTTGTAAAGTCCTAACTTGCTGCTTCTTTCTGGAAGTATTTTTGAGACTGTCCACAACATCATATTCATAAACTGTCAGTAGCATTTCATTCAGATAACTTTGGATGACATCTGCAACTGATTGGGTAGCAAAGTTAATCATAAAAAACCGCACCACTAATAAACCCAGACCTCCGAATTTGTTAAAAAGAAAGATGGTTCTTGAATTTCCACGTTCACATTTTCCTCCTTCCTGCAGCTGGGAACAAAAGTGTGTCTGAGAATGTCACTGCCACCCCTGCAACTTCAACAGCTGCACCAAGACTGCCTGAACCAACACCTGTTCCTTCACCAGAGTAAGTGATTGCTCTTGGGGTTTTTGTAATGTGCTCCAAGCAGAGACAAACGTGCCAGTCTGCAGTCCTTGGTAGTAGAATGCTCAGGTATGGCATGCAGACTTAAGGGGAAAAGCAAGTACTTGGTGAAATCTCTACTAAGGTAATGGCATTAACCAGAGAAATTTAGTGGTTTAGTTACTATCTGTTATAGCTATTTCCATTGTGGTGTGTTTTGTTTTGACACAGACACTGGCTTAATATTGGTCCAGGTTTTATGGTCTCCTGCGAGGGAGACTAATTAGGAATGTAAATTGTTTTGATGAAACTTCAGTTAAATTATATTGACAAAATTCTGGTTTAGAAGCTTATACTTTGGTAGACTGCCCTTAATGAAAATGTGTATGCAAATGTACAGAATGAGCTTGAGAAGAGAGGTTCTGTATAGATTCTGTTGTTTTTCAGTTGATCACAATTGCTGATAATTGGGCTGCTTAAGGCCAAGACCCTACCGCTTAAATGTTAAGACATGACTTGTGCTGTATTTAGTGGCTTTAGGTTTTCTATCACTCTTGCTGTGAGACTGAGGAAGGTCAGTGGGAATCTTGTGATTCTTGCATTTGGGGATTGCATCAGCAGAGTAAGATGCTTACTGTGTAAAAAAGGGGATTTGAACTGTGACTGTTTTCAGGGGTGAGGGAAGGGGTAATATCTAATTGAGAAGGCTTGGTGTTTAAGAGGCAGGGATTGAAATTTGTTTGCCTATTGGGCCTGAAAATCACCAGAGAAAGTTCTATCTTGCAGAATATCTGTCTCAAAACTGGCCTTTGGTCACTGGACTAAGCTTTGCTAATTTTCTGGAAGACTGTTTTCACAGTCTTCTAGAGCAGGGATGTAAAGCTGTTGAATTAACACCCTGTCATTAACTCTGTTGTAGACTTGTTACTACAGATATCCCACAGATAGAGAAAGAGCAATTAATGGTGGATTTGACTAAAGAAAGCCCAATTGTTCAGCTAGTGCAAGAGTATGAAGAAGATACGAGCCAGTCCACAGTAACTTTGCTGTCCAGCGATGAGCAGGAGGAGGATGCAGCAGCATGGTTTGAACTGGAGACAGAGAGGTACTGCTGTGACATGGCAGCAGTGTGCTGTGTTTCCACCTTCTCGGAATACCTGTTGAAGTGGTGCTCAGTTGCAGCAGCCATGCATCGGCAGCACAGTAACACTGGAGCTGAGGAGAGGCCACCTTACCCTGTGGATGTGCAGCAGCCGCAGCCAGCTCTGACTGAATCTGCCCAGGCTGCAGCAGAGGAGCCTCTGCCTGAGCCATTGGACAGCAAAGCTGAGAAGCCCCCTGGGCCTGTTATTGCAGTTGACTTCAGTGCAGTCCTTGAGGAGATCAGTAATGAGACCACAGAGTCCATTGAGCTGGAGCCAAGCCATCCTCAAACCGTCTCTCAGTCCCTCCTCCTAGAAGTTACTTCTGAGGTGAAGCCATCCCCCACAACAGACATGGTGCTGGAGCCTCCAAAAGAAGACTCAGGCCAGGCAGCACCAAGGGCAACTCCCCAGGGGGATGTCCCAGAGCCCAGCACTGAGCTGGAGAAGGCCGAGAGCTCAGCTGTGGATGAAAGCCCCGAGACCGGAGTGGCCACTGAGGTAAAGGAGATGAGCACACGAGAGCCTGTTGCTACTCCAGTGATTGCAAAGCCTACAGAGACTGTCCTGCAGTCTGAAAGCACAGTGGACATCGTAGCCAGCGAAGCTGTGGAAGGAAAGGAGAGCACTGCAGAAGTGCAGAGGCCTGCTGTGCCCTCTGTCGAGCCTGCTGTATCTGCCGAGACAAAGGAGGACGAGCAGGCAGCGGAGGAGGCTCTGATGGCCATTCCGGTCTCGGGGGGCCCGCAGAGAACAGCCACAGATTTCTATGCTGAGCTGCAGAACTCCACAGAGCTGGGCTATGCCAACGGGAACCTCGTTCATGGGTCCAATCAGAAGGAATCGGTCTTCATGCGCCTCAACAACCGCATCAAGGCCCTGGAAGTCAACATGTCCCTCAGCAGCCGCTACCTGGAGGAGCTCAGTCAGAGGTGAGGCTGAGCAGGGTTGGTTGGAGTCCAGCCTATGAAGTACAGGGCAAGTCGGGCAGAGGGTAAATCACAGCTTAAAGCTTTATGGAAAACTGAGGAAAGGACCCAAGCCTAGGTGACTGTTGGAGTTGCTCTGTGTGAGACAGGGCTTCCCTCTTTGTCTTTTAGATAAAATCCTGTTTGTTTTGAGGAATGTTGCTGTAGGTTTTTTAAAAGGATAAAGTGTTGTCAGGGTGTAGGCACTAATCCTGTCCATAATTCTTTCTACAAAAGGGCACATCCTTCTGTTACTGTTGAACTGAATGTCACGAACTTATAATGCCTTTTTTTTTAGATTGTTTCTACTTAGAGTACCCTGTTATCTGTAGTAACTCTGAATAAGTCACTGTGGAGAGGGAACCAAGAGTTTCCTGTGAAAGATGTCTCTGTGTGTGAATATTTATCTGTGGTGTTCCTTAGCCACAGAAGAGTAGGGGGATATACCCATTTCAGAACTGGTTCCAAGGAAGGGGCTCACAGTTAAATTTACTATGCAGAGTGAATTCAGTAAATTGGCACTAAGCTTGAAGGTGTTGAAATAGATTTGATTATAACTGTGGGGAAAAAAAAATCCAAAATAAAAGGCATATCTGTTTTATTTGTGCAACTTAAAAGCAGGTACCACTTGATGTTTAAATGAAGCTCTTTGGGCAAAGAGAAGGTTTTTGCTGGCATATTCATGTATTCTAAAGACAAGTCTAAGCTGAGGAGTTTTGTGCACTAATATTTCAGCCTTAAACACTTTGTTTTAGGTACCGAAAACAAATGGAAGAAATGCAGAAGGCTTTCAATAAAACAATAATAAAACTTCAGAACACCTCAAGAATAGCAGAAGAGCAGGTATGATTTGTTTGGAGTTTTGAGGTGTTTTCCTAGTTAGAAGGGCTTGCTTTTAATGAAGAGTTGCACAGAGGTGCAGAAATCCTTTCAACTGAGCTGTATACCTGCCTTTTAAAAGCATCCATTCCATGCTTCCCTGTTTTTCTCCATAATAAGATTTTTAGACTGTTCTCAGTTGTTTCAGAATAAAGCTATTTTCAGCTCTGATTTTGCACGTGAAGAAAAGATCAATTGTAATTAGCTGGTAATGGCTAAAACTCTTCAATGTCTTTGTCAATGAAAAAGTTATCCAGGTCCGTTCCAACCCTTGTTTCTTGGTTGTAACTGCACTCAAAGCAATTTTTAAAACTTGGTTCATTTTTCATATCTGATTTAAAGTATCAATAGACAGTTTCCCTGCTGCTGAAGAGACTGAGCCTATTGAAAGGCAGAGGGCTACAGTAATGGCTTAGGCCAAATCTGCATTTAAAAATTTAGTGCATATAACACAAACTTTACTTCATTCTTTAAAATGTGGATTTTCCCTGCTCTGCCATCTTGGCTTTCCTGCAGCTGTGAAATAGAGCACTAACTAAACATTCACTAAAGCAGCTGTGCATGTGGCATAGCAGACTTGGTCCCAAACTCTCTGAAAGTTTCTGAAGTACAGTCCCAGGCCTGGAGTTTCCTCATCCCTGAGCAGTGAAGAACATGGCAACTTTCATGTGTTGCCTTTTCTGGATTGGTTTGGGTTTTTTTTTTTTGGAAGCGTATCAGTGCTGGTCAGTCTGAGGTTAGTCTTGCTGGTGTTCTGCGCAGCTTCCTTCATTTCCTGTAGGATTGAGTCCTGTTAGGGCTCTTTCCAGGGAGCAGTTAGCTGGGAAGGAGCTGTTCCTGGCTGGTCTGGGCTCCTGTCCTTGGCTGCCTGTGCATCAGCCTGAGCCTGGAGCTGTGCCTGGGCAGCTCTGCGTGTGTTCTGTGGCCTCCTGACAGTGGCTGTGTGGAGCTGCCTGCTCACTCTGCCCGTGGGGAGGACAGCAGAAGTCTCTCTAATGAAATGCACTTCGGCATAATGTTAGGAAATGTTAGTTGGCAAATAAAAATGTGAACACTGTGTTGAAAAGAATGCTGGATAGGCTGTATGGCTGCTGAGTGCCTTGCTGTGTCAGACAGATAGAACGCTAATTCTGAAGCCATGAGTGCATGTGTCAGTGGGAGCCTGGCCCTGACAGCATGCCCGTGACTGCTCCCCACAGGATCAGCGTCAGACAGAGGCAATCCAGCTGTTACAAGCACAGCTCACCAACATGACCCAGCTGGCTTCCAATCTGTCAGCGACCGTGGCGGAACTGAAACGTGAGGTAATCACAGTTCAGAGGAAATAGATGCGTAAACACGTCTCTATTTGAAGGGACCAGAGTCTTCAAATGATTGTCTGTAGTGTTGCTTTCAGCCTACTTCATCCTAAACTTCTAGCTGTAAATTTGAGTAACTCGAGCTGTCCTGTGCACAGCAAAATTGGTCATAGTTACTGCAGCCCCACTACCCCCGTGACTGTAGTCTGAGCCAAGGTGCCCTTCTTCCCCCACTGGCTTTTGTCATCTTTAGAGATTAGGGAAATCCTGGCAACAATACGAGGAACGTTTTCTCTCTAATGTTTATGTTCTGCCTGCGTGGCATTTCAAGCAGTACCATAAACATGATCTTTTATATTTTGTGCATATTGCCAAAGACCTCCCTTGAGCTGACACTTGGTGAGACTCCTCTGATGCCTGGCTGGCTAAGCTCCTGTTTATGAGTGCTGTAGGCAGTGAAACCACATGAATCAAGTGATTATAATGGTGCTTTGTGAAGTATTGCAGTGTCAGCTGATAAAAAGCACAGTTTAGATTTGCCATAGTATTACATCCATGTCAGCTGTGAATCAGAGAAGTTACTTTCTGGGCATGGTTTCTTGTGGAAGTGTTTGCTTTCAAGGAGGTGTGGATGCTCTTTGCAGGGGGTGGCAGCTTCTGTAGTTATGCTGATGTTGGAGGCGGGGGAATCTTGTCCTGTTAGCAGCTAGTGGGATTCCGCCTTCACTCCTCGAATGCTGCACAGCCAATAGACTGCACCAAACCTCTGCAACGTTTCTCAAATATGAACTGGTGTTTAGTGAAATTAAAGAGAAGTGCATGGAGAACATAGCATTTGTCTTTTAGAGCTTAAAACATAAGAATGGCAGTATCATGGAATTGTTGTGTCTTCAACAGCTGTCTCAAATCCCTGCAGGTTTCTGATCGCCAGACTTACCTGGTGATTTCTTTGGTTCTCTGCCTCATTCTGGGCTTGGTGCTTTTTGTGCAGCGGTGCAGGAGCCCTTCGCAGTTCTGTGAAGATTACCTCTCAAAAATTCCCAAAAGCAATCACTACCCTAGCCCCAAAAGGTAATGTATTTATATTTGAAACTTAATTGTTCTTGCAGTTTTTATTACTATTTCCTAAGTCTGCTGATACTGGCACATCTGCTTTAATTCTGAGTTTTCTTTCTGCACACTCAGAATTGCTAGCAAAGGGCTCTCGATCATGACACTCCTAGGAGCATTTTGGGGCTACTGCACTTGAAAAACATGCCTGGATAACTTCTAGCAGACACAGTGCTGTGTCTGTTAGCCAGGCTTTCTTGGGCACCTCAGCAAACAGTTGTGTCTTTCTGCCAAGAATGATTTTTAATGAGAAATGTACATGACAAAGTCCTGAGGAAAATGTGTTAAAAAAGCTTTCTGGAATTTCCTAGGTGTTTCTCTTCCTATGATGATATGAATTTGAAAAGAAGAACATCCCTTCCACTGGTCAGATCCCAGTCTTTTCAGCTAGCCGGTAAAGAAGGTATTATTCATATCATACATCTGGTCTGTGGTGTTGCTCCTAGTGCTGCACAGTGTGTGTGTTCATGTATGTGTTCTCTAAGATCAGGTGGTTTGTGAACATGTTACCAGGTACTCACAGAACTGTGCTGAATTATGCTAAAACCTTAAATGCAGTTTTTGCTACAGATACATTCTTCTCTGCAGATTGTTTTGGGGGGTTAGGAGCAATCAGTGCAGGTACTCAGGTCTTTGGAGCTGTGAAGCTTGCAGAAAGTAGCTTTTTTTTTTCTCTTGGAAATGCCAGACATGGGAAGTCTGAGTGTCCTACTTTTCTGAAGTCCTGATAGCCTATGTTTGAAACTTGGCAGGCATTTAGGATTCAAATTTAGCAACTTCAGTAAGAAAACTTTGACCGTTTCTCTTGGCTTGGGTATGAGGAATGATCTGATCTTTGCAGTATTCGTGGTAGATTCGGGACAACTGAATTTTGATTTCTTAGGCCATGAGCGTCATGCAAAAGCAAGTGTTGCAGATCATAGTAACTACGAGTATGCTGCTGACACAGCTCTTCTGGGTGCAGCGAACTTGCCTCACAGGTTTTTGTTCTGTGAATAAAACTCCATTAAAACTCTTGAGTTGGCAGTGTAATGCCATGGACACTAGCTAAGGCCTAGACTGTTTCGTTTTTTGTTTTGTTTTTTTTTTTTCAAAATGGCACTTTTCCCAGATCCTCCCTGCTGGTCTCATGTCAGTGTGAACATCTGCCTCATGCACATCTGTGCTGTCAGGGGCAGGCTGCACATGAAACAGTCCTACACTGGGAGCAGTTTTTCCTAGACTTCAACACCCGCTGACTCTTTGTTTTCCCCAAAGGAGTTCTTTGCACCTCTCCCTCGGCCATAACTGTGAGAAAGCCAGGGGTTTTCAAGGGTGTGTGACTGGCAGCTGCCATGACAGCACAGGGGAATTCCTCTGTGTGCTGACTTCTCTTGCAGTGTTTGTGTTGTGCCTCCCTTAGTTTACAAAGGGAGAGAGGGAAGAACGTGCCTGCTCAGTGGAATATTTTGTCATGCTGCTGTTCAGTTGGGACTGTTGCTCTAGAGCTGGCAGTGTCAGCACTGTTGAGTGTCTGTTCTCTCTCTTACAGTGGATCCAGAGGATTTGTACATTGTGGAGCCCCTGAAGTTTTCCCCAGAGAAGAAGGTACCGTCTCAGCCTGTGGGGAGGGAGCTGCTGGGGCTGAGGTGTTTGTGCTGGCAGGTGATGCACGTCTCAGCTGCTCTCCCTGCTGCTTCTTAGGCTTGGCTTGGATGCTCTGCTTGCCTTCCACAACCTCACAGTTTCTCTTTTTTCACTTGTGGTTTCAGAAAAAGCGTTGCAAGTACAAAAGTGAAAAAACAGAGACTATTAAGCCGACAACAGAGCCCCTGCACCCAATAGCCAACGGGGAGATCAAAGGAAGGAAGCCCTTCACGAACCAGAGGGACTTCTCTAACATTGGGGAGGTTTATCACTCTTCCTACAAGGGCCCCCCATCCGAAGGGAGCTCCGAGACGTCGTCGCAGTCGGACGAGTCCTATTTCTGCGGCATTTCGGCGTGCACAAGTCTGTGCAACGGGCAGGCCCAAAAGACAAAAACTGAGAAGAGGGCTATAAAACGAAGACGGTCCAAAGTTTCAGACCAAGGGAAGCTCATAAAAACTCTAATACAGACTAAGTCGGGGTCAATGCCAAGTCTGCATGACATAATCAAAGGAAACAAAGATATAACAGTGGGAACACTCGGTGTCACGACAGTCTCTGGACACGTCTAAACCTAGCTGAACTTCTCAAACAGGAGAGTGTTTGTTCGTTTGAGAACAGTCTGTGGTATTCTGTGGGAAGATAGTGGGAGACGAAGAGCTCAACTCATTGGAAAGTATTCAGAAATTTGGTTTCTGCCTTTTTAAATGATGGGATTGTGTCAATCTTGGCTATAAGCTGTAGCTTTACAAGGCTGATAATTTCCTATGAGAACAGCTTGGGGGGGAGGGAGGGGAGGGCAGGGTTCATTTTATAAAGGTTTTTTTTCACTGTTCCTGGGGCAGAGATTTTTTGAAACCCAGTTTGTTGGGTGGAATAGGGATAAAAGCCTAATCCTCTTCCTTTAGCTTTGTTCCTATTTCTTGCACCTTCCCATATTTATGTGCCTTTTGTCTATTTATAATGCCACTGGAAGAGGGGAGATACAATCGTTTGTCATTTGATTTATTTTGTAATTTCTCTAGCTTTTTTTGAAGATGCAACACTACAGTGCTGTAAAGGGACATGTGTTGGCCTTCAGCTGGACTCAGTAATGTGGACTGGATACTGTAAAAATACCAAGAGATGGACTTGCCTGACTAGATTCTTGTTTTGCAAACTCTGTTGCGGAGGATCTCTCACCAGGGATGGCAACTGTGTTTACTTGCACCTTCAGTCACAATCAGAGCTTACTCTGATGTGTGAAATCAGTGAGGTGGCTCTTCAGGATTTCCTGTTGGTGATGGAATCTGAGGCTGAGGAATGCATTTGTCACCTGAATGGCCTGCTGCAGCTCTCTGGAGGAGGTGGATGAGGAATGCTCACTGCTGTTGTGCTGAGGAATGTGAGGCTGCATTCAGTTCCCCCAAGCAGGGCGTGTGGAGTTTGCCAAGCCTGGGAGTCTCAGCCTTCGGGCTGGTTCACAGCAGGTGTTTCCATGAGATTTGCTTTTGTATTGGCTAACAAATGTGCAGTGTTGGTATGGTTGGTATTTCATACTCAAGTGTTTTTTATTTTGACTGTGACTGTATATTTGGATACTATAGGATGTGTGGTTGCTGAACTGTTGAGTGTGGTTCTGAGTGAGTGGAGCAAAAGGTTATTCCTTTTGACAGATGTTACAGGTTCACGTTGTACAAAATAAGTTAACTTATTGAGCACTTTTAGTGGTACCCTTTTTAACAGATCTAATGCCTTTCCTGGGTATTGTATGTAATGTGACTTATTTAAAGCCTTTGTTTTTTTGCTGCTTTCTTGTTAGTTTATGAGTACTTTAAAGTGATGTACTTTTGGAGTTGATCTGCACAATTAGCCAGTCAGAGCACATGAACCAGACGTGTTGAACCTGAATTCAGAAGGATGTCAAACCTGGATGAAGAAAATTCATACCACCAGAGTGCAGCATCCAATGTTGTGGAGCAAGAGTATGTAACTACAGAGCTGTAGTGCCATTAGAAACTGTGAATTTCCAAATAAATCTGAACACTTTGTCTTTCATTTACTGGCGTTTTTTCCTCTAAAAATGAAACTTGTGGCTTACGTTCTTTGCGAAGGACTAGCCTTAAAATTTCAGTCCAGGACTAGGACTTGGGATCCTTTGAGTTGTTGGTAAGGAGTTCATAAACTTGTCAGTCTAGACGTGTTTTTCTATTTAAATAAAGAAATGTGGGGGTGTGGATTCTAAGGGCTGAGTGGTGCTTTGTCCGAAAGGTCGGGGACTGTGGCCCTGTGAAACTGCTGGAAAGGTTTCCAGCAGGTCGGTTCACACTTTGCCCTGGGGAATCCCTGCATGTGGTGGCTTTCTGTGAAAAGAACTGCATGAAATGACCTCTTGCTACTCAGAGCTAAGGCTTGTGAAGGACACAAAAGGCCCCAGAAGGGAAGTTTAGAGAGTCATTATCTCAAACCAGTTTTCTGCTTGAAGTTTGCCCCTTACTGGTCCCTCCCCCTCTGACTGACTTCTGTCAAGCCCGGCAGGACTGTGTGCAGCCAAATTCACAGGCTGGCCAGCATCTGCTTGCCAGAGACCTCCCCAGCACTGAGTTTTCACTTGAGTGTCTCAGGACTCTGCTTCATCATAAGCACTATGGTTTAAAAATATAACTGAAGGTGGGGTTTGCTGAGGGAGGAGAGTGTTGGGTGTTTTGGCGGGGGAGAAGTGTGGGTTTCCTTTATTTGCTCTTTCCTCTTGATACGTCACTTGTTAGAAGCGTGTGTACTTTATTGCCCAGGCAATTGCTGGGCTTTTCAGTACCAATCACCTGAAGCTGGATGTGACCAAATTCTTAAAACAGCCCCTCTTGACACTGGCTATGAACTAAAGATTGTGCTGATAAATGAGGCTGCATGTTGAAATCCCAAGCACACGTTCAGCTTTCCAAGTTAACAATTGCAGATGTGAAACCAAATGCATTCTAAACCAGCCCCTTAATACCCTGCTCCCTCTATACATGGTATAACTGGGCCTGACTTAGATCTAAGGAATTGATGCATTCTGTGGAAAAATACCAGTGATAAAGCTTGCCGTGTAGTGAAGACATGTGAAGTGTGCCATGGGAATAAAGCATCTGAAGCAGCCTGCAGCGCCAGTTAGGCTTTTGCAGACTTGAGAGTGTGTTCTGGTAAGAGATTGGAGACAACCACAGCTTCCACCTGCTGCTGCCTCCCTGCTTTTAGTTATCTGTAACCACTTTTTTTTTAAAAAAAGTTCTCTTACCATCAGGTTATTATTGGCTAAGGTTTTCCTTTCATGTGGGCTCCTGAGTCATTTTTTACTTTCAGTTTTATTAATGTCACGCAATCTAACTTTGAAAGTTTGGTTCTTTGGAATTGAGTCTCTCTTAAATTGGTTATAGACTTTATGTAGAGGTAATAGTTTCTGCTGAAGACTGTTTATGCGTCTCAAATTCCTGTGTGACAGTCTTACGATATTGCAAGCAAAGGTTGGACAGCTATTGGTGTAAAATAGCCAGAAGCCGATGTGTGTGCTGGAGTGAGGATGGTTTCCTTCAGTCCTTGGGCAGGTCCTGAGCCCAAGGCCAAAAAAATCTTAAACAGGAAGGTTTCCGTGTAAGGGTGGGTAGGTGTAAACACTCACCTTGTGTAAGTGAATTGCGGTGTTTGCCAAAGTAAGGTGTTCAGGTTATATGCAGCAAGTGTCAGAGCAGAAATCCAGGCTTTTTTAAAAAGGCAGACTCTACCAGCTGTGTGGTGATGTAAGCAGAAACCCCAAATCTGAGGTGATGTGCACCTTCTGCTTTTGCCAAGTTACAGCACAAGGTGGAACAGCTTAGCAGGTTTTGCTTCATTAGCTACAAACATGTTCCACTTCATTTGGAACAGTGAAGTGGAGAGCCCTGACCACAGAGTGCTGTGACACTCTGAGGTGTCTCATCTCCTGGAAATGCTGAGTGTCCAAGAGCAGCTGCTGCTGGGCTCTGTGGCAGCTCAACAAGAACTTCTTCCCAGAGCTTGTCCAGATAAAAGCTTAGGTTGGGAAGGAGTGCTGAAACTCACTCATCTTTCTCACTTAGCCCTTCTCTAATTGAAGCAGAATAGATTTTAAAGGAGCTTCCACAGAGGCTTCTGCTGCCTTCCTGCTCTCTGGTATGGAACAGGGGCTGGGAGCTGCAGCTGGCCCTGGCTGTGCTGCTTTCCATTCGAGTCACCAGGGCAGCTTTGGGGAGGCCATGGAGAGGAGCTGAGCTCTGCCTCTTGTGGACTGAGAGATGGAAAAGAAACGTTTGCCACCTTGGGGCTTGTTTTTCTCCCTTGTTAGATGTGGTTGAAGCCTCTGTCCAGCTGCAGGGCCCCCTGTGAGCTTGCAGCTAACAGCAGTCCCTGTCTGCTATTTCTCTTTTCCTGGAAAAATAACTGGAAGCAGCTACTGAAGCTTCTGCAAGTTGTAATGACACCGTTACAGTGTGTTTGTCTTGAATGGGCTGAGACTGGCTGCTCCAAGAAGAAATAGAGCTGTCAAGTACTGCCCAGGCCTCCTGGCCAGCAGGGCCAGCGGGTGTTGGCCAGGGCCAGGGCTGGCTTTGTGCCCAGGGCTGGGGCAGGGCACAGACCCTGCAGAAGGGCTCGGGAATGTCCTGGCCTCCCTTTGGCTGTGGGGGACAGGAACTCAACACCTGCACGTTCTCTTGGTCTTCCTATCAACTGGCCACAGCCCCTTGTTGTGTTTTGTGCTGTGATGAAGCTGTACACCATGAAATGACCCTGCTGCTCTGTTCCTCAGAATAGATCCCATTACCTCGTAACCACTCTACCTCATTTCCCTGCTCTTGCCACAGGCACAAAAGAAACAAAAGCAGCAGAGTAACATTTTAGTTACTCCTTTTTCTCATCTGCTTTGGCTCCTTGGATTCTCTCTCACCTCAGGATAGAACACGCTTTTGCTGAATTCAGGGCTGCTGGCTGCTTGGAAGGACAGAGCACCTTCCTTACTGGAAGGGGGATGTGTTAAGCACTCTAATGCCAGGCCAGAGCTGTTAACAGTGGACTTTTAGACCTGTTCTTGAGTGTGAATATCTGAATGTCCTTGCCATGGCTTTACATGTGCAACAAATGCTCCTGGCAAGGAGAGCAGTTGTTGAGGAAATGAAAAGCATTGCCCTTATTTGAGAACCCAAACTATTAATATAACACGTAATAAAGAAAACAACATGAAGATGTTGCTAACTGCAAAGGCTGAGGGACTTACTCCTCTGAGGCTTCAGCAGATGGAGGTCCTCTCCTGGTAGAGGCAGCTCTCACAAACATACATACCAGTGTTCAGTCAAAAATCCATCTTTCTGTTCAAACTCCTTCACAATTACTGGCTCCTTGGGAAGCTTTTTATTCTGTGAGATTTAAGAGCTCTCTTGCTGCTGGAAATCATCCCTCTCTCCGCAAGTTTTCCACACACTGTCCATCCCTTCCCTGCCAATCTGCCCTTGAAGAGGGAGATTTGAACCTCCTTTCTGTCCAACAGTTCCTGCAAGTTCTTCCAGAATCTCTCTGGAGTTGAACACAGACTTGTAAAGTGCGTTCCAGGAGTGTCTGTAGCTGTTCAGATCTGTGTGTGAGCTCTCACAGGAGCCTGTGGGCTTTCCCTGCTGGAAGCTCATGTCCTGCTGAGGAGCCTTTCCATTTCAGAATTGATTTTTTTCTAACACATTGCTTTCTGCCCAAAGAGCTTGATCTGCAGTCTTTGTTTCTTGCCTTGAATTCTCTGTTCACCTGATGTTGAATCCTGTGTTTTTGAAAGCAAATGATTCTCAGCTCTCTCGGTTGCTCTTGGGTGTAACTCCTGCAGCCCTGTTGGCTTTCAAGAGTTGCTTTTTAACATTTCCACTAGTCATTAGTGTAATAGGAAATATTTGTTAATTGCTTCCAGAGAGACTCTGTCCAAAACACGGTGAGAGCCTCTCCTACACAGAGGTTCACACTTCAGTGTTTGTCTTGAGTTTCAGGGTTTATTTTCTGTCAAGTATTAGATCTGGGTCATTGTTTAAGTCCTGGTTGCTTTGGGCTGTTTCAAGCAGGTCATCTTCTGTCCCTGAATCCTGCTGATACAAACTCTTAGCTGCTGGCCGATTCTCTGCCATCAACTTTAATTGTGTGTCTTGGTAGTAAGAGCTCCCACCTCTCCTCTGCAGGTGAATTGAGAATGGAGAGTGTTCTGACCAAATTCTCTTTTGCAGTCTGTGTAATGTTTTTTGTTGGTTTGGTAAAGGGGAACAATTCTCTGATGAGGGCTGGGGAAGGTGTTTCCTCTGGAAAATATTCCTTCCTGTTCAAATGACATAATAGGGCTTCTGGAAAGAGGGTGTACAGATTGGTTCAAGAGGAGTGTAGGGTGGTGGAGGCAAATCTGACAGCCCTCTTGTCCTTATGCCCTAATTGCCTGCACAGCTGTCCTTGCCCCACATGTTAGGAGGGCTCAGCCTTGTCTAAATTCTGGCTCTAGGCCTACTAGCAGAATTCACGTGACTGAAGTGCCTACCTACAGCAAATTGTCCTGCCATTATTTCAGTAGTCCTGTTACTATCCTGTGTGATTTGAGCAGCAGGAAGCCAGCAGAGCACAGAACCTGCTTGTTTTTGGACTCGAGGATCTCCAGAGGTCCCTTCCACCCCCAGTCATCCTGTGGCTCTGTGATCCTCATGTGCTGTGTAGACACAGCCGTGCCTAGCACCGTCTTCCAGTCAGTGTCTGTCATCCTGGTGGTGTCTGAAGGGGGTGACAGGAAAATGGGAGAGTGACAGCAGGACCAGCACAGCCGAGGGAGAAGTCCCTGAAGGCATGTTGTGCACTAAGCACCTTTGATAAAATAGCCCCAATCCTTGCTTTACCACCACATGGGGTATTAGCAGCCTCTTGATCTGGGCATCCAGAAAAGGTGCAGCTGAAATGGCTTCCTCGTCTCTCCCTCTCGCCTACCCTTTAAAAAAGCATCTTTATGAAAGTGGGAAGCAGTGGGTGTGGAGTAAGAACACTGGTGACATTTAAGGGGAACTGCTACTCTCTCCTCAATCCCACCTCAATAAGCGGTTGGCATTAATGGTGTCAGAAAAATGGAAGTGGAAGTGGATCCTCTCCAGGCAAAGCCATCTCTTGTAATGGCTGTGGGAGGGGATGGGGACCTGTCCTTGGGTGGCTGCTCTGGGATAGAGAGGGAGACTGAACCAGGATAGGCGTGACCAAGCTTAAACTTCTTAGAGTTGGATTTTTGTTGCTTTTGTGGCTTTCAAAACCAGAAGTGTGAGGAAGAGCCAGGTGGGGTGGTTGAAACCATGTGCTGCAGATCACTGCTGAAGCAAAGGGCTGGTGAATATCTTCAAAAAGCAGTGGGGTGTCTGGTGGTACAGGCAAGACTTTGTCAGCACGTCTGGTTTACTGATGTGGCTGCAGGCAAAGCTGAGCCCTTGCTTTGGAGAAACAAGTGTACAAAGCTTGTTCAAATGTGCACTTTTCAGATCCCAGTTTTGATGTTCAAGATCAAAGCCTGCGTATTGTGATTGCTTCCTTCAGCCACAGGAGACAAATCTCTGGTTTGCTCTTGTGTTAAGCATTTCCTTTCTTCAACACTACCCCATACAAATTCACATTTCAATTACACGGATCTGTAAAGTGCAAGAAAAAATGTCTAGAATCGCCTGTGAACACCTGTAAATCTGTGGGAAAATCTCACTGTCCCCACATAGAAATCTGCAATAAATGAGGAATGGAAATTGAGAAATGGAAACGTCCCTGTCTCTCTTCATTAGGATGTTGTAATGAGCTCTTAAAAGTTCTGGCGGTTGCAGCATGACCTGGATTGTGCGTGTTTCCTTGGAAGGCTGGAGGGCAGTCCCCCGAGCTGGCTCTGCTGGGGCAGCTCTGCTCAGGCTGCACGGACTCACTGCTCTTCCTCTTCTCACTGTACCTTTTACCGCCCCGGGCAGCGTCTGCGTCCTGCGCCTCGGGATCCGTGGCCCGCGGCGCTGCCAAGGCGCGGGTGGGATGCCCAGCGGTGAGGAACGGAGGATCCCTGCATCCCGCTCGGGATCCGCTCGGCATCCTCCAGCCGGGGAGGACTCCTCGGCTCCGGCTCTCCCTGGCGGCGCAGGATGCCGGAGAGTTTGTGGCTCCTTTCGTCGCACAGACTCGCTGGCGGTCGGGCAGTGGCGAGGCAGCAGCAGCCGGGGCGCTTTCGGGGGTGTCGGACGGCGGAGCCCCGGAGCGGGGCAGTGGGAGGAGCGCCCGGGGCCCGAGCCCAGCCGGGCCGGAAGGGGCTTTGCTGCTGATGCTCTGAGGCTTTCCGAGCGGCAGCATCCCGGCCCGGCGGGAGGGGCTTGGCTGCTGATGCCTCGGGGCGTAAGGGAGGGCAGCATTCCGGGTGCCGCCGCCGCAGGGATGCAGCCGCCCCAGGGCAGAGCGGCCCGCGGGGCTGCGCCCAGCCCGGCAGCTTTCGGATGCCCCAAGGATGAGCCCGGCAGGCACGTCCGGCCCGTGCCGCTGCCGCCCGTGCAGCAGAACCTGAACTACTACCCGCAGATCTTTTGGGTGGACGGCTGCGCTGATGCAGGGGCTGCCTGCCCCTCGGCTCCCCCCGTGGCTCCTTTCCCACCGCCCGTACCCGACCGGAGGAGAAAGCCACGGAACGACAGGGGCAGGAGGAGCGGCGGCTTCCTCGTGATGTCCTTGCTGATCCTCGTGGCCTTCACGGGAGTGGGGCTGAGCATATTTAAGATTTTTCACCTGGAGAAAGAAGTGGATGAACTCAGAGAGGTGAGGTCTGCCTGGCTGGGCACAGGTCCCTGGGGAAACAGGGCAAGAAACGCTTGGGATCGTGTCTGAGATGCCCCCCAAGGGGCAGGATGGTGGCGTTTCAGTGTCTGCTGTGACAAGGAAGGGGGGTGCTTGCTCCCGTGAGGGGCTGCTCGGTCGGAGATGGATTTGTCTGGACGCCTCTGTGCTCCTGGGTGCTGCCAGGTGTCTCCCCGTGTGTTTCTCAGCACTTTGCGGCTCCCCGTGGGCACCCAGATTTAGCCACTGTCAAAGGCAGTCCTTGGCTGCTGATGCTCTCAGTCTAAGCCAGTGTCCCTCTTCTCTCTTGACAGTCTGCCAGCGCTGAGCACATCCCTCCAGCCTCGCAGAAACTCACGGGTGAGTCTGTGCCTGGAGGAGGAACCCAGTGAAATTGAAACTTTCCACAAGAACCCGCCAATTTTTCTAGATTTCATTTAGGAAAAAAAACCCATAGAGTTTCATTTTGGGTGGAACAATTTGGAAATTGTGCTTTGAACTTTCAAACTATTACTTTTCTTTTGCATTCCATGTTAATGTTATAAGCAAGGAAATCCTTTTCAAAAAATGGCCCAGTCAGAAAGAAATTTTCAGTCCTCTTGACTGTTTTTTCTAGATCTGAAAAGTTTTATTTTTTTCCTCCCTTAAGAATTTTAGTTATTAGAAAATTTATTTTCAAATTTGTTCTGATACTGAATCAAAAGAAATTGGAAATAGCAAAATTCTTGGGAAAGGGCAATCCTGGTTCTCATCAACTCCTACACCAATAAACTTTCGCCTTTAGGGGAAGGGGAGCTGTCATTTGAACTGGATGCTCAGTGATCTCAACACAGGCTTCTTTAGCAGAAACTGAACATCGATAATAAACCTCAATTTCTTGAGGGGGCTGGATAAATAAATAAAAACAGGGAAATAGTGTAAAGCAGAAGGGGGAGTGGAGAGGAAAATTTAAGTGGCTCAAGAAAAGAAAAAGCTGTTTCTAAAATTAGAGAACATGAAGTAGATATTGAGGAAAAGCGAAGGGATGGGGTGGGAGGAGATCCAAATACCGAGTCACTGGAACTGGCCCATGTCTCCCGAGGGAACTCAGCCCTCCAGGGAAGGCAGAGTTTTCCCAGCTCTGCTCTCCTTTCCCGAGCACAGCTCCACATCCTGCCTGGCCAGTGGGATGGTTTGCAGGGTCTCAGGTGTCAGCTTTGTGGCTGGCTCCCCCTGCTCTCTGGGCTGGCTTCTCCATGGAGCAGGTGGCCAACGTCTTCCCTATCCTTGTGCAGGGCAGAAGGAGCAGCCCGTGCAAAAGGAGGCGAGGAGGGCGGCACATTTAACAGGTATGGGCTGAGGGAGCCGGGGTGGGCAGCTGGGCTGGGATCTGAGGGTGGCACAGTGGGAGTTTGGAGGAGCCGACCTCACACAGGCTTTCGTGTTCTCCTCAGGTGACACATCTGCTCTGGCAGTGGAAATTTGCTCGCCAGATAAAATCCTCCCCCTCATTTATGCCTCTCAGTGAGGCCTGGTTTTGGCTGGGTTTTTGGGGTGTGCAGGGCAGAAGCTGTCACTGGGGGCTGGCGTTGGTGACGTGTGAGCCCGGGGAGGACTTTCCACGCTGCAGCCAAGGCTTGGAGAATGGCTGCCTTATGATGTGGGGTGAGCCGAGGAGAAAACACACAGCTGAATGTTCTTACCACCTTTTTTTTGTCTTGTTTCGGCTTCCAGGCAACCCAGCCCAGCAGGACCTCCCTCTGGAGTGGGAGCCCATCTCTGGCCATGCCTACACCAGTGGCATCCAGTACCACAACCGGGGGCTGGTGATCAGCGAGCCCGGGCTGTACTTTGTGTACTCCAAGGTCCTGTTCCGCGGCGGCACCTGTGACAGCCAGCTCCTGTCCCACGTGGTGTACAAGAGGAACCCGGCCTCCCCGGGCAGCCTTGTGCTCATGGAGGACAAAGCCATCAACTTCTGCACGGGACAGAGGATGTGGGCCCGGAACAGCTACCTGGGGGCCGTCTTCAAGCTCAGGAAGATGGACAGTTTGCACGTTAACGTCTCCAAAATTGCCCTGGTTAATTTTGAGGAATCCAAGACTTTCTTTGGCTTGTTTAAGCTTTGAAAGGGAGCGTGGCTGGCAGCCCCTTCACACACACACACACACACACACAGGTGTGTGAGGGCTGACTGCTGCCTGGGCACTGTGGCACCACAAAACCCACCCAGAAACCGTGTTTAGGCTTCACCATGAGGGGATTCAAACAACAGGTAAAGGCTTGAAAGCAGACACCTGGAAAGCACCAGGGCTGTGCTGCATCAGCCTGAGAAGAATTGCACATATTCCCCTTACAAAAACCCCCAGCAAACTCAAAATGTGGTGTGCTGAAGACCCTGCTGGAGCTCACTACTTGCTGCCTAAGAAGATGGTGGGACCTGCTGCTCCCCGTGGTGTCACAGCCTTGGTGGGGACAACTAGGGGTGTTAAGGACGTGTCTGGGTCACGCCACGACACCACAGACAGTGCTGTGGGGATGAGTAGTGTGAACAGCTGCTCCCCCCCAGCCATGGCTGGCCCCTGCCCGGCACTGTGACTGCTGTACCACAGGCACTTCCTGCTAGCTGGGCTGGGATAGGGGCTGTGTTCATTTTGTGTTAAGTTATGGACCCTTCCCATCCCAGAAAATGCTCCCCAACCCCTTGATTTAACTCACCCCAACTGCCTTGCAAGGAACATGCCAGAAGCAGCAGTGCTGTGAGGGGTGTCCCACAAGTGAGAGTGTGACCACACCGCAGTGGTGGGGATGGTGGGGTGGCCAGAGGTTCTGCCGGTGCAATCTAAGCCACACAGCAGTGCAGGGCAGGGGCGCTGGAGGTGAAAGCAGCACCTCAAGCCCTGCTCCTACCCTTTCAGCATGAGGGTTCTCCATGGAGGCCTGGTCTGCCACCTCTTTCCTGATGCAGGGGGTGACATGCTGCCACCTGTCAATTGTATGACTTTGGCTGGGCCCCGTGCCATGAGATGTTCTCTCCTGAGCAAAACACAGATGGTAAATATATATTTTTCTAATGAGTGGTGCTGTCCTTTCCTCATTTGGTGCAACAAGCTTCTGCCACGGCCAAAGCACTGTGAAGCCTCTGTGATCATGGGTCAGCACCTCATTCCTTCTCTGGCAGAAATCTGGGAGCCTCATCCCTCTTCACTGCCTGCTTGGCAGTGAGCAGGGCCATTTCCATGAGGCTTTGGAGCTCCAGCATCGAAACATCAGGATCTGGGCATTGGGAAGGTGTGGTGTGGGCAGCACAGACCAGGCAGCCCAAGCCCACTTTGACCATCAGGAAGGGGCTGATCTCAAACCACAGTTTAGAGCTTGAGTGGAGCCAGGCACTTGTGGCTGAGCAGAAGTGCTGCTGTCCCTAAAGGCACCATCTGTGTGACCTCTGACCCCAGATGCACTTCTCACAGAGAAGTCTGAAGGACAAAGAAGCGGTGAAAAAAACCCCAAACCCTATTTGTTCATCCTGGTGTCCACAGAGTTCTAACCCTGGGGCTGTCACTGACACTGCCACCAGGCAGGACACAAAGGCTGCAGCTGTGGTCCATCATCACCTTTGCCCGTGCTCCTGCCTTCCTGCAGCTCTGCTGTGGTCTCAGTGAATGTGGCTCTTCAGCAGCCTGCAGCATTTGTTTCCTTTTCCACAGTGCTGGTCTCAGCTTGGTGGCCTGTGGTTTGTGTTGTCTGCTTCAGAGAGGTTAATTTCTTCGAAACTTGTCAGTGGTCTGGCTACTGCTGTGGCCAGTGTGAGGGGAAAACTGCACCCCTGTGTACACAGCCATTGATGACATTTCCACTGCATTTCTCAGGGGAAAAAAATCTCAAAAGGATGAAGTTTCGGGATCTTCTGGCTTGACTTTTTCTCACCGCTCTTGCCCCTGCACATATCAGAGGGTAAAACTGCACAGCGCAGAGATGGAGCTGCTGAATCCAGACCTTTCCAGGAGAGCCTGGAAATTGCTGTCCTCCTGTGATTGCTGCTTGGGCTGTGTTGCCCTCCTGGCGATGGGACATCCAAGTGGGGAGTGGGAAGCTCTTTGTACAGCTGTTTCTGTAGCCAAACTGGCCGAGCACATCAGGTGCTTCCCTTCTTTACTGGGGAGCAGCCTGCAGAGAGGCAGGGCATTCCAGGCGCAGAGGAAACCTGCCTGAAGTTCCTCTGTCTGCTAGCACAACGTTGGAAGGGCTGGAAGGATCCCAAAGGCTTCTCTAGGTCACCACAGAGTGACCCATGCAGGCCGTGGCTGCAGTCAGCTCTGGGGCAGGATGAGCTTCCTCTCTTGGGAGGGGACGAGGTCTGTCCTTATCTGAAATGCCAAAGGCATCACAGACCTGTGTGTTTCAGAGGCAGTGGCACAGGGGGTGGGCAGTGCTGCTATAAACGGTGCTGGGCCTCCTCTGGTGGACAGGCTCAAGCTGGGGCTCCCAGGCTTGCTCCTGAGTCAGCAGCACGGCTGCCAGGGAGACGTGGTTCTGCTCTGTGATCCTCCCTCAAATATCCCTCTCAGGTGCCCAGAGCAAAGCCACTGCTGAGCTCCTGGGCTCTGACTTCAGATAGGGAGCCAGGTCATGACAGGATTACACCATTTCAAGCTACATGAAGTTAATTAATAGGCTGCTTGTGCCACAACGACTTTATTAAAGTCATCAGCTTATCTAGCTTATTAACCATTCATTAAAGAATTTTTTGTTAATTGTTACCATGAAATACTCAATGGGTATTTAATGCTGATATTTGGCTCTCTCAGGCTGAGAGCGTTGGGGTTATTCAGCCTGGAGAAATTTCCAGGGAGACCTCAGAGCCCCTAGCAGTGCCTCAAGGGGCTCCCAGAGAGCTGGAAAGGGAGTTGTGGCAAGAGCATGGAGTGACAGGAAAAAGGGGAATGGCTTTCAACTGAAAGGGTATAGGTTTAGATTGGACACTGGGAAGGAATTCTTCTCTGTGAGTGTGATGAGGCCCTGGCACTGTCCAAAAAAGCTGTGGATGCCCCATCCCTTGGAAATGTTCGAGGCCTGGTGGGATGGGACTTTGAGCAACCTGGTCTGGCAGAAGGGGTCCCTGCCATAAGCAGGGGTTGTTGGAGCTATCTTTAGGCCAAACCATTCCGTGATTTTTAATAGCTCTTGGGCTGTACTTAAAATTTTTAAATAAAAATAAATTATTGAAATTTAATTTGAATTTACCAAGTATTTTGTTCTCTCCCCAGCAAGGGAAGAGTCTCTGCATGAGAAAGGATATCCCAGGTCCAGCAGCAGGACTGTCCATTGGGGATGTTTGGATTTTCTCTGCCCTGCAGGCCATGGTTGCAGTGGTCTGAGCTGACATCCTCTCTCCCGATGGAGCAGCCTGGGTCAGGTGTGGCGGTACCTCAGGGGATTCAGCACCATTTAACAGGGCTCCAGAGATACCCCCTCTGCAGAGAACTTCTTGTGGCTGACAAGAAGTGAGCCCAGATCAGCTCCTGATAAGAGTTCTCTGGTCTGCTCCCACTCCCTGGCACACAGAAAACCCCTGTGGGCAGCTGAACCCTTCCCAGAAGACGCTCATGTGTCTGGATGTGCAGCTGCCCAAATGGGGGCTCTGCATGGCAAATATTTATTCTGTTTTGTTCAGCACAGAGAGCTGCTTGGCAGAGATCTGGCCTCTCTTGTGGTTGATGTGCATTAGATGCTGTATCCTATTTACCTGCCCTGCTGGAGCAAAGGGGAGACCAGGTTCCAGTGCCTTGCAAACCTTGCGTGGGCTCAGGATGTGCTGTAACCAAGGGGGCAGAAGGGGCTGCATCACAGATCTTTTTTTTTTAATCTCCTTTTACCTCCTTTTTTTACCTGAAGCCAACCTTGGGCTCTCTGAGCTTCTGTTACAATGTCCTGTGTGGGGTCACTTCTTCCAGCCTGAGGAGCTGCACAGACTCTGGCAAATATTTACCAGGTTGGGAAGGAGCATTGTCTAGTGGTTAGAGACAGGAGAAAGGGAAGAGGGGTAGATTTAGGTATTGCTGTTATTCTCCTAGTGCTCTGACACATGGGTGTATTACATCATGGTTACAGAAAGTGGAATTTTAGGCATGACTAAGTGACTGAGGTTCAAGGCAGAAGAGAGGATGAGATGAGTAAAGACAGAGTAATTTTGCTGCAAGGTGAGGCAAGCTGCGTGTGAATTTCTGGTGGATTCCTTTAAAAAATAAGGAGAAGAGGAAGAAGAAAAGCTGGACAACGTGATGCTGATTCATCTCCTGGGGTAATTAGGAGAGCCAGATGTTCTGTTCCCTGCACATGGTCTGTCCCAGCAGTTTTGGGACTGCCCCTGCCAAGCCAGCAGCAGCTGTGTGAACAGGCTCAAAGGCTTTCTGCTCTGGAGACTTGCAGGAAATAAGCTGCTCATTTCTCTGGGTAGCAAAGAGACTAAAAGCTCCAGGTGGCATTTCAAACCACAACATGCTTTCCTCCCCCTCAGCTGCTTCCCCATTTCTCAGTATGGTCTATGAGAGAATCAACTTCTCCCCCCCCTTACAAACAATCACAGATATTTTACATCTCTCTCTCCTTTCCCCATATTCCACCAACAATGTTGTTTCCTCCAACAATGGTTGAAAAAGTCTCCCTGTCCAGATTTCTTTTGTTGTTGGGGATTCCTCTGGTTCCCCTTTGTCAGGTCATTCTTGGGGGCTGAAAGCCAGCTGTTCACCTAATTCTCTGGGACCTTTACCTTGGAAAGCTGCCCTGGTAGGGGAATAGCTGGCCTTTTGAGTCACCTGAATGGGTATCAGGACTGGATTGTATGTTCTCCTCAGCTCTGGGGTGCTGGGGACATGCATTTCCCCTGATGTTTCTCCCTCCTCACCACTGTGAGGTTTATGTCAACAGAGACAAAATATGTCAGAGAAAAAGGCATCAGAGAGGAATATTTGAGCCTTCTAATAAGATTTCTGCATGAAGATCAGGTGTCCAAGATTTAACTTTCCTTACAGTCCTGAAAGAGAAATCCAAACCACGGAAGATCAAGAATGCACAAAAGAGGATGCAATTTTCTCAGGTTCCCTGTTTGATACCAGCAGTGAAGGACCAGGAGGAATTCAGCACATTCAGTGGTTAAATCCCACTGCTGCACTTGGTTTGAGCGAGGGTGGGTTGGCTGTTTTTTTCCCAAAGCAGCAGAAAGGAATGATCATTTTGCTTGAAACTCCCCTCTCACATCCTGTGGAGACCCTGCTTGCTGGGCTGGAGAATGTGACTCAGATAAGGCTGTGGATTGAAAGAAGGGGATGGTAATTTCCTAATCCAGTCTGAACCATGCTGAGGTCCTGTCTCCCTGCCCTTGAAGTTTATTTTGTCACCACATACATTCTTCACAAGGGGGTGTTGGTGACAAGACGGGGTGAGATCCGTCTGCCAGTCTATGCATCCGTGTCTCCAGAGCGCTCCAAGTCACAGATTAAACATGTTCCAGAGCAGCTGGTGGGATTGCAGTGCTACAAAAGTGCCAATGCTGTGCACAGGATCCCTGGAAGGAGCAGAGCACCACCTGCACAGGTTCCTGCTGCCATCAGACTCTTTACTGTGGGCTGCTGGTGGCCATAGGTGGCACTGGGAGCCTCTGCCTCCAAGTGCTTATTCCTTTCTCCTGCAGTACACTACCTGAAAGTCCTGACCAGCATTTCAGCCAAAATTTTTCCACTCACTTCAATCCTTTATCGTCCCGCAGACAAAAGTAAGCACAACCCCATTCTTGGTGCTTGAAAGAAGCTGGAAGATGCACTGAGGGGACAAAGCAAGAGAACACAGGGACATGGTGGCAGACACTGAGGCTGCCATGCTCGACAGTGCTGTTAGGGACACTGGGGCTTAAGGCAGAGTTGCCAGCAGCCATACAACCACTGAACTCTTGGAAAAAACCCCAAACCCCAAAACTGGCACTTGGCAGCAGCGCTTTCGTTTCTCCGCGTTTCAGCTCACTGCCTGGAAACCCCGGGTCTGGAGGGCACTGAGGAGGAGCTACCTGACTTCCCACAGTGCCTGGGGTGGGGTCATGGCCAGCACTAGAAATGTGTGTGGAAATGGTGACAGGGGTGAGTTTGTCCCCTCCACCAGCCTGCAGCCACCGAGAGAGACAGAATAATGTTCTATGAATGGAGGACGTGGCTTAGAGAAAAGAAATGCATGGTTTCGATCTTAAACCCTTGACTCTCCAGGAATATCTCTTAGACAGCAAGTGTTGCCTCTTTGTAGGGCCTTCTTTGGAAGACTAACCATTTTTTGTGCCCAAACTTCTCCCCTTTGTTTTCTTGCAACTGTTTTCTAGGGGTTTGTGCCCTTTGTAAGTCTGGTACCAGTGTTGAATACTTTGCTTTTGCTCTTAGGGTGTGAAAACCTCGTGCAGAACCACTGAATCACCTGCCGGCAGAATCCATCACGTAACTGGTTCAGAAATTCAGTCTTTTTTAAACTGCTTTTTACTTCTAATTTCCTCTGTGACAAAAAGAAAAAAAAATGCTACCCCTCCCCTGAAGACCAACTTTTGAAAAGTGCTGTTTCCTGTGGTCTCCAAGAGCATGTCAAACAGAAATGTGAAGCATCTGTGTGCTCTCTTGCTGAGTGTAAAAGGGAGCAGTTGGGCAGTGAGGATCCGTGGTCACTTCCAGTAAACTCTCAGCCTCACATGGAGCTGTTGGGTTAGCTGGGCTGGGTCTGTTGGGAATTGTTCCCTCCCCAGGCCCTGCCAGGGCTGCAAATACGTTTCTGCGAGAGATGCAGATGGAAATGCTTTTTTTTCCCCTCTCAGCATCCCTGTGTGCTGAATGGGGCAAACAGGGCTGAGCCTGGTGTGATGCACTCAATCTCACCCTGAGAGTGCTACAGGAGAGACACCTGCTAGCTGGACACACCGCTCTGTGCCTGAAATTTCAATATTGGGCACTTGTGGTGGGCAGACCCCAATCAGGTCCCCCACAGCCATCCAGCCACTCACACTCCCCCTCCTGAACAGCACAGAAAATAAGTTGGAAAGGCTCGTGGCTACGATAAATACAGGTGGAGCACTTACCAGTTGCCCTCACTGCCAAAACAGACTCAGCTGGGGGAAACTAATTTATTGCCAATTCAAAGAGATTTGGATGGTGAGAAACAAAGACAAAGCTATGCCTTCCATACACCTCCAGCCCATTTTTTTCCCCTTCATGCCTTCATTCCCAGCTCCTGTGCCTCTCCCTTCGCAGCTGCAGCCACCTGATAAAATAACTCCTTGCCATTCCTCCCTCCTCGTGCATTCCCCTGCCATGGTGTGGATCCTGGAAAGGCGTTAATGAGAAAGAAGGTGTTGGGGTGGGGCACACAGGAGGCTCTGGAAGTGGCTGTGGAGGAGACAAGCGGGGCTGTGCTGGTGCAGTGGATGACGCGTGGCTGAGCTGTTAGAAGCTGTGGGAAACGGTCTGTGTGGAAAGTGACACTCGTTATTCATTAATAAGTGCTATCTCTGTCTATAGACAGGCATTTTCCTTCTTAACTGAAGCAAACCTACCCATAATCTAACCTGCAGCCATCCAGGGCAGATAAAACTGTCAGCACTTTAGGCAGGACTCTTAAATTGTGTTGCATTTAAATTCACAAGGGAATTGAATGTAATTATTTTGCAATTGATGTAATGCTTTTATTTCCTTTATTTCGATGAGTTTTAGTGAGTTCCCCAGTATAACACTTAAAGCCTGAAGGCCTGGAGGACTTACATGGGGACTTCTCTTTGTTTTGTGGCTCTGGCTGCAGCCACCTGAACTGCTGGAGATGCATCGACCCAAGTCCTTATGTGTGTGTTGAGGAGAGGGTGGTAGTCTGAACTCTGTCAAAAGTTAAATTTCTGTGCTAGTGGGTGGAAAGGAAAGCCTGGATGGAAACTGGGAAATGCTTCCTTTAGTAAGGAACTACTCAGAGCAAGGAAGGAGAACAAAAGAGATACAAAAGGTTTCCCTTCAGTACTTGGTACTTTGGGGACATTGGTCTGAACTGACTCTCAGTGTGCCCTTTGTGAGTTATATTTTCAGCAGAAGGGTGATGCCTTAGGATTTTAGCTTTTATATTTTCTATATATTTGTAATCCTGCAGTTCTTTAGTGTATAACTCTAAACTCCACATACAGTGCTAGCTGCTGTTTTCCCATTTTGGTCAGACACAACAGTTCCTCTCCGGGCCTGGGAATCAAGGACACCTCACTGCCTCAGGCCCTGAGAAACATTAACAAAAGTGAATTTGGGGGGGGAGCAAAATTGGGGTAAATGACTTCATTACCTGAAACTGTAATTGGAAGATTAACACCCAATGTGCAAATGAACCAAACTTATAAAACTGTGAAAACCCATGACCCGTCGTCCATTTTTCGGGTGTGGTTCCTGGGGGGGGAGGTTTGTCTGCCCAAAATGTACCTGAAGGCCCCTCAATAAATACACCCGCTTTTTGTTGCCCTAATTTTGTCTGGCCTCTATTTTTAGGTAGCCCCAAAAGCCATCCAGGGGAGCAGGGCAAAGGTGAGGCCGCACACATCAACCCTGCAGTGAACCGAGGGGCTGGAGCCAGGGGTTTGAGGGGAGGCCCGGGACTCGGGCGGCCATTGGCAGGGCCTCCACACTCGCTGAAGACACTCTGGCGTCTGCCAGCAGGTTCTTCGGTGGCCCGAGGAAAGCTGAGCACGTCCCAGCTGCTGGCACCTGCACCACTACCACTCATCTGTCCCGGTGTCCCAGTGTCCGGCCTGGTGGCAGGAGGAACCGTGCCAGCCCCTCAGCCGCCCGGCTGCTGCGGCACTGTGACACGGGCGTTCCACGGCAGCCTGGAGACACCGGGGCCCAGCCGCTTCCCCGGCATTTGCATTCTGCCAACGACTCCTCCCTGGGGCGGGTGAGTCACAGCTGCTGGTGCTGAGGGGACAAAGCCCGCCCTTCCACCAGGGCTGGACTGGTGGACTCTCCCCTGCCCCCGGTGCTCTGGTTCCATGGCCAGTGCTGAGCTGAGCACCTTCTGGAAGCTCCTTCCTCCACGCTGAGCGAGGTGCCCGCCTGACCCTGCAGCAGAGCCCATTCCCTGCCACCAGGGATGGTGCTGAGGGTGTCCAGCGCTGCCTCCTGGCACCCATGGGCTGGGCTCCCCTCCATGTGGTGCATGCCCTGTCCTGGAGAGCTCCACGTGTCCTGCAGGGCCCTAGTGATTGCCCTTGCTGCTCCCTGATGATTAGAGGCTTCCATGGCACCTGGTGGTGGCAGGGGCAGCAATTCCAGGGTGGGATGACGTGTGCCAGCACTCGGCTCTACTTGTTAGCCCTGCCTGGCACAGGAGGCTGCACAGGGGCTCCCGAGAGAGCCTTGCTCAACTTCTTATCCTACAGCTCAGTGTCAGATACCAGCTAGAGCTGTCCCTCCTCTGCGCAGTGTCTCTGCACTCAGGGGGATGCTCTCAGGCAGGGAAAGCCTCCTCCAGCAGCCAGGGAGGAGGAAGGGATGTGCAGGAGGGGATGAACAGCTCCTCCCCACTCCAGACAGCTCTGGGGTGACAGACTTCTTCCAGCTGTAAGTGCCCATCACTGTCCCCAGTGACGCCTGTCTGCTACCTGGACGGGACAAAATCAGCAGCAATGGTGATAAACAGCTCAGGGCCTAATAGCACAGCAGATACACGCAGAAAATGCTTCTTTTTTATCTGGTGGGAAGGCAGCTACAGGAAACCAAGCCACGTTGGGCAGGAAGCAGAGGTTACTGAGGACAGGGACAGGACAGCCAGCAGAGGTTGTGTGCTTCTGGTGGTGGGGGTGCTGATCCCCTGCTGCTCCAAAGAACTGTCACCACCTGAATTCCCTGACAGAGGAGCCTCAAAGGGCTTTTTGAGGGGCAGCAGGGATGAGAGACAGTCTGCTCTGCTGTGTATCCTGCACCTCCCAGCCATGACTGGACCAGCATTGTCAGGAAACAGCTCTGCAGGGAAGAATCTGAAAGTCGTGGCAGCTTACAAACTGCTGTGATGATAAAAAAATATGGAGGCCTTGAAGGCTGAGGAAAGGAGGCCTAAATGGCACTGTTTAAATGAGCACCCTGTCTTACACATGCAAACCTGCAGGCTTGTTAAGATGTGATTTCTGGAGGCAGGTACCAGATGGAAGCGTACCAAAGTGGGTTTGGGCAAAATCATACCTGTACTGCTCTGAGAATGTCAAGTGGGAAGCTAAATTCAGAGTCATGTTAGAAGTAAAATCCCCAGGAGACTCAAAAGCAGATTAGGATCCAAATAAGCATCTGTTGAGTTCAAAGGAGTTGGAGGTGGCCGTTGCCAGTATTGTGTTACTGGAGCTGTTCATCAGGTAGGCCCAGGAATGTTACTTTCAGCTGTGTCCCTGAAGAGCTTTAGACAAAAAAGGTGACATTAAACTACTTAGGGACTGGAGCTTTCCCAGTTCTTTTGAAGATTTGTCAAATTGATCTCTTGGGACCAGTGTGGGTTGAGTGTGATACAATGTGTATCAAATTGAAAGTTTTAGGTTGGCTCATCAGCAAAGTGATGTGAAGGCAAAGAGCCCAAGCACATAGAAGAGAAATCCTTCAATACCTGGATGGTTTTCAGCCTTCCCTTGCTCCTCCTCTGCTGTTGAGAACCCATTTAATGGAGATATCCTTGCCAAGAGACGGGTCACTGCTCTCTTCACGGCTCAGCATGCAAAAATTGTCCCTGAAAAAGTCAGGGATTTGTAACAAAACTGTCACAGGCTTGGAAAGGACTATATTGTTTAGGGAAGCAGCAAAAGCAGGATGAAGTGAGAGGAATTTATTTGATTTGCATGACAAGGTTTTGTTAGCAAAACCTTGGTAATTAAATTCCAGTTCACAATTAACCATCCTTCGGAAAAAAAAATAGAGAAAACATTTACCTTTACCAGAGAAAGGCTTGAGATCTACTGGTGAAAACCAGCCTAATCTGGGTGAGAAATGAAACATCTGGTGATTAAGTAGCCTGAGGAATTCTGATTTGCTAATTCTCTGCACCTGTGTGGAGAACGAGGCACAGCAAATCTTAATTGCCCTGATTGGGCAAATGACCTAAGTGGGGTAAGGTGAGTGGGAGCTAGTTTGGTTCTGTTGTGCTGCCTGGGAGGTAAGGTTGTGTGCTTTTCTGTCTTTTTTGCTTTAAGTGCTGTAATTTAATATTCCTGCCTGGGGCAGTGTATGGACTTGAGTTTTCAGTGGGTGGTTGAAAGTGGCCTGGCTTTGTACTAATTCACCTCTGGTTGCTGAGACAGTGCTTCAAAAGGAGGCTTGGAGTCTTACTAAGGCACCAAATACCTGTTTGTGGGTAGTGCCAGAGGGTGGGTAGAGGCTTTTGTATGACATATGGATATCATGTTCTTAGTGTTACTCCTTCGACCCACATCTCCAGAGTTCTTTGGGACAGCTGGTGGGACTGAGGCTGGACAAACTCCAAAGGCGACAGAATCCCAGTCAACAAGGAATGCTTTGTTTCCCTCTTCTGTTGCTGACACCTGGAGCGTAGAGGGATTGGTGCACTTTGGCTCTAAAAATCTGCAGTCCTGTCTAGGCTGTCCAGCTGTAACACCAGTGAAGGCTGTGCCTCTGTGACCTTGGCTATCGTGCAGCTCTCTGCTGCCCTGTTTGTGGGCCTTGGCATAACAAGATTTTCAGGCCTGTGGTCACAAAATCTATTTTTCTGCAGTTGCAAACCAAAACACAAACCTTAAATCTCACATGAGAGCGAGTGAGGCGAGGCTCACCAGCAGTCACACAGGAATCAAACAGTATTTACAAGAAAGGAAGCCACCTGAGAAATCACCCTTGATGATTTTACCTGATGAGAGAGCTCTGCTCGAGCACTGTTGCTCGCTCACAGGCTGACACGCACGGGCCGGAGGGGCTACAAGGTGCGTGCAAGGCTGCACGGGTACCTCCAGGGGAGCATTCCTCTGCCAAAGATCCACAGGGAACAGGGAGCATTCCCAGTTCTCCTGCCATAAATCCACTGGGAATTGGCTGAGATACGCTGGACTGGAGTGGAGGCGGTGCAGGAGCTGGCTGTGGACACTGCGGTGTGAGGTAAGGGCAAAGAGGGCTCTGGCTGCACGCTGTGGAGGGGCTCCTGCTCTGGGGTGGGGTTGGCTGCTGCGCCTGGTGTGCTTTGGGTCCAGCTGTGGTGCTGGTGGACACCTCTGTGCAGTCCATCTCAAACTCCTCAGCACGGTTTGATCAGAGGCAGTGTAGTGCAAGTGCTTCCCCTGTGAAAGCTGATCTGGGGAGATAAGCTGCAAGGCAGGCATTTCCTTTAGACATAAAAGAAAATAACCTCTTTTCCACCACCACCACACTTTTTCCATGCCCCAGTGGAGGGAGATGAGAGGAGGCAGGAGGGCTGAGTGGGCAGAGCTGAAGACCAGTGCTGACCCAGGGTCTAGCAGCAGCCCACAGAGCCCAGCTCTGCACAGGAACTGGAACAGGAGCAGGTTTCACCAGGAATGGGTGTTCCCCAGAGCTCCAGCACTGCTTGTGAGCAGCCCCTGCATAAATGGGTCTTTAAACTCACCCTGTGTCTTAGCTGAGTGTGCTTCTAACCCTCCCTTCTCCGTAGCAAGGCTGGAAAAGGGCAAAGAAGCTGTGTGTCTATGGGGGATGGAATTCAAAGCCCTCTCCGTGGCTTACTTTGAAATCCTTTATTTGTTGGGTTGTTTTGTTTTATTTAACTGTTGTGTCCTTCCCTTGGTTTCTTTGAATGTCAAAGGCTGAGCATCTTCTTGATGGGGAACTCAAGGCTGTGCTGCCACAGCAGGTAAATGTGCTTGTGCAGGGTTGCTGTGACTGGATAGTGGGAGCCCTCTTCCCATAAGTGCCTGGGAAGGGTTTTGGAAGGTTTTGAGGGAGGATGGTGCAATCCTTGCATTGCTGTCTCCTTCCTGTAATGCCTCTTGCTCCCACCTGTGCTGAGGTGGTTTCTGCTACTCCTGAGATGCAGTGTTTTGTTTCAGAGCTGTTATTTTCATGTATGAAACAAGCTTACTTAAAATAAGTGGGAGAAATACCATTTCTCTTTTCAAAGCCCTGTTCTCCTGCTCCAAAACTCCCTGCTTGGGCAAAAGCATTCCAACTGCCCAGGCTCAATTATTTGGCCTTTTGCCAGGGGATGCATGCTTGTCACCAAGCGTGGGGGACAGTATCATGTTTGTTTCCAAGATAACAGAAGAATGTTCATTTAAATATGTTTAAAAACCACATTAGTGGCTTACTTTCCCATGTTGGCTGGTGAAGGGAGTCGTTTTTTCTTTAATCTGTTGCAAAATCCTCCCCGAAGGTATAAATTCTTTTGTTCTAGCTGGAGTTCTGCTGTTAGAATGCAAGATTCTTGTGATGCTTTTTACTCTGAGGTTTTGCACTATGTCTCTGATTTTTAATTTATTTTTACTGTGTTTATTTGCAATTCTGTGAACAGTGCTCCTGGTGAGAATGCTGCTGGTGTCAAGAGTGTGGGAGAATGAATGCAGGCAGCTCATCTGGGTGGCACTGCTTGCTGTGCCCGAGGTGGCACCTGGCATAAACAAACCTGCTCAATTTGTGCTGCCCTGGGCTGAAGGCTGCGAAAAGGGAGGGTGAATTCTCTGGAGGAACACTTGGAAGGGGCTCTCCGGATGCCAGGCAAGCAGGGAGAAAGGGAAATGCTGGTAGCTGGGCATTGGAGCAGAGCAAAGGCCCCCAAACTCTGAGAGAAAGGCTTTTACTAGTCCTGGCACAGGGTCCAGGGAGAGGTGAAAGCAGCTCTGCGTGCTGTGCTGATGGCATCAGCCTTACAGACACCCAGAGGAGTAGGAAAAACCCATCCTCCCGGCGATTCTGCCTCTCCGTAATGACTAGCATCTGCACTGTTGTTACCCTGCCCACGAGTTTTACATCTCGGCTGCTCCGGGGAGCGCGGTGAGAAGCCACCCTCGCCCTGCTCAGTGACTCACGCTGTCCCCCCTGCAGGAAACCGAGCGCTCATCTCGCTGTCAGCAGCTCCTCCTCATCTTCACAGGGGCTCCCACACCGCCCAAATGCTGCTCGCAGCAGCTGCAGGGGTATCCGCACCTCCTGAAGTTCAAACGGGCTCAGGAGGTGAAGGAGCCGAGCTCCTCCCCCGCGGCGGGGTCACCTTCGCACGGAGCCGGCGGGGATTCCTCCCCGAGGTGGCTTTTCTCTTTCCTGCTTTGAGCTGGGCTTTTGGGACCCCCGGAGGGCTGTTCTGCCCGGTGCTCCAGCCCTTTCCTCTGTGGGAGGCGTGTCGAACACGCTGTCGCAGAGTCACGGTGCTCCTGTGCACGGCAAGGCGAAGATGCCCTGGGGGAAAGCCTGATGGGGATACCCAGAGCAGGGAGGGAAGGCTGGCTATATTTTGGGATTATAGTCACTCTAAATAACGGCAGAAAACCAAGGCAGGCTGTGGGTGCAGAGTCTGGTGTGGATACACAGCTTGCCAGAGCCCACATTTGGGCTCTTGATTTTTTTTTTTTTTTTAACCTGAAATTTTAGCTTTGCTTGGCAGAACAGGGGGAGTTGAGGACTTCTCTGGTCTCTCCTGGAGGCCTGGTGATGGTATCCAGCTGGTGATCCGTGGTGTAGGAATGTAAACTTGGAACAGGTGGGAACCCTCAGTCATTGCCACTGCTTCCCACACCACCCTGTGGAGATCACTCTGAAGTAAGACTGAGTGTGCTGCGGGGAGACAGGCTATCCTCATTTCAAAGTGCAGATTTGGAAACTCAACTTAAGGCTGAAACTGCCTGTTTGGGTACTCTGAAGACTCTGTCAGGGTGGTGTGAATATTACTTTCCAGCAAGATGTGTCAGTGTTCAGTGTGTCAACTGTGTAATTCAGCATAGTCTGTGTGAATTCAGTGCTGCATCTTCATCCCACCAGGGGATGACTGCCAAAAGCCACAGCCATGGGGGTGTAGGACAAGGCTGAGCACGTTGATGCCTGAGGCATGCCCTGCAGGACACAGCTTTCTCAGCCAGCAGTTTCCCCGTGAAATGAGCATTAAGGTGTGCATTGGGGACCTTTCAAGTATCTCGGGCCACAGAGGGAAATACAAACTCTTTAAAGCTGTCAGGGTCCCAGGCCCATGCTCTAATTCTTGGAGAAAATCCCTGCGGGACACGGGAAGGAGCAGAGCTGAGGTCCCTGCACTGGATCACCGGGTAATGCCTTCAGTCCTGCTACTCTGGGGGGGGTTGTGCTTGCTGAAATCTCCCATCATTGTGTTTCCTGTCAGTCCTTGGTGGTTGTTATTTTGGGCTGGCAAGATTAGTGTTATCAGGGCACTGCCATCACTTGTCTTTCCTGTGTGCAGAGATGCACAAACATTTATTAGCTGCGCCTCGTACAGGCTGTGTGCTCCCTTCTCTTGCCATAAGTGCTGAGCTCTCAGGAATTCCCCAGGGCATTAGGTTGATCTGATTTTTTTTAATTTTTTTTTTTTTTAATGGGGTCCCTAAAGGTGCCGGGGGAGCAGAGCAGGGTGGGATGGGATGTGAGGGGTTTCCTTATTTAATTGGCAGCTCCTGGGGGTCACGCAGGTTTGTTCTGAGTGTGTGGAAGCCCAGCACGAGGACACGCCTTGGTTTTGCTGTGCCGGTTCAGATAAAGGGTGGCGCTGGCGGAGTTTGAGCACAGACCACTAGATGTCTGTACAGACCAGGCTGTCACAAGCAGCGTTCCCAGCTGTGGGGCTGCGACTTTACCGACTTATCAGGAGTGGAGATGGCGCCCGGATTCATAAATTTCAGCGCCGGGCGGAAAGCCCAGAAGGGTGGCAGTGAAAGAGGGATTCAGGGGCAGGGTCCTTCAGCACAGAGAGGACAGTGCATGGCCAGGAGGTGGCTCACAGGAGCCTGGGGCCAGATTAATGTCACTACTTCACAGCATTTCACATTAATCAGCGATGGAAGTTCCTCTCGCCTCTGTTGAACCGTAGCCAGAGGTACAGGGTGCTGTTTTGGCAATGGCAGTAGATGTGCAGGGTGTTTGTTTGAGTGGTAGTGGGAGGATGATAGGAAAAGGGGCGCCCTAGATGAGAAGGGGATTGCAGCTCTGCTCCAAAATAGCACGCAAGGAAACAAAAATTGGTCAGTGAGAGGCACAAAGAGAAGGAATTTGTGCAGCTGGAGGTGAGAAATAGAAACTGGTGGTTGAAGTCACCCAGAACTGAGACTCAATCTGAGAAGACACTTCTTATGAAAACAGGAATACAATTTTTAGAAGGGTGGATGTTTTACTTAGTAGAGATCCTGGGAGATTTCCCATAAAGCTGTCTCTTGGAGAAGAGGTAATGCCAGCATTAAAACCTGGCTTCTGATCCTACCCTGACAGACAAGAAACCAACCAGGTCATAGTGGGAGCATCCTCTAGAACTGAAGGGTCTCTTTGGCTCTTCCAGAAAGGAAATGTTGTTTTTCTATGGTGTTTTCCTCCTGCCATTGAGTTCATAGGTCCAACGGGTTTGGACCTGTTTCCCTGCCGGAGCAGCTGGCTGTGCTCTGCCCTGTAAGGGAGAGTGCTGCCAGTACCAGAGGGCAGCTGCCCTCCTGCACAGAACTCCATGTTAATGGAAGAATTGTTCCTTTTACTCTCAGGGAGGTCATGGCACCTAGACTGCAGATCCTTTGCTAGTTTTGTGGTATTATTACTTAAGGTGGTATGAAGAAAAGAGCTCATTTACATTTAAAAATTTAAAGGATATTGATGTTCGTAGTATTTTCATCTACACTAGAGCTTTTCCAAAATTTTTCCACCTTTATAGGAAGAATAAACATATGTAAAGCTTCTCCCAAATTTAAGAGTAGAAGTCATTGGTATAGCACATGGATTTTGAGAACAAGGTTCAGCATGCAACATGGAAAACCATTAAATACATGCCAGGGCTTCTCCTCTTGCACAATTCCTCTGAACCCACTAGAGGGCAGGGAGGCTCTGTGAGAGAGCAGGGTGGAGACAGTTGAACCATCCCTGTGGTGAGACGCCCTGCACCTTGCGCAGGATCCTGCTTCCTGACACAGTCCTGGGCAAAGCTGGCTTTGCTGCAGCCTGGGCTGGGGCAGGAGCAATCCCTCGTTGCCTAAGTTCCATCTTCTCCCTCTCTGCTCTGCTGCACCTCCCCTCATCCACCTAGACAGCTGCATCCCCGGCAGGAGCACGCTGCTGTAGAGAATAGCGAGGCTGCTCCAAGGAGGGAGGAGCAGCCTCTGAGCATGGAATATCTGGTGTTTGGTGTTCCTGGCCCTTGGGAACTCAGCCAGCCCAGGGTGAAGCAGCCAGAGGCAGAGTGGGTTGCAGCTGGAGGATGAGCCTGAGAGAGCTGGGGAATTGCATGGGAGCACTGCAGCCATAGCAGAAGGTGCAGATGAGGAAAGGGGTTACTGGGAAAAGCTGGCCCTGTCTCTTGCCTTCACCTTTAAAAGATCATTTGTCTGGCTTTTACTGAGGGGCTTTCAGGAAGATCCTGCCCACAGATGTCTGTGCCCTATTAGAGTATTGCTCAATGGTGTTTGTCAGGGCCAGTGTTTGTGATGTATGGCGCAGGCCATGGGTCTCTTGGGGATCCTCTCTTGTTTTTTCTTTAATTCCAGTTAGCAAGGCATTCTCTCAAAAGTTTGGACAGTTAGCTTCCAAATGAATTGTTTAAATCAGGGTATTGGACTACCTCTGATGTACCCTTTGAAGAAACCAAGGAATCCACTCTTTGCTCCCGTGTGCACCTAATGTGTGCTCCATTGTTGCACCTAATTTTGGATCCAGAAAATATATTTGCCAGCTGGTGTGGGAAAGTGTAAGGGGAATGGATGGTATTTCTTTCCTAGGAAATAAATTTTGAGCACTTGCCTTTCTGACACATCTGGGAACAGAGCATGGAGCCCAGTGTAGGCAGGGCTAGGGTTCAGCTGGTCACCCTGCAGCTGAGCTGGGCCAAACTGGAGCTTTGCATCTTCTGCCCACAGCATGGACATTTGTCTCCGCAGGCAGGCTGGTCACACAGAGGTTTTTTTGTAACTTTAAAGCTCTACAGGTTGATGCATTTGGCTGTATAATAGTCAGGCTTTTAAATCTCTAAGCCCTGGAGATGTATTCCCAAGCAGAGCAGATGTATTAATACTGTTTGTGTTTTCTGGGAGTACTAGACCACCTTCTGTATCCAAAACTAAGTACCAGGAAAATGGCACTTTTTGCTGCAGTCTCCTAAATGGCAGGACTAGATTGCAACTGGATGCAGAATAACTGTGTGAGCAGCAGAGGCCTCCTCAGGGCAGCAGAGGTAGAAAAGTACTTTGGTTTTGTGGGTGCTCTGGGCAGGATACCTCTTCCACCACTGTCATCAGTGATGAGCAAGCTCTGATTTGTTTCTTGCTGAGCAGAGGTGTCACATAATACCAGAGGTGCTCAGAAGCCTGCAGTCCTTTTGCGAGGTGCCATCTCCTTTTTCCAATTTGCCTCAGTCCTTTTCAGTTTTCTTCTTTCTCTTTGCCCAGCACCTTAGCCTGTTTTGCTTCCTGTGCCTTTTCTGGCTGCACTTCCAGCTTGTGAAGGAGCAGAGAGAACCCAGAGAGGAAACAGGGGCAGCCAAGAGCACAAGGAGGGCCAATAAGTGTATTCTGTGCATGGTCAGAGCAGTATTTTCTGGCTCCCAGCTGAGGAGGTTTTTCAGTAACTTCTGAGTGAGCAAGCTGGTACCATGGGGTTTGGGCGCAGGTTTGACAGCAGCAGGTCTGGGGTTGCAATCCTTGATCAACATTTGCAGCTGTGGCTTCTGCCTTGTTTCCAATTCATAATTAGTTTCCCATCTTTGGGTTGGGGATTCCATCTCAACACCCTCCTCCCCATTTTATTGTATTTGTTCTGTCATTTTGGCTGCTGCCTCCACAGCCCCGCAGCTGCCTCTGACCTGTTGGTCCCCCTCCACAAGCAAATCTTGGCAGGGTACACACTGTAGCTAGGTGGGATTTGTTCTTGTGGTCTGGCCTCATCACTGCTGAGGTGGTATTCTTGCTGGAGATACTGGGAGAGGACCGGCAGTCACCCAAAATCACAGTGACTTTCTGTAAGCCCAGCCTTATGCTGCCATGTGTGGGTGAGGTCACCTCTGTTTAGAGATGCTGATGACAAGGGAAAATCCTTCCCGGAGGTTTAAGATGAGATCAGGAGCTGGAGGTGGGAGATTTGTACTCATCAGCTGGCCTTGTGAGGCCTTCCCAACTGTGTTCACAGCTGTACCACTGTCCCCTAAGCCTGGGGAAGCACCCAGCCCTGTTTTAAACACCCCAAGTCTTGTTTTACAGCACTGTGAAAATGCAGTGTTCGAGCCAGCCATGAGTATGAAAACACAAACCATGCCAGTGAAATAAGTCAAACCCTTCAACACCCAGTGTCCTGCACTGATTGCCTCTGACATTTCTGAAATTGTGATGCTGAGCAAGTCTGGATGGGCTCCTGCCTGAAGGCAGCAGCTGACACCTTTCTATTGGCAAGCTTGGAAACTTACTCTTCATCCTGTAAAAGTCTTGCTGTAAGGGAGAACCAGGTGAAATCCCCCATGAACCAATCATTGTAGCCATTCTTGGCCAGTCTGGTGGATTCACTCTTGCTCTTCAGAGAGTTCTTTCAGTGCCTAAAAAGGCTTTAATTCCTTTGAGCATCCTCAAGCAAGCTCAGAACTGTAGCTTCTCCTAGCAGATGAGCTGCTTGGCTGCCTCTGATGTGGTTTGTGGTTACGTGGAACATTGCTCATGTGGCCCTCCTGTGCTTTTGATTTTCTGAATCACCAGGGAGTGCACTTTCACAGGCAGGTGTGAGCTTTGCTCAGATGATGTGTGTAAATACTCTGGGGAGAATCTGAGAGGCTCAGCTTCTTCCAGCCTGACCTGAGGGGTCCCTGAGCCCACAGCAGGTGTGGGTGCTTGGCCTCCAGGTGCTGCTGCAGCCCTAGGGACACCCTGCCAGGTACAGCCCTTGCACTGAGCTGCTGGGGGCTCCAGCCACCCTCCAGTGTGGGATGGAGCTCACCAGGGTCAGATAGTAGCCAATCTCGTTCCCCACTTGCCCAGTTACTGCCTCTTCATTGCCAAGTTGCTGCAAAGCTTGAGTTTTGGCAGACTGCAAGAGTCCTGGTGTTGACCTGCTGCAGGATGGGAGCTTTGAAGGTGTTTGCTCTACTGGTGGCCTTTCTGTGTGTATTAAGTGGATAAAAGGCAGGCACTGGTGTCCCAAGCTGCCAAACCAGCCATAGCACAGCAGTGACAGAGGCCAGGCACGATGCTGCTGTTGGGACATGGTGTGAACGTCCGTGCCTTTTCTGCTACAGCATGGCAAAGTGAACAGTGGGGAGTAAACCTGGCAGGAGTCCTTGTTTCTCTAAATATGTAGGTCAGGCACAGCTGTGTCAGAGACTGGGTCCAGCAGGCGCAGTTTGGAGCTACCACGCTTTTGCTGGTGCAAACCCTGAGGTATCTCACTCAGAAATGCCGCGTCATCCTGGGCTGTACTGGAGGTGGACACCACAAGGAGCTGGGTTTGGTGCATCTCCAGAGAAGGACCATGAATCACACAGGCCCAGGAGGGGCCTCTCCTGACTTAGCAAGGTGATTGTGAAAAATGTGCCCTAATCACATTGACATGAATAAGTTGATGAGGCAAGATGCTGATTAGAGAAGAAGGTACGTAAGAACAAGAGCTGGTGCACAACAGGGTCTCCCAGCACACTTTAACTTGTAGTTTGTCTGTCTCTTGTGCTGGCTTAACTGCATCTTCACCCCTCTGAGTTTCCAGCAGCAAGTTAGCAAAGCCAGCAAGAGGAGCCTTCAGCAAGGCCTGACCCTGTTAATCAGTGATGGAAGTTCCTCTCGCCTCTGTTGAACCGTAGCCAGAGGTACAGGGTGCTGTTTTGGCAATGGCAGTAGATGTGCAGGGTGTTTGTTTGAGTGGTAGTGGGAGGATGATAGGAAAAGGGGCGCCCTAGATGAGAAGGGGATTGCAGCTCTGCTCCAAAATAGCACGCAAGGAAACAAAAATTGGTCAGTGAGAGGCACAAAGAGAAGGAATTTGTGCAGCTGGAGGTGAGAAATAGAAACTGGTGGTTGAAGTCACCCAGAACTGAGACTCAATCTGAGAAGACACTTCTTATGAAAACAGGAATACAATTTTTAGAAGGGTGGATGTTTTACTTAGTAGAGATCCTGGGAGATTTCCCATAAAGCTGTCTCTTGGAGAAGAGGTAATGCCAGCATTAAAACCTGGCTTCTGATCCTACCCTGACAGACAAGAAACCAACCAGGTCATAGTGGGAGCATCCTCTAGAACTGAAGGGTCTCTTTGGCTCTTCCAGAAAGGAAATGTTGTTTTTCTATGGTGTTTTCCTCCTGCCATTGAGTTCATTGTCCTCTGGTGCCTCCTTTAAAGAGGGTGGGAGAAAAAGCCATATGAAGCAAATTAGCCAAATCTTTTAGCATATCTGGAGGCTGGACTCCTCAGTTTGCCAAGGTTTTCCTGCAATATTTTCTTATATTTTGGTTAGGTCAAACACTTACGAGACTCTTAGAAATAGAAATGTTTGGATTTGCCTTTTTGCCTTGTAGATAGGTGCCCTATGCTCTTATTGGCAAATTTGATTTGAAAGTGCAGAGAGTTTGCATCCCTGTGGATTTGGAGGTTGAGACCTCTAGCCTGAGCAATGTTCAGATCCATCTCCCAGGGCCTAGCCCATTTCCTTTTGTTGTGTTGTGCAATAATGCATTTAACTTCCAATATCAGAGGCTGGCAGCACTCTGCAGCTGTCTGAGAAAGGTCACCGAAAGTCAGAGGAGTTTCACAAAAAACATAGATGAAAAGTTGACTCAGATTCACTGAAATGAACAAAGTTCTTTCCTCTTTTTCTTTTAGAATTATCTGTTTTTTGTGAAACTCGCTGGTTTTGCTGTGACCTTTATCTCTTACTCAGTTGCTAGAGGCTTTGTTTTGGCAGGCGCAGGGGGGAAGGACTTCACTATAGAGTTTGCACCCCGTGCTCAATGCCGAGGGATGGATTGAGATTTCCTGTGGTAATCCTGTCACCAATTAACAGCCTCTGCTGTTAGTGGTGCCATGTGGGCTCTGAGGATCCTATCCAGAATCGTTCCCCTCAGCCATGCAAGTGGTGAGGAGGTGCCTCTTCTGTGATTTTTTGCCAACCCACCAGTTTTTCTTGCCTGTCACTGACAGATAAAGATCCTAGAAGTTAAGAGCTGTGGCAGCATTTGAGGCTGTTCACCAGCCTGGCCTGAATTTAAGGATTTTCCTGGCCTCCAGCTGCAACGCCAGGCAGATGCACCGTTTGTTTGGCTCCTACATCCTTTTCTCATTTAATTTCATCTTTTCTGTGTGTAACCCAGCAGTGATATCTGATGATGTATCAAGAAGGCACCAGTGCAGAACAGAGAGCACTAAGAAGTAGATATTTTTGGGGAGGGGTGATATTTGAGGCAAGAAGTCCCAGTCTCAGGTGACTTTGGGGTGCTATTAATAGCCTGTCAAGCATAACATCTGATGGCCCCTGTGTGGGCTGGTGGTCCTGCAGACACCACTGAAACCATTGCCCTTGCCACTGCCACCTCAAGAGTTTGGGGAGCTCAGTGATGCCCCAGTGACACTGCACTGCAGAGAGGAAAACATTCCTCTTCACACATCTCCTTCCCCTTTCAAAAATCCCATATGGACACGTGTCAGACCTGACTTTGTCTGTAACAAAGGAAGAAGTTTCTCAGGGTGGAGACGGCTGGCCATCAGAGGAAAAATGTGCCAGTGCTGCAGTATGGGCAACGGCAGGGGGCCTTGGTTCTGCCCAGACAGTGTGGTTTTTAAGGAGAGGTGAATTTAAGTGCTGGCTGCAGGGCCAAAAAACAAATGGCCTCTCATTTTGGTGTTTTGAGGGCTGGAGTTCTCCAGCTGCACCTCTCCTAGCCCAGGAGGGTTTTGCCCATGGGAATTAAATGATTTTTGGCTGCAGCAGGAGCCTAGAGCTCTGAAACAGAGCTATGGTTCCAAACCCGAGTGGTCTTTGTGTGCTGTAGCCATTCCCATCCCTCCAGGCAGATTTGAGTAGGAGTTGCTGTGCCTCACCATGGCCGTGTACAAGGAAGGGAGCTTGGCTAAGGCACGTGGGTCACTTCACCATCAACGGATGCCAAATCTCTCAAGGATGGTCAGGAGTCTGAGCATAGCCCAGTCAACCTGCCCAGTGAGATTGGGCCTAAATGCATGTGAGCTCCGTCTGTGTTTTGTGCAGCTTTGAAACCAGATGGGAAGCTGGGAAGAGAAAACTGATCTCAATAAAAATTCAACTTTGGGAGCATCTGGCAACATTTTCCAAAGGCTCTGAAGAATGTGCAGCCTAAATTCTGAAGTTATTCCAAAGAAGTCTCTTTGAAGCTGTACCTTCTGTCTCAGCTACAGGAACAGCAGCTGTATTCCTACACTATTTTGAAGGTTGATGAGGCCTGAGGCCTGGATATCTGGAATGCATATTCAGATGTTTCCTTGGCCCCATGTCATGTCTTTCCCATCTGACAAGGCAGAGAATTCATTCTCAGGGCATGTCCTTACTGTGAGAATACAAGACTGGCCATCTCACTGAGTTGACCAGCTGATAGGATAAGGAGTTGTGCCTTCTGTGGGTTGAAACAGGGATCCATGTGTAGGTAAACAAGGAAAAAAGATGCCTGGATTTAATTAAAGCCGTGATTAAAGTCTTTGTCCATCAAACTGGGGTACAGCCAGAGGAATCCTTAGGATCTGGGTGTGCAGTTGGTTTAGGATGCTTTTAGGTAGATTTGCTGAGCAGCAGGAAATGCGTGTCTGGCTGTGTTTGACCATGTGGGAAATGTACCTGTGTGCAGGTGATGTCTTGAGAGGCTTCCCAGAACAGAGGCTGGACGGAATTAAAGGAATAATGTAGGGATTTATCAAAAAGGCCTTCAAAGGATGCACCTTGGGCAGTACAAGAGCCCAGCCGAGACTACACCCGAGATGAATGCCCAGTCATGAGTTTTCACACTTTTATAATTTTGGTCCATTTACATACTGGGGTTAATTGTTCAATTACAGCTTCAGGTTATGAAGCCCCATTCTCCCAGATTGCTCTGCTCAATTCCCTGTTATACTTCTTGGGCCTGAAGCTGCAATTGTGGCCTTGGTCCTCAGGCTGGAAAAGGATTGTTTTGTCTGACTGAACTGTGAAGAGAACCTGCTAACACTTTATATGAAGGTCAGAGTTACACACTAATGCAGTACAGAATCTGGAAAATATGAAAGCTAAAACTTAAGGCACCACGGGCAGGCCTCTCCCCACTGATACATGGACCCACTCATGATGATTGTAAACCCTCAGAGGTTTTCCTGCCAGGCAGTGACTCCAAGTCTGCTGCAAGTTGGTTTCAGCCCAGTAGGAGTTAGTTAAAGGAAACAGATAATTCCCTAAATGAGAATGAGCATCCAGAGCATTTGTGCCTGTCCAGCTTCAGTAGATGCAGCTCCCAGCTCAAACTTTACCAGCACAGCTCACTCTGCCCCTTCACCAGCTGGGCAGCATTCCATAAGGAATAACAACTCCTAGTTAGAAAAGACAGGGATTGCTAAAAGCTTCAGTAGGAGTTGCTCTACTGGGAGACAGGCAGCTATAGCAAAATGGGGTCTTGGCAAGGCTGGAGGTGAGGGGTGCTCCTTAGGGCTCAACCTTATCTACTATTTTCCTTAATTCCCCTGGTGCTGGTTAAAATATGCCTTGGATAGGAGTTAGGGAACAGCTTCAGCATGGAAAAGAGCTAGAACATCATACCAGGAATGCTGAGACCAGAGCAGAAGAAAAGGGTGAAACTCAGCAGTGACTAATAATGAAAAACTGCTCTTTAACAGGAGCCTGATCAGTTAGAAAATACTGAGAAGGAGAAAAGATGCCAGTGTAGAGGCTGATCACAGGATGACTACAAACCATCAATGTTATATTCTGGTGAAAAAAGCAAATTGAGTGTGAGGATCCAGCAGGTGAGTTGTGACCAGCCCCCCTGCATGGTCCAGTTGTGAGGAATGATGCTGTGGATGTCCAAGGTTCTGGGTGTTTATTACACAAGGCCACATTGGAAATGAGCCTAAAGAAGGCATCCAGGTGCAGCTGGAGTGATGTGAAATCACAACCACGGTGAACTCATGTTGTTTCAGCCACACTCCAAAGTCTGTGTCCCTGCCATTGTAATTGCTCTTACACAGAGCAGATATCCACTGCTCTGCCTGTCCAGGTTTGCATCTCCAGTCCTGTGGGGTTAGGGTGCTGTTCACTAATCCCTGTGGACATTAACCTTGCAACCCAAAGTACTTGTTCCAAAGCTGATGTCTAGCAGGCTGGCCCTTAGCAAACCCAGCATTTATTTTCTTTTAAATCATCATCGTCTTTCCATGTGTTTTCTGTTTGTTCTGAGAATTGCTCCAAACTCGTTGATAGTGACTCATATTGCTGCTTTCTGCTGAGTTTCCCATAGGTGCCTTTTCCAGCCCTATGTGGCTGCCCTCTGGAAAGAGCCCGGAGCTCAGGTCAGAGCTAGGGGGTCCTGCTGAAGCAGGATTGCTGTCCCCACCTTTCTGTTCGCTGATAGAGTTTGGGCTGGGAACTCTGGGCAGCTCTCCATGGCTCATTTCTTTGGTTTACTTCCTGCAGGGGCAGGCAAGACAAAGGGGAAGCTGCTGGAGCAGTCTGGGAGCACCTTATCTGTTCCCCTGATTTTAACAGAACTGTGAAGCAGTGGCTACCCAGCCCTGGCTTCTCTTTGTGCTGTTTGGAGGGGCTGGAAAATGCTGATCTGAGCAGGGCTGGAAGGAAGTGAGCTGGGTTTGTGATTTAGCAACCAGAGGTCTACTTTGCCTGGAGCTGTACAGGTGCCTATCAGTGTGACTCAGTGCTGGATGGGTCACTCAGAAATGGCTTTTAAACAGAAATTCTCATTTGGAGAAGTCTCCTTGTGGGCTTCACCCTTTTCCTGCTTGCATCCTCCTTTCTGAGGTGTAACTTTGCTTAATTCACTGGAGTTTTTCTAAACCCCCTGGATGTGAGTAAAATCAGGAGCAGCTCTTATATTTTTTAATGCAGCTCTGTGTGTGTAGCAACTGTCAAATATCAAGTTTGCTCCTAAGGCCACTGATTTTAAAAGAACCACTGGACAGTTTAGGATTTCACTTTGACTAAGGCTGTTTTTCCTTTTATGGGAACCACAAAGACTTTCCTTTTTTGATACAGTTTTGAACCAACAGGTGCTGGGATAGCCCCTTTTAGAATTGGTCCGTTTGTTTAAATTCCTGTGAAATTCAGACTCCGAGGTGAGTCTGAAATGGTTAACAGCATGTGTGTTTGTTTTTGTTTCGGAACAATGTTTATAAACCAAGGTACATATTGGACCTTGTGTTTTCCTGATCCAGACAGTGAAATCATCCAGGTAGCTGGTTTACAAAGACTGACTTTCTAGTAAGAGTTTGTTGTTAAGGTTTCCTGAAAATTGAGTGCAAGAAAGTCTTTGGGTCAGAAAAGGTTGATTTTTCTACAGTAAAGTCTAAACAGGTCAAGCTTTCTTTAGCAGCAGAATATGAATTGTTCAGTGTTTCACTTTGCAAAGCAGAGGCTCTTTTTTCATAGCTTCCAGTCAAACAGTGACAAATTACAGCTAAATTGGCAATGCAACATGATATGAAACCAAGTCTCTGCTCAAACAGCACCACTAATAAATTCCTTGTGGCTTGATATTAATGATGAGATCTATCTTATTACAGATAAAGAGATTGAGCTGGGTGTGATTTTAATATTAAACTAAGAAACACACTGAAACTTAGACTATCAGCAGACAATTAAACCGTCATCTTTATTTACTGTAAACCTATATTTTCTTTTCTGGCAAAAAGAAAGACTACTTAGACTGTCAGCACTTGCTCATGTACATGGGAGTTTATCTGGAAATAACTGCTGGCTTCAGCTGAGAAATTCCGATTCTGGGAGTATTTTGGGCCAGCAATACTGAGGATTTGGATAGATGAGCCTGATTAACTTTTTAGGGATGCCACCATATCCTCTCCCAGCTATTTTAGCTTGACTTGGCACTGGGAGCAATTTTAACCTGAATCTTGTGCTGAGAGCTGTAGCCCTGAGCTCAGGAGCCTCTCTGTGTAAGCTCCTGGGAGAAGATAAATTCCTTCACTGTTTTTTGAGAGCTCAGCAAATCCAACATATGTGATATCCTCAGTGTCCTAGGAGACAGGGACAGTAAGATTTACCTTCCCACAAACAGTTATGTGAGGGTGAATTTGGAGAAAAACAGTGATTGAGAAACATCTGTAGGTTCTACCCCTGCCATTCCATGCAAATCAATGCAACTGCTGCTTTGCAATGGGTTTTGTGCTATTTTTGTGCCTGAATGACAACCCTTGTCCCCAGCTTTGACGTGGAGAATCCATGTGCTTATTTAGAATTATTCATTCCAGAGTGTGCACTGGTTTTTGTTTCCCTCACACAAGAACCATGGCCAATTTCGACAGGTTTAATTGGTCTCTCGTGCTCTGGCTGCAGAGGAAGAACTACTGACAGGGCCAGCTTGCTTAGCTCTTTGTGGTCCCATTTGTGGCTTTGCTGCATCTTCTCCCAGTGTGCTTCAAAGCTTCTGGAGTCTGCCTCTGGGTCCAGCGCTCCTTGTGGCACTGAGAGCAGAGCACTGGAAGAAGGTGTCTGCTGCTGCCAGGAGGAAATGGCTCAGGAGATGTGCCTGGGCTGCAGCTGGCCTGGGCCTGCAGTGGGTGAGATGCGCAGACTGACATCCAAACTGGCGCTGGAAACATCAAAATGGAATTCCGACTGCTGCACAATGGGAAGAGGATCTGGCCTCTCTCTGACTGCAGATTTGACTTCTTGCCCAAGAGATGACTTTTCAGTTAATTCCTGCCATTTATCACTTCAGGTTGGTGAGGTCATGAAATGACTGTCAGAGTAGGGAAAGCTTTACTCTGTTTTCCCAGGCTGTGGAATATTTTGTGGGAAAGACTTGCTTCCTGAAAGTTTCTCCTGACACATGCACTACTTTCTTATGCACCCTTTGAGGGATGTGAAACCTGGCAACTCTGCCTCCAGCTGGGGAGTAGCTCCACATGCTATTTCAATTTACCTCTTTTTTAAACTCTGTTTGTAAATTAAATATTCTGTCTATAGAGATATATCTTTAATTCCCTGTATGTATTTGTCTGTAAATACCAAGGGGCTGCTTGTGTCCTTTGCAGGGCCCTGTTGTGCCCCTGGCAGTAGGGCAGACTGGTGCTTGATAAAACAGGAGGCTGTTTTATCCCTCTTCCTCCTGAAGCTGGGCTCAGGCCCAGCCTGGACACATCCCAGCCCCCTGCCTGGGTGGCTTTGAGGCAGATCCTCCATCCCATACGGCACAGCTCTGGCTACCTCCTGAAATCTGCTGAGCTGAGAACGATGCTGGAGCTGCTGGGAACCCCCTGTCTCTGCTCACAGGGTTTCCAGCACTCCTCGGTTTTCCACTTGCTTAGGTTTTGCATGTGTGTAACTCTGGATTTTTGCACATCGCTCAGAGGCAACCTTCCTGTGCCAAACATGTGCTCTGTAGGCAGCACTTCCCCTCTGTGACTGGGGCAGTCACACAGCGGTGGTGCTGTGGTTCAGGATATTGGGACCTTGGGCCCTTGAAGCAGTTGGATTTCGATGTCCTGTGTTGCAAGAACAGACATTTCCTGCTGTGATCTGTTCTGTGGCAGCCCAGCAGAAATGCTGGGGCTGCCATTGTGGTTGTGCTTAATTATGCTGCTCTTCCCTAAGGCTATCTGGGGCTGCAAGTCAGGCAGAGCTGAACCAGAAGCAGTATCTTGAAATATCTTAGTAAGTACAAGGGAAGCATTGAGGGCTTTGCCAAAACCAGCACATCACATTTAAATCAAAATCAGCTGATGAGCCAAATTACTTCTAAAGCAGGAAGCTCCCTTCAGATTTATTGTCTTTGTTTAAATATTTATTATTTAACTTCCTTCTGCAACACATTAATCTTCTTCTGTACAGTTGTAATTCTCTTGATTTCTTGCTGATACCAAAAAAAACTGTGATGATTGTGGTGCGGTCTGTGTAGGATTTCCTGACTAATTCCTGACTGATTCAGCAGGAAAGGAAATGCTTTTTTAAAAAAACTCTGATATTGCATGTGCATCCCATGTGCATTTCCTCAAGAAAGAAAGTTGTCTCGTTGTTGTTTTAGTTTGCCAGTACCCTGCAGATAAGCTCTACTGCAACAGTGCTGTGCTGCTTCCTGAGGCTATGGACTAGCCAGTAGTTCCCCATCCTAAACACACACACATGAACTTTGCCAAGCTTGCTACCTTGTGCTCACTGATGGGGAAATAAATGCCTGGACTCCGACACATCAGAGTCCTCCACCTTGCTGGTCTGCTTGGATTCCCTCCCATGGCATCTGAGTGCAGAAATATTTTCTGTGTGGTTGAGAAAACCCCCGGGTCTTTCTGATTCCACTTTTCATTCACAATACAAACAATTTGCAGAGACCTTGTGAGGATAGTGCTGGCATTGGCATGTGAAAAAGCAGACCCCAACAGGACTGTGAGGGTTGTGTGATTCCTGTCTGCTGGTGATGATGATGGAGTAGCTACCTAGAACAGAGGCTAGACAAGATTAAGAGAATAAAAGTGGGTGTTTAGTAAAGGCCTTCAATAGGTACACCTTGGGCAGACAGAAGCCTCACAGAGGGGTTAGACCCAAGATGGACGATGGTCAGGAGTTTTTCAGACAATTATAAATATGGTCTTTTTACATATTACAATTGGAGTTAATCCTCCAATTACAGCTTCAGGTAATGAAGTCATACTCCCCCAGTTTGCTCCCCTTCAACTCACTTTTTTTTTGTACTTTTTGGGGCCTGAGACAGTGAGGTGTCCTTGAGTTTCAGGCACAGAGAGGCATTGTTTTGTCTGAATAAAATAAAATGGGAAGACAGTAGCTAACAGCCTATGGAGCTTTAGAGTTATACACTAAAGAAGTACAGGATCTGAAAAATATAAAAGCTGAAATCCTGAGGCAGCAGTGAGGGGCCCACTGCTGGTGCTGCCCCCCACCCCACCAGGCTGGCCACACCACCACAATTCAGCTGCTGGGAGCTCACAAGGGAGCCTGTCAGTCAGTGATGGTGGCTACAGTCAGTACTTATCCATGTGGCTTAGCTGTGAGCAGGAAGCTTCACAAGTGAGCCAGGTGTCATATCTGGTTTTAGAGGCACAGGAGCTGATACAAGATGCTCACTATTGGCACCACAGGGCAGGCAGGAGGGTGAGCTCAGTGCCTAAAATGCTGCTCCTTGTTTTCCTTGATAGCAGTAGCTCATGAACACTGACAGGGGAATGACTGGAGAAATGCAGGATGCTGGAATGCCAGGAGGTTCTAGCTGGGACAGGGTTGGGCCTTGTTTCTCCTGGGGGTATTGCAAAGAGTGTGGTATCCCTGCTATTTGTATTCTTGGGGGTGGGAGACTCCTTCCAGGTAGGGCTCAAGAAGCTGTACCTGCTGTCAGAGCCCTGAAAGGGAAGCTGAGTTCTCTAATCAGGAGCAGTTGGAAGCTGGTGGCCTGTACCTTGGGCCAGATCTTTCCTGTCATGGTTTTTTGGGTGCTGGTGGAGTCCTTGGATTCCTGAGCATGAGTATTAAACTTTGCAGTTCTCATGGCTATTTTTTGACATGGGGTAACATTCAGAGGGTGATGCTTAAAGTCCTGGGAATCTGGCTAGAGGAACAGAGGTACCACACCCCAGGGAAGAGTGGAAAGTTTTTCTCATACACATCCTTGCAGTTCAGGGGAGGGTGGAAAGTTTTCACAGTTAGCTCACGGCTGTGGTTTGCATGGTAATTATGTTTGTCTATTAGCTATTGATACTGTTTACTTCTCTTTAGGCTGCCTGAAAATAGGAATGAAAAGGAATTTGGGAATAATGAAGATAGGAAATGAGTTTGTGAGGGTTTAGACTACTTAAAGTATTTACCACCACTGCTATCTACTAACAAATATGTGGGGTTTTCCTAACACAACACTTTCCTCAGAAATGAGTAACAAAACACAAACCCCTGCAAATATTTACAAAACAAAGGCAGTTAAATCAGTCTGTCCATTAACAGAGAGGGTGCCAGAGGATGTCTCAAAACGCATGTGACTGGATGAGAACATGGCAAATGAAGTTTATTACCTATCACTGCAAAGACACGTGTGTGGGGGACAAGAGCTTGATTTAGGCATATAGAAATCGACACTGCAGTTGGTTCTTTCCTCTCTGGAAGGCAGCTAGAATCCTGTGTCCTGCTGAAAACCTTGCTGCAGCTCTCAGTGGGAGCAGAAAAGGCAAACTGGGAGAATTTGGAGCAAAGTGAAATATAAATCCATATTTAATGTAAATTAAAAAAAAAAAACCAATTTATTTTAAGTGAAATGGAAACCCAAACATCTGCAATGCTGCTGGTAGTTCCAGCCTGAGAAAGTGTCATGTAGAGGGGTAGGAAATGCAGAGATGGACAGCTAGGGTGGTGAGATTTCATGTGCAAGGTAACCTCACAAAGTTTCTTTGTTTAGGAACAGGCAGTTTTGAGGAGAGATGCATTTATCCACAGAGAATTGAAATGTGCTACAAGCAATCATGGGCGAAACACAAGTGCAGAGGTACACGGTGAAATGGTTCAGCTGCAGGTGAGCCAAAGGAAGTGGGGTTTTCACAACACCCCATCCAAGAGCAGTGAATTACTACAGCATATTTTTGAAGCCAGAAATGTACCTGGTCATGGGGGTTAGTTACACTTGTGGAAAGTAGGTCTCTGAGTGACTTAAATTTCTCAACTCAGCAAGTCAGCAAAATTTGCTCGCTGGGATGGATAAAACAAGGTCCCACTCCTTTTCCTTCCTTTTTATTTTTTCTTCTCTTTTTCCCTGGGGATTTTTTTCCAGTTTCCATCTGCTTTCATTATCTCTTTTTTCTTCAGGAAGGTCCTGGCTCTAACAGGTATTCCTCCTCACACTGGAGGCACCATTAAATATGGGGTTTGTAATCTTCTTTTCTTCTGTTAGAGCTGGGATTAAATGCTCAAGAGGCACAGTTCATGTTCAGATTCAGAGGTTTATTAATTCTTATTTATACTACAGTTTCAGAAGTTGTGAGCTTTACCTAACAAAGTGAAAAATGGTTGTCTCTATCACTTTACAAGGTCTTTTAGGTATAATTTGTCCAATTAAGAAATGACACCTAAATTATTTTTACTTTTAACCCAATAACCAATGACCCGTGGTCCACAATGAGGATTTTTCTATCCAATTACAAAATACCATACAAACCCATGAAGAAGAAGTTGAAAAAGAAGAATTTATGCTATGCCCTAAATCCTCCATCTTGCATTGTATATATTACTATATACTAAAACCTTAAACTCTAAGTTTTCCACTATGTGATATTATACATTTCTATTCAAACTCCACACCCATAATCCCAGTGCTATCACTCAATTTTGGAAGCTTTTTCCAAGGCCTCAGGTCAAATGCAGTGTTCTCTTGGGGGTCGGTGCCTGTCAGCACAGAAAGTCTAAAATTCTCACTGCCCAGGGTTCCAGCATGCACACACCTTCTTTTATACTTTCTGCAAACCCCTTTTCTAGCACTGTCAGAGGCTGTTGGGTTAGACAGGCCAGCTGTCCTGGCTGAGGGCCATAAGTGTGTTTTTGTGTAAACTGGGAGCACTGTGGTGGTCAGTGATGTTGTGTGGACAGCTTGGAAGTGATGTCGTGGCTTCTTGGGAGATGTTTAATCCCAATATCCTGGTACCTCTGTACCTCCTTTTCTCTGCTGGCACTTTGTGCTGTGAGCAGGGAAACATTAGTAAAGCTCTACCTATAAATGTTAGGGGAAAAATCAAGCCAATAGTCTTGCACATGCTTTATCTCAGTCTAAGGACTCCAACGGAGAAGAGGAGTTGCTCTTCCAACCTGCTGCCCCTTCTCCTTCATGGCCTGGAGCATGAGCCCTGAGAATCCAGAGGCAGAGGATCTTGTAGGAGAGTGAGGAAAGCTGAGCACGTGTTCAGAGCAAACCACAAGAACCTTAGCAAGGTGCTAATAGGAATTACCTGTTAATCAGCCTGCAAGATTCTTAATGTCTGATGTTTTGCAGATTTCTTCCTGAGAGGACCCCTTGTAATGCTCAGCTGTTTTATGTTTGCTGTCATGCTTGGATTGCATAGGATGTGTGTGGGCAGAATGAGAGGGAGAGGAAGGAAGGAAAAGCTTCTCATAGATTTTTTTGGTTTCACCCACAAGAGAAGCCAGATTTCCTCTGTTTGCATAACATACTCTTCTCTTTGGGATAATAGCTGCCCTTTTTCAGGGTGGTGGATGTTCCCTGGTCCTGTGAGCTTCTGGCTCAGACCCAGTGTTCTGGTAATTTTCCGTATATTTATGACTTATGGAGAGTGCATTTGCTTGTGTGAGGTTCCTAAGAAAGGGTTGGAGATCTCTCAGGAATATGTAACTGACCTGGGTATTTCATTGCTTCAGTGTGCTGTAGAGCACTAAGAAATGGATCTCGCACGTGGACCCTGATATAATTTCCTTTTAGGAAAAGTATAACAGCAGTTTGCTCTTTGAGCTCAGAAGCTCCACAGAAGGATGTAAGTATATCCTAAGAGTGATAGTCCTCCTAAAGCACTTGCTAAATGAGTGAAATGAGATTTTTCATCCCAGCTACCCTTTACTGTTTCATCCTGTGCACGGATATAAAGACACACAGTGGTTGTTAGTGAATATCTGCCTGCAACTTCACTTTATGGCTGAGACAAGAGTGTAGGTCTCCAGTGTAGGGAGAGATACTTGTATCTGCCATTCCCAGCTGGGATTTTGCAATCTAAGCTGGGGAGCTTCAGTCCTGCACTTGTGTTCCATGTTGGACTCCATTGCCTGGTTTGAAGGTAGTTTCTGGGAGTTCTTCACCCTCAAAGTGGATTCTTGTCAGGTGGACTACTGGAATCATAGTGAAAATGGGTGTGCTCTTCCCACCAACAAGCTGCTCACAAATTACAGGGTCTGTGGCTCTCACCGAGCTGGATGGAGCAGCAGAGGGAGACAAGAAAGCTCCACACAAGATGCAAAGTTTTATTCCAAGCTGAAATCTCCAAACTGCAAGGGCTGGAAAGTACAGTTGTTAAGGAAAGCTGCTCACGTTTTAGCCAAATGATCACAGGGTGGGTAGAGGGTGCTGTGGAGCCTCACACACTCTTCAGAGGACTGTATGACTTTGCCAGCAGATCTGTTGCCTCCTAAATCTGTGCAAGAACCCTGAATGTGACAGATGGACGTGGCTTGCACTGATCTGCTTCTTACAACACAAATAACTATTGCAATGATATTGAAGAGGGCAGGGGGAAGGATTTGGTTCATTCATCTCACCTGGCTACTGAAATCTGGGGAGCTGGGGTGTTATTTCTATCTTTTCCAGTCTCCCTACACTGGATATTTGCAATAGGAGGAAAAAGGCTTCTATCTTATCATCTTTGCTCTTCAGTTTGCTGCCTAACATTCCCACCTAAACAAGCAGTTATCAAGTTAAAAGTAAGAGAGCTGGTGATAATAAAGTCTCTCTGGAAGGACATAGCAAGGTGCTGACTCACTCCAGATGAGTAATCTGTAATAATCAGTAATAATAATAATAATCTGACTTTTTATTAGTGACTTTCTGATGTCTTGACCCTTTACTTGGGTATTAGTCTGCCTCCCACATTTGTGTAAAAAAATAGCTGACTCAGATACTTGTGTGATTTCTTCTGCTTCCCACTTCTGCTACAAAAATGTTCCCTCCTGGAGTTTTCTAGGGGTGAATTAAGGAATTGAACCGGGAAATCTTTGTATTTTATGTGTGTGAGTATTTATTTGTGTGGCTTGCATGCTGCCACCAATTCAGGTTTTTGTGTGATCAGTGATTGTCTCTTGGCCTTGTTCTCAAATGCAAGATCATTTTCTGTGCAGTTGTTCAAGAATGGAGTGTCTCTCATCCTGCTAATAGGATGATTGTCATTCTTTTGCTCTGTCTGTTTGGTAAATACATGTTCAAAATGGCTTTTGGGAGAAATAGGTATAAATATTTCTGGTCTCAAGTAGGAACTGCAAGTTGGCACAGCGTGTATTGGAGAACAAATGGATGGTATTAGACCAGAGGAGAGGAAAAATAAGATATCTTGAGAGAAACCAGGTGAGCCTGATTGTTTCTTTTTGCTCTGATGTGAGTGAGTGACACATCCACTGGAGTCAATGGAACATTGGGTGAAGTATCTCAGGAATGAAAGAGCTGAGATTCAATTGGCCTTGAAGCTCTTGTGAGGTAAACACAAGACTAAGCCCTTATCAGTGTGTGTGATCAATGTCCTTCACCTACCTCAGGATCAATCTCCTGGTGCACAGGGTACAACAGCTACTTCTGAAATCACCTCCGGGAGTAGCAGGACTGAGACCAAGTTCAGTCATGAGTGATTATTCTAGAGCTGCCAGCCAAAACTGATACCCTTCTGCCCGTTGTCACCTTGTGGCCTGATCCTTCTCCTCCTCTACTTTTACATCTTTGCAGTTTTATTTTCTATTTCAGAAGCATTGCCTCTTACTGCCTGGAGAGAGGTGCTAATGATGCCTTAAGTTTTAGCTTTCATGTTTTTCAGATTCTGTGCTGCCTAGGGTGCAGTTCTGAACCTGACATTCAGTGTCAGTCAGCTCTCTTCACAGAGTACGGAGAAACAAATCCTTTCCTGCTGAAGACCAAGGACAACTTTCAGGCCCAAAAGCACAAATAATAGTGGACTGAAGGGAGGAACAAGAAGGGTGGGACCTCAGAACTTGACTCTGTAATTGGACAATTAATATTTAAATGGACCAAAACTTATAAAAGTGTGAGACCTCATGACTGGACATCCATTTTGTGACCATTCTGAGTCTGCCTTGGGTGTAGCCCTGGTCAGGCTCTTGTCCTGTCCAAGGTGTATCCTTAAAGGCCCTTCAATAAATATCAAGTTTTTCTCTAGCTCTCTTCAGTTTCTGTTTCAGGCCAGCCCTCCCAAGGCATCACTAATAGTTATTTCTTATGAATTTGTTAGTCTCACTGTTGTTGCCATAGCAAATATTTACAAGAATCTATGGCTGCACATGCAGATGTTGCTCTTTGAGAATCACTTCTGCTTTCCATTTCTCCTCTTTTCTACTGATGCTATCAGGCAGTCAGATGTTGATCCTGTGACGGACTTAACCTTGTGGCTTTCCATCCAGACTTCTCTTGGGCTTGAGGTCTAAAGCTTTGGAGTGTTGTGTTGCACCTGGACGGGTGTCCCTTGCATCCAGGTGTGTGAACTGACTGCAGTGTGACACTGCCCTATCATCACTGTGCTTGCTCTGCTCCTCCTTTAGGGATCTGCTGTTGTTCACATTCCCGGGAAATTGTGGTGAACTGTAGAACAGCCGTGGCAGCATTTAAAAACACCCTGTCACAGAGCAGAAATCCTATCTTCTATTTCTACTTTCTTATTAAATGTGGGCATTGAAAAGAAACACTTTTCCTTCCTGTTTCATCCTTCCACTGCTGAGGTCTGATGCCTCTTGGTACTTTACTACCTGAATTTCCGGTGGAGCATTTCAGAACAGTCTGTGTAAACAGAACTTTGGAGCTATTTTATTTTCATACTTTTTGAATTTCAAAGAAGTTTTCTCACAGAAAGGCACAATCCTTTTGCAAAGCAGGTGAGATGGTACAGCTAAAATAAAGGAGATGCTCTGGTCTCCTAGGCATGGATCACTTCTGTTGTTTTCCTCATCTGAGGAAAATTACCTTATCTGAGGTAAATTAATGCCTTCTTTAATAAATATATCAATGAGAACAGGCATTGGGTGGATGAACTGTGCTTCCCCATACGATGGACCTGCTGATGGCTTCAGCTTGTCAGAATGCAATCTGTCCCTGAGCAGGGGTAAAAATCACACTGTAGAAGCAGAACCTACTGCAGAGGTTTCATTGATAAAAAAATAAAACCTACCCTTTTCCCATGGAAAATATGAATGCTTAAAGATACCCATTTTTTTCCTGCACTGAGATTCAACAATCTCAGAACTATTTGTGGAAGTGGGATATGAACAGTTCCTTGAAAATTGCCTCGTCCTCAAGAAAAATGTCCTCATGTTGTTATCTCCCAGCTGCAGCCTTTTCTCATCATTTGCTCCAGGGAATGTGGTGCGGGGGAATTCGCATTTTGGAGAAATTCCTGTAAAGTCTCAGCCAGTGCTACTGGAGAGGAGGATGTGGTGCATTGTGGGAGCCTTGGTCTGCTCATAAAAATGAACAAGTAATGCTCTTGGATGACAGCCCTGGTGTTTCATCCAGGACTTTCAAGTTGATGTATCTGGATGAAAAATTGGGCTAGAATAAAAGCACTTCAAGAAAGGGTTACTTTTGTCTTCTGGAAAACCTCTCCAGAAGAGTCATTTGATGTTTCTAGAATTCTAAAAAANNNGAATTCTAAAAAAAAAAAAAAAAAAAAAAATTGGTGCTGTCTCCAGGGAAAACAGAGTATTTTATATTTTTCCTGAAGAAGAATGTTCTCTGAGAGAATTTTTCCAGGCCTAAACCTGCATTTACCAGGGGGAAAGTAGAAGAGAACCTGTGAGGGTTATGTTTTTATAAATATTGTCCAGTCCCTTGGATCCTGACAAAGTCTGGGTGGCTGAAAACTTCTCCATGAACCACCCCTACGTCCACAGCTGGTAGGGAAACACAAAACCTTTGCCTGCCTTTAGTGGAAGAAGGAATGTGCTGGTTGGAGGCTCTAAGGATGAACAGCAGGATTCGAGCTCTCTGAGTGTGTTGACAGAACAGCTCATCGCTCAGGATAATGCTAGAATTTTGCTTTGGAATGGTTAGAGCCAGACTTCTAGAGTGTCAGCCCGGTTGAGCAGGAAGATGGTATGTCTACCATCTAGGGACATGGTGATAAGTTGAAGTAATTCTTCATTTTTTTCAGCACCCTGGCTGAATTCAGTGTGCCAGAATCATTAAAGGATGTTTCTGCAGGTGGGAGCCTTGGTTTTTAGGCTGAGATGGTTTCGTTGCACAGGCTGGACTTTGATAAAGTTCCGTTTGCTTCAGTAGCATTCAATCAGTATAAATGTAGTTTAACTTCTGCCATGAATGATAAATATTTTCTGCCTTTGGGATGGTATTTGAAATCCCTGAGCATTCTTTAGCCTCTGAAGACTACCCTGGATGATGCTTACCTGGAGTGAATGCAGAGCTCACTTGCCCCTGAAGGCTATCAGTGGTCAATCCTCAGGGCAGCTGATGGTCTTGGGATCATAAAGTCATTGAGGTTGGGAAAGACCTTTGGGATGCAGTCCAGCTGCTGCCTTAACACTCCCAAGAGGGAATCATAGGGCCCCAAAAATTGGCAAGTCAGTAGCATCAGCAGCATCTTTGCAGGTATCCTCTTGTCTGGGCACTGAAGTTCAGATACAAACTGCTCAGGCAGTCAGAGATTAATTAATTAAGAACATCAATTTCCTTAATCAGGGTGAACACAACGACTTGGCCTCATATTTGTGTATGCCTTGATGTCTTTGTAACAGTAATGGAAGAGTGCAAGGCTTCATCAGGACTTTGGAATGTCTTTTGGAATTAGCAGCATTGGGGAATGAATAATGTGATCTCGGACACCTCCTGATTCCCATACTGGGTTGCTTTTCGGAAATAGTGTTTGCTGTAAGATAGAAGATGAGAAGAAATAGCTTTTTCTCCACAGCAACAGATGACTGCATTTTACAAATCCTCAGCTGATTTTTTTGTCAAATGTCGAGGCAGACCGAAACTGCGTGGCTTTGTCAACTGCTTCAAATTTGAGGTGTGTCCATCCTAACTTGTTTTGAGTCAGTTCTTTGTAAAAGTTAGGAATGGCATTGTTTCCCAATGGTTTGACTGCTTGAAAAGAGGTGCAGATGGTTTCTTTTCAATGAAAAAGCTGAGGGCTCAGCCTGGAAAACTTGTTTTCAGTTTTTTAAAGCGTGGACCATCTTAACTATCTGTGCTGAAAGTAAATGCTGTGAGTTGTCCTGAGGCAGAACTTTCCCAGGAAACCGCAATCAAACTGGTTGTGTCCAGGCCTGTCTGGATTTTATGGACAGCAGAGGCCAAAGCAGACCTGTCCAAAGGCTAAAGGGAGAGAGCTGTGGGATGGAATCACAGCCAGGGGGTTCCTGAACTCTTGCCTCGTGACAGGGTTGTTGGGAGTTGTGTTGCCTTGAGGTCTGCGTGATGGGGCCCATCTTTTGTGCTGGGCAGGAGCTGCCTGCAGCCTAATCCTTGTTCCTGTCAGGACTTTCCCAGAAAATCCTGCTCTGGGTCTTTTTGGATGAGCCACCTGTGTCTGTGCTGTGCCATATCTGCTCTGTCCATCTCCAGGCTGTCCTGTCCTTCCCTGCTCTTACATCTGTGCACAGCTCGCAGTGCTTGCAAGGTTCTCTCTGCTGTTGTTTTGAATCATAGCAAGGTCTCTGAGAAGAGAAAAAATTACTCCTTTTTAGTGGAAGTTTTAAGTAGTCATAAATTAGTGGAAGTTGTCAATAGCTTTAAATAAGATCAGGGTTGTGTGTTGTGTAATGAGGAGGTGACAAATGAAAATTAACACTCAGCAAATGATCTTTTGCCTGTTCTATTTGTGTTGATGCTTAGGGAAAAACATTATTTTTAGGGGTAATTGGAAGTTATACCATGAGTGTGTGAAGGGAAGCCAAACTGAAGGGACAAAGGCAAATCTAATTCAGGTATTTCCTGAATCTTGTACTGCTAATAATTTCCCATGTGGTTTTATTTTTGTTCACTTCGTAAGTGGAACTAACTGCTTATGTCTTTCTTACTTTTTAAAAAAATATAACCTTGTAAGAAACCTGTTCTTTGGCAAGAATACTCCCTCTGTTTTGTGTTATTTTATCCAGGTTATTAACAAAGCAGTAGAGTTTCTAAATAAGGACTGTGGCTCTAAAATGAGGCTCTTCCTGATCTGAATGCCAAAGAAAAGGAGGATTTTTGGAGCTGGCTTAGCTGAGCAGTGTCCAACTGTCTTCCTACTTCTAACTCTGGGTTTTCACGTCACCTTTGTGCTTCCTTCTGGGAAGGAAGCACAGGGTTCCACCAGCTGGGAAATGAGGAGCTTTTCGTCTTGGACCAGTGCTCAGCCCGTGTTGCTTCGATCTTTGCAAAGCACTGCCCCTTGAATGAGAAGTTTTGACAAACAGGAGCATCCTTGGTGGAAGTTCCCTCTTTCCATCTGAGAAACCTCAAGCAATCTCCTTTCCCTACTTGTGTTTGATAATTCTGGGGTTGCCTCTTTCTCTGTCTCTCCTGTGATACCTGCAGACGCAGCACCTTCTCTGCTATTTATTCCCATTTTACCCTTTTTCCCCTGGGCCCTTTTCCACTCATAGGGCAGCAACCCCTGTCCCAAGGCTCTGGATCTGTGGGAAACTTCTCTTATTCTGCATACCTTCTGTAAAGAATTAAAAGTTGTTTTGCAAGTTAGCTTGGACAAGAGAAAATATTTCCTGTTTAGCCTTAGGATATCACCCCACTTCACCACTTTTAGGGGCTGAGAATCCCTGACACCCACAACAGCCGTGGAATTTTCTCTGGTCCAGGGCTGATAAGAATTTCTTAAGTTGATTTGGAAGTGATGGTGATGATCACTGCTCATTTTGGCCATTTGTGATTAATGTTGCTTGTCATATCTTAGACAAATGATGTTGGCTGTGATGTGTTTGGAAATTGTTGCAGAACTATGTTGCAATATTTTTAATACCGGGGGTTTTATAAGTGTCATCTTCTAAATATGTTGAATTATAAATATAACCCCAAATATTTGGTAATGGCTTCCTCATTATAAGGTCCCAGGGATGAGAATCTTTTAATAAAGCAGGCATGAATTGTTTGCTTTGGATTAAATAAAAAAATCATTGCCCACAGAACTGAGCCTCTCTCTAAACTGAAAAGTTTTATGGGTTTTGGCTTCCTGTTGATCTTTTGTTAACAAACAAATGAAAATTGTTCTTTCATCCCTTCTGGACTATCAATAGAAATTTTTTAAGTAGTTGGAAACAAACCTGCCCCATCCTGTGTTAACCTTTTACCTGTTTTTCATGTAGCTTTTTCTATGATTTGTTTGTAAAAATAGGTTTCTCTCACATTTTTAGAGCTGCCAGCACATACTTGGAGTCACAGCTCTAAGGAGGAGAATTAATTTTGGGATGAAATCGGTGAACCTCCATATTCACCATGGTGGAGGGAAAAATAGGTAATAAGTGGTGATTTGTGAAAAGTATTAGGAGGCCTCAAATACTGCTCACCTTTACGGCTTTATGCTGTTTTGACACCTGGTGTAGACAGAGAATTACAGAGGGTGGGGGAAAAAGGAAAAAAGAAAATATCTAGGTTGCATTTGTTTAGCAAAGCACCAAAGACTGTGGTCTCAGTGGGATGAGCTTTTACCAATTCTTGCAGGCTTTCCCATACGCAGATTTTAAACTTTTATCATTCTCTAAAAACTGAATTTTATAGCTTAAATATTGAAATATCTAACAAAAAAAATTGAAGAAGAGATTGACAGACATTGTTTTATTAGAGAGTTTTATTTATAATATATATTATGCAATAATATATTATTTATATTATCATATAAAATAATTGTATTTATTATATAAATAATGTTATTTATATTAAAATTAATAAAATAAAAAATTTATTTATAAAATATTTTGTTATGAATAAGATAAAATATTATAGTATTTATATTATTTATATTAGAAATAATGTAAAATATTATATTATTTGTAGGGATTCATAGTTTCATTTATCAGGTAATAATGGAGGCAAGTAACCTATAAATGAGCTTTGTTGTGATTTAAGATATTTTTCTAAAGGAAACACTTTAATTAAGCCATAAAACCAGAGCTTAATGAAACAATTACCCAATCTGTAATTATACAAAGTTAACTGAGGTAACATCATTCAAGGTAATGTCTTTAAATTCATCTGATGGTAAATTTGAAAAAATTCTTCTAATGACACACTTAAGCAAGCTCATTTTCCAGCCTCAGTGGTTTGGGAGCATCACCTATCTTTGCATTCCCCTGCCTGTGTGTTCTGCCCTCTTGGGGTTTTTTTTGTGCTCATTTCACTCAGCAGAATGAGTACCAGAGCAGCTCTTGCTTGTTAGAATTCCTCACCACAATGATTTTAAGTGCTGAGATTTGCACTTGGCAGGGGCCATGCTGGCAGCCTGAACATGATCTCCAGTCATTCTGAAAACCAGGCGCTTTCTCCTCCCTGACACAAGAAGACAATTCTCCATGTTCTCTCGGGGCTCTGTTATGGGGTGAATCTTCCGTCATCTGCCTCGAGTGGAGTCTGTGTTGTCTTGTGTTTTCTTGTGAGCTGATTTATGAGTGACTCTCGAGATGAAGCCACAGCAAGCAGGGTACCCAGAAATGGGCAGGCTTCCTTCTGATTTAGCAGTCAGTGTTTAGGAGATAGATTTCAAATTCCTACAAATGTTGTGAGTGAGATTTTTATGGATCACCCACTGTGGTGCTTGCGGAGCCTGCCAAGCCACCCATGGACAGATACATCTGGCTGAGTGTTGAATAATGAGTGTTTGCATTTTGGAATTCCCTGCTTTCACCAGTGTTTGTGGTTCCTTGGACCAGCACAAGGATTTCCCAGAACGTTTTATCAAAACTGGCGAAATGTGAACAGAACCATTAACAGCAGCTGCTGTACAGTTTTCAGCTGTGACCACAGCACTCAGTTTTAATGTGGCCATAGGAAAGAGGTCATTTAAAAGTTCTGTGTCCAATACCACTCCCTCAGACTTTTTCCTCTTCTCCATGGTCAGTTTTTATCCCTGTCCTTCTCTTTATTGCCTTATAGCTGTGGGGCGCTGCACACAGTCAAGAACGAACAAGTTCAGTGAATTGAAGTCAGCTTTGTGGAAATGGTCGCATGTAGGAAAGGAGTGCAGAAAAATATGTGAATAGTAATGTTTGACCTTTGTCAGGGTAATCTTTCTAAGTGAATTGTTTGCTTACTGAACTTTCTTCTTCAGGGCTATGTGAAATCCCCGTTATGTCCCCAGTTGTAACACCCCCTCCTCAGCCTCTGTGACAAACAGATTCATGCATCCTGCTCCAGCAGTGGGGATTTCTCCTGCGGTGATGTGGGATTGCTGTGATTCAGCAGCAGAACCAGTGCAGCTGCATCAGCTCAGCCTGGCAGTGCAAAGCATTCTTTGGTCTTGCAGCCTTTTATGGGAACAGCATCACCTGACAGTGTCAGCAGTGACAAAAGGTCTTCAAGTGCTGGAATCGGGGAGCTATTTCCCTTCTCCCCCCTTCAGGTTTTGTTATAGTATGAGTTTGTCACCCACCCATTTATTTACAGGTAAGCATGCCCATGAGAGATGCAGTGTGCTGCCTGTTAGTCTGAGGATCTTAAGCTGCTGACTTAAAACAAATGAAGCTGTGCTTATTGCCTGTTTCCCTGTAGTTTTGCCAGTAGGTCTGGTCCAAGTAATTTCTCCTTCTCTCATTCAATTTCTGGGGGCAAAAATCTGTTTATTCTACTGGGCAGGGCTTGTGAGGCTCATTAAAAACTTGTAATGCATTTGTAGATCATTGGCTGGAAGATGAAAAGGCAGTGGGAAATATTTTGGCAATTATTTCATTGTGAGAGCAGAGGAAGCAGTTGAAGAGAGCCCTGTGTGTGTATCATGATTTCTTTCTGGGGTGAATCAAGCACGTGGTTGATCTACCCCAGGTTATCATTTTCATCACTGGCCACCACAAATGACCTAAGAGAAAAGGCAAGGAAACCCTAGGGAAGCTGCTGAGTTGTTCTGCAGGGAGATTGCTTTTTGCTGTTGTTGTCCTGGTGTTAAATTCTTCATTGCTGGCAGCCAGCAGTTGGGAACTTTGGGGCAGGCTAGTAAGAGGCATATGAGTGTTTTACTGCCTGCTTAACATTTACAGTATAGTCCCTGGAGACACTGTGCTCCTTTCCAGAAGTAGAGGAGTGGTGGTGGTGGTGGTGGTAGTGAGGCAGAAAGAGTTTACTCTGGATCTGGACTGGGGGAAGCACAGTGAGGGACTATGGTTTATTCTGGTATAAGTGAGTTTCCCTGGCAAGCTCCCTTTGTTTCCTTTGTTTTGGAAGCTGTAGTACTTTTGTCTTTGGCACCGGTTGGAGCTCCCTGAGGCTCAGGGCCTGCATGCGCAGCTCTGGAAGAGGTGCAGTGGTGATTTTTCTGGCTTTCTGTGACTGCCTGCCCGTGTCAAGCAAAGGAATTTCACTTCTCTGTATTTCTTCACCTTGCACAGGGATGGAAAGAACATAGTATTTTTGCTTCTAAATGCTGGTCATTATTTGCATTCAAATGAGATGAAACCAGTAGAGAACAGGAAAGAAATTCTGGCTGTGTTAAGCAGAATACAAGACTAAGACGTGATATTTTTGGGGCACATTTCTTGTTGCATTGAATAATGCACCAGTTTAGCAAGACAGCGAAGCGTGTGCTTAACTGCAAAAGTTGCCTCTGAACTTAGGGAGTGTTTGGGGCTGTCCTTCTCATGCTTGGTTTTCCTGGGCTTGTGCTTTTACCTCATCTTTATGGCAGAGATAGAGGAAGGGCTTTTTAGCCATACCTGATGATGAGTGCCCAGGTGAGAACACTTGAAATGGAGCTTGCTGAGTGGTGGACCTTCAGAAAATCAGCTTCACTGTGGTGTTGCCAGCAGAGCCAAGTGGAAATGGAAATATTCATACATGCTAGTGACTTTGGAAAATGCTGTGAGAGCATTTGCTGCAGCCAAGGGTGATTCCAAGGGAAATCCCAGAAAACTGGGAAACTTCTACAGAGATTGAGAGGCAGTGGTGCTTGCACCTTGTCTGATGGTTTGCTTTAAAACTGGATGTGTGGCTGCTGCACTGTAAATCTACATGGACTCTTGGGTGGTGGCACATAATCCAAACGGGTATACGTTGTTTTATAACCAATCCCTCCCCTCCCTGAACAACATTTGTTTTTATTTTATGACTTGCAGAGTGGTAATTTTTTATATCTCTGATGAACCTGACATCTCTCACATGACTGCAGAGCAGGATATTATTGTGGCTTTAGGTTTCAGGCAAAGCTTTATGATTACTGGTGCTACCAAGCTTTTCCATTTGGGATGTTCTTAGTTCTGGTAGGTGCCTGCGAGGGCTAAGGAGGAGACAGGAGCAGATAGGGATGCATCAACTCTTCCTGCCCTTCCTGTATCAGGTAATAAATGGCTGATCTTCCTCCCACTTCCTTGAAAGCAAGGGAATGCTTTGAGCAGGTTGACAGCCCCACCTCTCTGTTGATGAGCTGTTAATTCCGTGTTGTCACATGTGGTTAGTGTGGTCTAGGAGAGGGAATCCTTCCATCCTTGCCACAGCTTTCTCTTCAGATATATTCTCAGAAGAGGAAAAAAAAAAAAATCCTCCTACACTTGGAAACTCCTGTTACTGAACTTCTTCTCCCAGCCAGGACCTGTTCCAGTTCTGTGAACTAACAAAACTCTCCACCTGAGAGTCACACTGTGATGCTGCCTCAGGTTTGCAGAGCTCTAAATGAGCAAATGCTTATTCTTGAAACCAACCCCAATGAAAAAACCCCCCATGAAAAAACTGCCTTCCTTCTGTTGCCCTGTCAAACTTCTTGAAAAGGAGACAATCTCTCAATGGGAAGAGCAAAATGATTTTTTGTCCTCACTTCCCTTATTCCTCCAGCTTAATGGTTTACAATACCCTCTTTAAAACTTCACATTTGCTTGATGCAAACAACTGCTGTGTAGGAGTTATCTTGACTTCTGACTTTTTCATTCCAAGTTATTGCTTCCTCCTACTTATCCCACTCTTTCCTTGGTCAATGCACACACTTCCTGTCATCTGTGTGACAGAACCTCTGGGTCAAACACTGGTGTCCTTGTAACTTGCTGCTTTTGTGCTGGTGCCTCCCTGTGTTTGACCTGCTGCTGTCTCTCCCTATAGACTGATACTGGTGACATGGAATCTGTGCCTTACTGCTGGTGGCAGCACTTCGCTTTGCTTCTGCCCTTTGCCTAAAAGGAAAGATGAAAGGAGATGTCCTCATCGGTCACCTTCCTCTGCTACAGGGCAGAGAGCAGGGGAGGGGAAATCCTTGCTCTGGTGTGATGATCAACAGGCAAAATAGATGGTTTGCAACTGACAAAATCCTGAATAAAAGTGGGTTTATAAGTACATTTTGTTGTAGTTTACAGTGTTCCTTTCTGCCCAGCCACCATAGTGTGATGAAAATGCCAGGGCAGACCAAGGACTACCCCTTTAAAAGTGAAGCTCTTCCTGTCAGTGTTTTCAGTGTGTGCTGTGTCCATTCTGGACTGAGCACCTGATGGAGCTTTTGGCCCCCTTGGCAGCCTCTCCTTCAGTCTTCCCTGCTGTGCTTTCAGGAAAAGCTCTCAGAACCATGACAGTGTTTGCTTTTGTGCATCTGAGTTTCACTGTGACTGGCTGAACCCCATACCCAATCTTCCTGTCATGATATTTATGCTCTGTTATGTGGGGAAAGCTAAGAGATAAAGGCAAGGTTGACACGCAGTGGTGATTCCCAATTGGACTTTAACATTTAAGCAGTATCTGCTCAATTAGGACAGGCCAGGCTGCCCTGCCAGCCCTGAGGAGTTTCCCACTGTGGTATAGGGCGGTTTCAAAATGACGCTGAGCTGATGCTGGAGTCACAGTGAAACCTGTGTGGTCTATTTACTTCTAGCGCACCACTCGCTTGGTTAATTCTCCCGAGCATCTCTGATGTCCCAGGTCCCTTGGCAAATGTTGCCCTTGAGGAAGGGGGGGAAATAGACACCACTGTCGGCTGCAGGTCACTCTGTGCTCACTCTCTCGCTGTCTCCTGTGCAGACCTGTTGAGGGGGGCAGTGGAGTTGGCAGGAGCTCACCCAGGGCTTCTGAAGAAGTGCCGGTAACACCATATCTTCTCAAGTCAATGCAGTAAATAGGTTTAGTTTGGTTTATAGCTTGGTGTGCATTTCAGCTGAGAGCTTCTAAGTCATGTTTTGAGACAAACAGCTGTCATCTGGGCTGAGCAAATCTTTAATAACAATTAATATGTCAGATTGGTCTGTCATCATTGTTGGAGAAAGGACACCCTCTTCATTCTGATATCCTCATGTTGCAAAGTACACTGGTCCCCTGTGCATCGGGCAAATACTTCTGCTCGAGTGGGTGAGTAGGAGCTCTGGAGTGAAACTGAGAACTTGTCCTGGCCAGTGCTGAGCATTTTCAGTTCTAAGATTAATGCTAACAGCCTGTGCCCTGTTATCAGCGTGAAGGATCTCCTGGCACAACCTGCAGATGTCTTAAAGCAGACAGGAGCAGGTATGTATAAGCTTGTGAGGAAAAAAAAAATAAGCCTTGAGTTGGACTGAAGAATTCATCTACAAGGTTCAGTCAGTGGGAAACCAGTCCTGCTGGAGGTAATTCCATTCAGTGACCATTTTAGCTCAAGAAAGGAATCATCTGTAAGAGGTTTAGCACACTCATAGCTGGTACCAGGCTCTTGGAGGAAGGGAAGAATGCGGTTCAGGGTGCTAGATCCCATGGTTTGTTTATGGGAAAGAGCTGTAGTGGCTTTTTATAACCTAATGCTGTGTGAACAGACCTTTGTAAGGAGGTGGTCCTGCACAGGAGCTGCAAGTCTGTGTCTCTGAGGTGTCTGGCCCTGTGGGGTAGAAATGAGAAGCAGAATCCAAACTGGGATCATTGTTCAGGTCTGGAGGGTCGCTAAACACGGCCCTGTTGTTGTTCTGGTCCAGGGAGAGAAGCGTAAGGGATGGAGGAAAGCAGGGCCCTGCTGGCCTGAGCTCTGCTCTCACTTTACAGGAATAGTGTGACATTATTGTGGTTACATTTAAATGTGAGAGTTTAAGTTTGGAGTTTAGCCACAGCCTAATGGCAGCAGAAACTTTACTGAGCTGACTCATTTTTGCCAAAAAAACCTCTCTCATTTCTCCATGTATCCCTGCACAAAGGAACAGGAGGTAGTGCTGCAGTCTTGGATTATCCCAATGAAACCCAGTTTTAGGCCTTGCACTTATTCCATCCCTCTTACTTCTCTGTTGTTTGGAAGTGGTCTAGTTGAAATGGGCTTTACTGATTACTGTTGGACAGCAGAAGTTGTTGGAGGGATGTGAATGGTCTTGTAATGGTGTGAGTGGTGAAAACAGGGATTCCAAGCCTGTGTAGATGAAATAGTTTGTGGCTGTAGGAGAAGCTGAGCGGGATGGTGAGAGGGACTAGCTGGTTAACCTTTGGCTGGGAGCCTCAGAAGGTCACACCAGAGAGGGCACTGGAACTCATGACCCAGTTTCCCAGAAGAGTAAACCATGGCAGCTGTTTTGTCTGAGGTTTTGTTAATGAAAAGCCTTCTCTAAACTGAGCACACCTATTCCCTGGACCCAGCAGGACGACCATGCTTGTCTGAGTGAGGCCTGCATGTCTGAGGCAGAAGTGGGATGTGTGTGTTAGGATACATCTAGGGAGGTAGGAATTCCTGGGTGTATGCCTGAAGGAGCAAAAGAAAGTTGATTTGAACGTGTGTTATGAGTTCAGCCAGCCAGGCAACATTTCTGGGCAGAAAGAGACACTGTGGCTTGTAAATAGTGTGTGATCCCCCCAAACTCCAAAATTTCTGGCCTGAAATTTAAGATGGGTAAGGCCCATTTGGAAGCAAGGACTGATATAACCATTGCACAATCGGTTTCTGTGCCATCATTTCTCTATCCCCATTTCCACTTTCTCATAAAAGTTCTCACTGTTGAGCCATACAGTTATCTGGACTTAGTTTTCTTTCCACACAGGCCTCCTAAAGCCTGGCTGTTGTATAATTCCTCTAGTAGATGAGGTTCTCCTCTGTAAAACAGTATTGGGCTGGTGTTGGACACACATTTCCAGCCTTAGGTTATGCCTCACTACACACTTCTGCAAAAAGGGAAAACTCTGAACATCCTTATGGCTCTGGACTCTCTGGTGCAGGTGGCAGGGCTCAGCCCTTTGGTACAGCGTGATGGCATCTCTCTGGATGGGGCCCTGGGGATACTTCTCCATCTCTAGAGCTCCAGCTGTCCCTGTTGAAGTGCACTGAGCCCTGCTGCTGGCCCCACCTGAGTGCAAGGCTTTTAACAAGGCTGAGCTGCCTGCCTGTCCATGCTCACCCATCTTTTTTTCCTTTTTTTGATTTGCTCCCACTAACCTATTTTCCCCCAGCTAATAGGTGGTGCCAGCTGACAGAGGATGTTCCCTGCAGGCCCTGGTGAATGGCGGCGTAGGAAAAAGCCACAGCAGTGTCATCTCTGGTCACAGCAGTGTGCTGGGAGTGCAGGGACAGTGATACAGGCTGGGGCTGCTGTGTGACCCAGCCCCTGGGGCTCAGTGCTGTGCTCTGGACCCTCAAATTCTCCTCGCCCACGGACGCGATGGATGCTTTCCCACTAGAGGGCAGTTTTATCATGCCTGCGCTCCACAGGGATCCCACTCCGCACAGTTTTTAAGACTGGCACAAATTCAGGTGAAAGCTGTGATCAGCGTTTAATTAGTTCGGCAGGCACCAAGTGCCTAATGAACGATAAACCCATTGATTTGGAAATGCACTACTCGAGCTAAAGCAGCTATCAAGGCACAATTTGGGGGGGAGGAGCAAGCAACAGGTGTGTCACAGTCACATGGAAATGAGTGTGGTTACTCCTCGTGGAGCTGGTGAAAGTGGAGATAGAACAGGTTTGCATCATGGAATTTGAATGTAGTAGCCAGATATATATAGAGATCGATCAATCTATATATATATTCTGGAACTTCACGAAGAAAGCTAAAAGACCCTATCTGTCAATGGAAAAGACAAAAGTTCCTAAGACATCAGCAGACATGGAGGTTTTGCTTCTCACGTGAACAGTGGTGTACTAATAGACACTAACACACTGCAAAGCCAAGTGAGTAAGAGCCATGATTTCAGACTTAATAAAGCAGACCTCAGGGGCAGCCTGAGGAGATGTCTGCACTGTGGGGTGTGGCTGTGTGGGGAATATCACACTCAGTTCCACTGATGACATGTGAGAGGATGGGAACTGAGTTTCTCAGCTGGTGAAGAGCACAGGATCCATTATGATTTGTCCTGTAACCCAAATTTGGTCATATTCTGATATGTCATTTTTCCCAAACACTGAAGTTGGGCTTGTTTGCTTCAGCTGCTCCTCAGCTGTGCATGCACAGCACAGAGGGAATGTGCTCCTCTCTTCCTTCTGGGTGCCTAGAAATATCCAGTGTTTTGCCTTCCTGAGATGTGAGCTAATGAGAAATGTGAGGAATCAGAGATGGTGATGTTGCTGGGAAGCTCCACAGACAAGATTTCTTGCTTGCTTTTTGTAGTCTAGTTTTACTTGCCCAGGCCATTTGTCCCTAAGCCAGGCGCAGCATCTGGAAAGAGTAGCCAAAGTCATGCTCCATGTCCCTTTTTTCCTGGGGTCAGGAGTTTGTATGTCTTTGTCTTACAAAACCTTTCCAGCAAAGCCTGATCCAGACATATTTGTACTGACATATTTGTATGTCTGTGTTGCCCTTTCCCCCTTCCGTTTGTGAAGTGGGTTCCCCAGGAAGCAGGGTTGGAATTCTCCGCAGTGCCTGGCCTGGGTCCAGTCTCTCACTCATTTTGAGACAGTAGAACCTTTTGGGTCACAGATCCCATCTCAGCCCTGCTGGAAGTTGCTTGATCCCACCACACCAGAAGCCAACAGTGTTGGGTTGTGGCACCAGGGCCCTGCTCTGAGTGCAGGACAAATGTGTGTGAGTCTGTGATTTGCCTGAATCCTGCTTGTATTGGGAACTCTGGCTGTGATGACCCTTCCTCATGTTGCTTGCCTGAGTTCTCTCTACCTGGCCCATCCCTCCAGGACAGTCAGAGGAAAATTCTCAGTGGTCAGGAACAGAATGATTGCCCTGAGTGGGCTGTGTGGGGCTCAATGCATGCAGAGCTGAGTAAAGCTCTCGTGCTCAAACTTTGCCTCATAAAGGCCAGGCTCCAGTTCCATCTGTTGCCTCCTTGGTGCCATTCCCTCCTGGTCATGTGTGTGCCTCTCTTCTGGCAGTAACAGGAAGACAGAGAGCCCCAGGCCCATGCTGCAGGCTCTCAATGTGTCCCTGATGGCACTCTCTCTCTCTCTCTCTCTCCTGTTTGAGGGACATTTCCAAACAAACTCTTCCCTCTGACCCTTGTCTCCAGGAGGAAACAGCTCTATTCTGATCCCTTCCACCCTTGTGGATTTGATCTGGCAAAATTTGATCTTTTGTGATAAGCTTATCACGTTCTTTTGTGACCTCATGATGCTTGTTAGTTTTTCTAATTGTTTCCTTCTCTAAATGTTTCCAGACAAACTGTAGACTGCTTCCTGTGAAGCAGTTCTCACACCCTCTGTTCTCATCTGCCTCTCCTCTTTCTCAAGTTTCCCATGAGAAGTTATATTACTGTTAGGATCCTTGTTCTTCTTTATTCTTTTTGTCCAAGAAGTTTCTTCTGTGCAAGTCTCTGTCCAGTCCTTCATTTCTCTGCAGTGGTAAAGCTGCACTGACCCAGGCCTTAGCAGAATTATATTAGCCGCTTTCTGCCTCCTTCAACAATTAGGAGCAAAATCTGTGGTTTTATTTTTCTGTGAGGTTTGACTAGAACTGTATGGGTGAAATCATATTCAAATACCATTTTGTGGTTGCTCTGATGAAAAGTGGTTTTTGATGATATTTCTTGATGACTTGCTTTCTGGTTCATAACTCTGTTTCTGCTAACCACCAGTCTTAAAGACAGTAGTAGGAAACAGGCTGTTGAGTTAATTCTGCTTGTCTCTGGAGGATCTGCTGGAGCTGCCCCTGCCATGCTCTGCTCAGTTAATTCCAGCCCATGCTCTTGCCACTTGAAACTACAGCTGCTCATCTCATCAGGGATAGGGGGCAGTTAGGACACATCCTTTAGATTCTTTAGGCCTGCTGTTGTATGATACGAGGATTTGAGAGGATTTTCTTGGGTGGGATGATTTCCTTAGGAGTGTCCTTAGTCTGGTCCTACATGTGGGTTCCAGGCTGTCTTCAAAATAGAGCTGGAGCCTGCCAGTCTGGCAAGTGTTGGCAGAAAGAGCTCTGTTGAGTTGTACAACCTGCTCTTCACCTCTGTGGTCTTCTTCCAGTGTTTATATTCTGTTTCTAGTTGGGGATTTTCACCCTTTTTTTCCTCAGAACACAAAAATAATGAACCGTGTTTTATTTTGACATAGAGAAGCACAGTCTCTTTTTTTTTTTTTTATTTTTAAACAAGTGATTGGGCAGAGGCACAGTGACTCATTCTGACTCAGCTGAGGTTTTTCAGAAGAGGTAAGGCAGGATGAGGCCTGAAACCTGTCTTACCTTCTCATTGGTGTGTGTGGAAGATCAAGAGACTGTATTGACATATTCTGAGAACTCTTTCTATGAAGCCCAGCATCCCAAAATATCAAGGGTAGCCTCGAACTCCCTGTTCCAGCTGGCATTGTCTCCTGCCAGCCTGGTTTTCCAGAGCAAGGAGCTGCAGTCAGCCAGGGCCTCTCATGCTGCAGGAGCTGCCTGTGGTACCTGGTGTGGCTGCAGGGCCCATGTCCTGAGCTGGATAACTCTGCCTTTGGTTGGAAGCAATTTTCTCACCATGAGAAGGTTTTTGGTGTTTTTCTTCCCCTCTTGTTGAGTTGTCTTTGCCGAGATGACCCAGAACTTTGCCACCCACAGCCTCCTGCTTCTGGGAGAGAGGCAATTGAGACACATCATCTCACATCACAGCTTGCCACTTGTTTCCTGTGTTCAGCCCCACCACCATGGAAAATGACATCGGTGGGTGCAGGGAAAAAGACTTTATCTTCCAGTTCACACAACAAGAAGCTCTGGAAATAGCCTGGAAGTTGCTGATTTCTGATTTGCAGTCAACTTTCCTGATGACTCCATGTACAAGAATTTTTTTGATTCAGTTGTTGCCCATCTTGTATAAATGACTTGAACTAGAGTGAAACTATTTAATTCTTCAGACTCAGGTGTTGGAGTCCAGGGCAGGTGGAAAACCCCTTAAACTGCCCTGGGGGGGTCTGAAACCCTGGCAGAGACCCCAGGAAAGTGCAGTCTTTGACCTTAATCCATGGGAAAAACTTCCAACACTTATAGATGAGTTAAGCAATAATAAAGATTTAAAATACAGTTAGTTTGTCACGGGGTGAAAATTTGTAGTTTTGGGTTTTTAACATGGAAGTAGATCAGAACAAGATGGAGAATTTTGGGCATTGTCTCCTCTTCTTTTTCTTCATCTACTCCATCTCCTGCTGTGACGGTGGCACAGAGACATTGGTAGAATGAAATCGAGGTAGAAATTGCGAGTTTAGAATAGGTGACAGTAATTGGCACAAAACCATAAATATAGTACGTTCTTAGAGTTAATTGGATTAGAAATCTTTAAAACGACCTTGCCCCCTGCATCCATGTTCCTGTAGCAGCGTTTTCCCTTAGAGCGCTGACACTCCTGTAAGACCCTGAGATAAGAAATAGAAGAAACATCTTTGAAGGCCGAGCTGCAGGATCTGTCTCATCTTTCAACCCTGGTACGGGACTCTGAGAGACAGAAAACCCCTAATTAGGGGGATGTTGGGGTGAAAATCCCAACACTCGGGGATTTTCTTTTGTAAGAAGAGAGTTTCCAGTGAGATTTTGACTTACCTGGAAGAGCTGAGGGAGTAAAGAAAATAACTCATGGCTAGTTTTACTTGTTGGCTCTTCTGCTATCACATATTCTTCTCTTATTCCCTGAGCACTGAGAGTGAGGGGTTTCCCTAGGATTAATGTGAGATGTAGACATGAGATTTGTCACTTTGGTGATCTAGCCAGTGATCTAACCCCCAAATTGTCCTATAGAAGATGAGCACTGTTGCTGTTCTGCTCTCCTTTTAGTCTTTGATTATTGTGCTTTTGCCCAAAGCAAAGCCACAGGTTGGTGTTGGCTTTAAAGATTCCATTATTTTGTCTTTAAAAAAAAAAAAGTAAACACTAACAGTAATAAGTACTGGCAAGCTTTAGTTATACAACTCAGCATTCCTGTTGGTTTTAGTCCAAACAAGGCTGCAGGGCTGTGTGGTGATTTGGGAAAGAGTTGCCAGTGATTTATCAGAAGGGGAGAGGGGGAAGCTGCTGGTCAGGTGAATTTGCAAAGTAAAAAGCTGTTTGCTTCTCAGCCGTGGCATGCAGCTTCTCTTAAGCACAGCGTTCCTCTCTCCACAAGCAATTCTTGCACTTCCTGCTGTGGCTGGAGTAAACATGTCCCAGAAATGATTCTATTGAGAAAGAAAATTGGTTGATTGCCTTGAAACTGAAAATATGTTGGCCTCAGGAGAGACTTCTTGTTCTCTTCCCAAGAGAAAGGTCAGAAAGGTCCAGGTGGATTCAAAGAGGGGTCATGCCTTGTTTGGATTATGTCTGTTGCCCATTGCAAAATCATCAAAGAAGCTGATCATAATTCTGAATTTCCACATGAAGTCAAAATCTGAAGTGCTTGTGTTAGACCGAAATCTGTCAGGAAAAAAACAGTGCATTTTAAATTGCTGAGCTGTTTCTGACGTTTCTCCAGATAAAAATAGTTTTGGTTAAAAAAAATGAGTCAGACCTATGTATTTTCTTGTAATTCAGTATTAAGTACAATCTTTCTGTGAGCCTCTTAGTTCATGAGTTACAGTCTGGGATTATGCTGCTGCCATTCTAACCTATAGTACTGTTTTGTCTATGGGGATTTTGGCTCCTGCAGCAGCATACACAGCTTGAGTCAATTAAAAATTTTACAAGAAACAGAGTCCTCTAAAGAGCCTAGGAAGAGTAATTTTTCCAGAGTGCAAGGAAGAGGTAGCCCTGTATTATCTAATATTGCCTGGAAATGAAACTGCTGCAGCACAGGTCAGCAAATTTCTAGTTAATTAGAAAGAAGTGATCTGACCAAAACTCTGCTTTATAATTTTCTTCACAGAAATGCAAACCAAAATTTAATGATAAAAAAGGGGAGGGGGCAATTTGAGTTTTGTGGAAACTTCAGTTTTCCTGTGAGAAAACTGTATTGCTACTATGTTCTATCCAACCTTGAGGGGGAACACATCAGTTCTCCTTTGAAGAAAGCTGAGCAAAACAAACCATAATTTTTAAATGCTTAGTGCAGGGTTGAATTGCTACAACTTGTGCATCATCTGAATATCATCTGCCAATTATCTGCTTTCCTACTGTCTTCTGTCCCTGTCATTTTATAGTCTGTAATCCTGACCCTCCCCAGGTCACTGCCATTCATTTCCTTTGAGAGAAGGGACTTCACCTGCTCTCTGTTTTAGTAGTGGTGGGTAGAATGCATCTTAGCCATCACAAAACTACTCTGCAGTGCTTTGCAGTTCCTTCTAACTCTAGTTTCAGTCCTCCCATGTTTTACTGGTTCTGAGAGAGAAAGTCTCTAAGGAATCCCAAGAGTGAATCTGAGACTTATTCTGTGTTTTACACAGTAACTTCTAAATACTCCTACTGGAGTTGTGTATAAGGATCTCCATAACTCATGGGGGGCTGCCCTATTCATAGGGAAATATTTTGTGGTGTTTTTAACATTGCTGGTGGGTATTCTGGAGATCTGGTATTAAGGAATGTCTGTGAGTTTGACAATTTAAAGTCAGACAGATCCCTAGCTGCATGAACTAAGCTTAACCTGGTCACAGACCTGGCAGTGGGGACGTGATATCACCCATGAAGGGGAAGGGCCTAGGTGAGGTTTTCAGTGTTCTACACACTTATTTTGCTGACATGCAGTTTTTTGGAATCCTCCTTCCACACAAATTCTAATTTGTACTTTGAGACTTTGCTCAAATCCTTGCAGCTAATAAAAGCCAGGTTGCTTGAGGCATCAAAACACAGCAGGAGCTGGGAATTGGGAAATGGAAAATAAGGGGCTCCACCTTGCTTTGGGGACTTCCTTCTGCCACTGTGAGCGACTCATATCAGTCCCTCTCCAAACCATAAAGAATATCTGCACAAATAGAACACAAATAACCAAGGCTTGTCAATTGTTTTGGGCTCTGTAGACCTCAAGAGTAACCAAAACACAAAGTCTTGCCTTCAGAGGCTCCCGGGGTACTGAAATTGGGGTAGCCTGAGGAACAACCCAGCCTCTGCAAAGTGGGCAGCAAGGCACACTTGTTAGTCCCCCTTCTCAACCACTGAAGTTTCCTCCAAATTTCTATTACTTGGCAGCTATTTTGAGGCTGAAATGCTGCTTGAGGTTGAACAATTTTGCAAAACCCATACCCTGAAAAAAATATTTCAGCAGATTTGTTTTTTTTCTTCACAGCAAATTAGCCTTTTGGTGCTTCACATTCTCGTGACTGTTCAGCTCCCGATGTCTCTGTACTTGCTCTTCTCTGTCTCCTTGTTTTTCTCTCTTTGAGAACTGATGGCCTTTGTGAAATACAGGCCATTGGAACACCCCACAATCTCTGCTCTCCTCCCAGGTAAAAGATTGTGTTAACTGTCCAGTAGGAACCATGGAAAATGGTGTTCAGGTATCAGCCAGGGTTTTCAAAAATCCCAAAGGCATTTTCAAGTGGAAGTAGCTCTTTTCAGGGAAATATGCTTCTATTGGCACAGGTATGAAAAGAGCCACTTCCTTTCCCTGGAGAGAGGTGCTTTATCTTGCCATGAGAGAATCACAAAGAAGTGAAAATTTAAGCTGAGTTAATAACCGTGCTTAATAAAGCAAAGAGAATATATTTACCAAATCTGTAAAAATATGGAAATGTCCAGTGCTGAGGAAAAGGGCTCTCTTGCAAGCCTCCAACCCACACAGCATCCCAGCATCCTGCCCTTCTGGGGGGATGTTCTCAGAGGAAAGCACCATATGCACTCCTTTACTTTCAGCACTCTCTGGTTTACAGTGCATTGCATCATGTTTATCAACATGATGTTTATGGATTTTAGGTGACTGCATGATGATGTCAATTATTTTGCAAACCTGCTTTTATTTTTAGCCCCTGCAGTTTCCCATGGGAGCACGCACTTTCTGTGTAATAGTATACAGTAAAGCAAAACATTTCTTTTTGTTTCTAATAGATCTATTCCCTGAAAAAGTCATTGGCTGCCCTCGGATTTTATGCAACAAGGAATCTTCTTGCCACTTATAGTTGTATGGCTATTTACTGTCTCTTCTTCCTAGAGTTAAGTTTTCCAAACTGAAAAATCCTGCTTTGCCTAATCCTTATTCAGCTTCTAAGCCTTTTTTTTTTACTTGCCCCTTTCTTTGCCTGACTCCACTTACCTTTCATAAGGGTAATTCCTAATGCTCTGTCTCCTGTCATGAGTTTGCCTTCAGTGTTCTGTATGAGGACATTGAGTTCTTCTTCCAAATTATTTTTGTAACTATTGGCACGCTTGTACATTGGCAGGTTTTCTCCCCCAGTTGTATTACCCAGCATTTACTGATGCTGAGTTTTGTCTGCTGGTTTTCTGTTCACTTACCTTGGCCCACAAGAGCCCTCTGTGACTCTCTAAATTCACATGCATGTTTCACTATTAGGAATATTTGAGCAAAATTTATCATCTCAGCCATCACCCTGGATTTCATTGATCTGCAATGTGAGGAGCACATATTTCACCTGTTGAAATTAGAATATTGAGAACTCAAAACTATTTGAAAACCTCTGGGGGAAGACATTTTTAATCTTCAGCCCCTCATGTCTTATTTTGTTGTGTCTTTTGAGCTATCCACTATGAAGGCTTAAACTAACTTTTGATGTAGGTAGGTGTATCAAACATTCACAAATCCCTCCACTTATTTGTCAGTTGTAAAGACTTCTGAGAGTTTTTCTTAGTTTTAGAACTGAGTACACACACATCAAGTTTCCTGCATGAGATGATTAGCAATTACTACATTTTTTCCTGGAATTTCATCTCTTACTGGGAAGTAATGTGAAATGGGAATACTTTCCAGTTGAATGCCGTGTTATGTTAGTTGTCAGTCAGCCAGACTTACTGACATGAGCTGCCACTGTCCAGCTCTGCCCAGAAGAGAACAACCTGTTCCCTCTGCAGCTCCTGTGCTGATCAGGGTTTTCCTTCTGCCCCACAAATGTCCATTTGAATTTGGCAGAATAACCCTGTGCATGCTTTTGTAAGTAAAGTAGAAACGAATCCAGAGCCAACCAGACTGAGAGGATCTGTCTGCATCTTCTCAGCAGTTCCTGCTCGGCAGCCAAGTGTCTGTGTCTGAAGGGAGTCTGTTGCCATGTCTGGACTGTGGTTTTACCATGTCATTTCTCTTCTGCATCAAGCAATTTTCCTTTTTATGGGTTCAGGGGGTTGCCTTGGACTCTCAGTGCTGCCAGCTTTTCCACCCTTAAAGAGAGGGAAATCCTATAGAGGCAAGTAGAATAAAATGCACACTAGAGGGGAAGTGTGGGGATGTGGAAGAGCTGCTCTGTGTGTGGATCTGGGAGAGGGGGCTGGTGTTGCCAGTGAGGTTATTGAGGAGCAGTGGTCCCACTGTGGGGTAAGGAGGGTGTCAGCAGGAGCTGGGCAGGAGCAAGCCAGGAGTTGGGAAGAGCTGGCTGGGAGGTGCAGCAATGAAGAGCTGTGCGACCTTTGGGATACACAGACTGTGTAGTGGCAGGATTTTCTGATCTATCAGAAGACATTCCTTTGCTTACAGGATGTCTCCTGAGCAGCTGAGTTGAACTTTCCGAAGCAACCCACCTGCATTTTTTTCTGAGTGGTGTTAGCAATTCAGGACCCAGAAATAGTGGCAAGAAGCATAAATAAATTCCTTCTAGTTGCCTTTTTTTTCCTATTTGTCAACAACACAAATGTTCCCCTTGTATCTGCCTGATGTAGATCCTGCAGAGAGGAATGAGTTTGGGTTTCCATGTTTAGTCTGTCTTTAACTTCAGATCGAAAATGTTTAATTTTAAGGGAAGAGCTTCTTAGCTACTAACCTCATTTTAAGATATGGAGCCTGAGCTCTAGATGTTACAGCTCATGTTATGACTAGAAATAAAAGCTATGCCTTACAAACTTAGCCTGACAATTCTTGATTCTGATGTGGGAACAGGAGCTTGCTTGTTCTTCTGTGGAGGTCTTAAATATGTGCTTTTGTGGCTCAAATTACCTGGAACTATTGCATGTAAGAAAAGAAGGATGAGTCGGGGTAGAACAGTATTCAAATAAGCAAATAGCCACATGCAGGAAAGTAAATTATTCTCCGGCTCCTTTGCGAGTGGGGAAAAAGGTAATGAGCTGGAGGAGAGGGCTTCTAGTAGTAAGGATGGTGAGGTGTCAAGTTCTCAGGGCATCTTCATTGAAGACTGTGGTGATGGGTCGTTGTAAAAGTAAAGTCCTTTACTGCACGGCTAAATTAGCCTTATGAAGGCAGAGGTTGTAACAATCCATACCAGTTCAGAAACCCTTCTAATAGAGTCTCTAAGTCCCAAGCAGAAGCAGCAACAGCACCCATAGGCTGTGTCCTGTGAGTGTCTTATCAGTAGCAGACACAGCAGCAGCACCAAGTGGCACTTGTGATGTTTTGTGAGCCCACTGACATTCTCAAAGTAGTGCACTTTAATTCTATTTTTAGCCAATCAGGTACCTACACGAATTTTCTACATCCTTGCTGGACCAATCTTAAGTTAAGATTAATGTGTGACAATATTTGTAAATCCTTACGCAAATTCTATGCATATACTCTATCTGTTTTATCTAGGAATGCATAGCAAGGCTACGTTGTTTTTGTTATGACTAGAATTTAACTAACTTTGCAAAAGGCAATTGTCTTGGTTTGAAAGACAGGTATCTGCTAGGGAGGACAAGACCTCCCTTTGGAATGGAGAATTCAAACCCCCTCCTTTCCAATTATTAAAACTTTGATATTAAGTCGGCTCTCAGGCAAGGATATGGGGATAGGGATAACAGCTCTTTACTAGTATGTATAATGAAGTAAATGAACAACAACAACTAGAGCATTAATAATNTGGTCAAGCACCCATAAGTACCCAGCAATTAGTCTCCTAGCAACTTTGTGGGAAAAAATTCTGTAGGGAAAAGAAAACCAAACCTCACCCCCAACAGCAATATTGCTGAACTTTAAACTAGACTTTACATCTTTCTCTTACTAACTAATACAGGCTCTTACTTGTTTAAGACACTCTCCTTTATTTAAAACTAAGCCTGCATTTCTACCTCATATCTGTGTGGGTTTATGTATTTTAGTCTTTCTAAAGGTTCTGATTCAGTCCTCAGATATCTGGGCACTCCTGGGTCTGTGTAGATTTAGCCCAGGGGGATTCATACTCCAACAGTGAGGCACTGTCATCAGTCATCCATGGCAGCTGCTGAGGCTCCAAAGTCGCAGCTTTTCCGGACAAGGCAAGTGCAGCTGCTTGTACACAGGACAGATGTTCTCATTAGCATATACAAGTGCAGCTGCACTCGTCCCTCTCATCTTCTCAAAGGCTGAACACCTTCTTGCACTGCTTTCACTCCATTAGGAAGTTCTGAGTTGTTTGGTTTCTCTTGTGCAAGGCTTTCTCCTCTGTCACAAACTCTCCTGTATTCCTCGTGTCCTGGTGCATGCTCATGTGAAACTCCGGTGCTGTTCTTTTTGCTATTTCAACTTTTGTTGCTATTTCAGCCCAGAGAAGAGAGACTGTGTCAACAGAACACTTCCCCTCTGGCTGCTGGGCTAAGCCTGTGCAGGTGTGCACACAAGCACTCCCTGTGTTTGAGCTGGGAAATTCCCAAATAAATTGAGAAGTGATAATGCTGCAAAAGATCCTGGCTTGAGTAAGAGTATCAGAACAGCTCAGGTGTCCTCTACCACTCTGTCCTGCTTTTCTTGTGCCTTGGTGTTGTTATCAAGTATTTCATCATATGGGAAACACAGGAGTGTGAAAGGGAAAGAGATAATGAAAATATCCCTGTGCATGGAAAGTGGAACTGCCACAGTGCAAGCTAAGCAGTGACCTGGAAATAGGGTGTTCTGAGCCACCAGGGATAGCTGCTCAACCTCTTTGGAAAGAAAAGTTGTTTGCAATATGTGTGAGGCTGTATGGTGCTGCTTTTATACACACGCTGCAGGATGGAATGAACTGGAGGAGTTCCTGTGTCCCTGAGCTCAGAATTCCTTCAGGGCTTTGGCAGAGTGCTGAAAGAAAGGTCTGAAAAAACAGTGGGAAAGGGCCACTTCCGCTTTTGTCTAATCATCCACTGTCTCCTGCAACCAGAACTGCAGCAAGGACCACAAGTGTGGCTGTGAATCACCCCAGCTCCTGAACAGGTTTCCTGTTCTCAGATTTGCTGCTCTTAACCCTTCTACCACATCAGGAATTAATCCAGGCTTCCACCCACCAAATGCTTAACATTTCATTGTCACAAGAGTCAGATAATGCTCCAGCTGTTAAACGTGGAATTACTCTCCAGAGGCTTGCCCACCCCCAATTATCTGATTGCAAGCTGAGCTTGATGGCTGATGATCTTTGAACCGATTACCACACAGAACCACAGTGCAGCCAATGTATCTCAGCTCCAAGGATAAACCACCTGGGGATTGCCAGAATTTGAACAGCATGGATAGGTGAGGCTGTACTGGCCACACAATAGTAAGGACCATAATTTTGAAAGTGGATCCAGTTTTCCCAGGTGATCAGTAGTCAAATTCTGCCCTGACATTTCAAGCAAGCAAGACCTTTGTGTGATAATGCCATGTGGAAGAGATGTTCTGGAGGTCACCAATGTGACGTACTGACATGGCCACTAACACAGCAAGTACTGAGCTGTTTGGGAATACCTCTGAGGAAGGCCACCTGTTCTTCAGAGATATGGCCAAAGTGGTTCAGACATCAAAAGAGTGAAACCAAGCTTTTGGTGTACTCAGCTAAAAAAACCCCTAAGGGTATGTGTGATTTTTCCTGGTTTTATTTATAGGAGGCTTTTTATTAGTGTGATAATGTACTACTCTCAGATGTCCTCTGACATATGTGGAAAAAAAGAAATGTTTTTCAGTTTCAAAGTTGTGATTTGGCAATGAAATGAGTGGGAGAGGGTTCCTGTGTTCTGCTGTTTTCATCGACTGCGATGCTTTGCAGATAGCTGAGCAGTGCTTGGGGGTGGGTATTTAGGCTCTGAGCTTCTCCTATGAATTGCTTGTTTTGCTTGCCTTTTTTGATTTCTGTCTATTTTATTAAGTGTCCTGCTGTTGACTATGCCTGTATTTTTGGTCTTTGTAATAATGAAATAACTTTCTACTGTATAATATCCAACTCATTATGAAACCTTTTTCCTTCTGACATTTTGGGAAGGCTTGGGGATGGTCTACTGTAGGAGCACTCAGGCAGGCGGAACTTGAACCAAAGCAGGAGGCTCCCCACGTACAGCACTGAAAGAAGTAAAGGCAGAGTTGTGCAGGTCACCCTCCAGGGAACCTTTCCCAAGCTAGGCAGAAATGGGAGCAGTGTCACTCCGCAGTATTTGATGTGGCTATTTCTGTAACAACCTCCTAACTCATTTTACCTTGCCCTCACTTCAACATGAATGATTTTAGCTGTGCAAATTGTCTTGAGAATTGTTAAGTCAAGTGTGACTGTGTGAAGATGGGCTGCAGAGCAAAATATGATTTCCAGCATTGCCCAAAACAAATTCATTTTCATCGGTGTAATTGTTTTGATTTCAGAATAGTTTAACACGTTGTTAAAATTTGGCGTTCTGTTTCATGTCCTGCTGAATTGTCCTTTCTGCTGTGTGCTACATCAGCTGCTTATTTTATTCTGCTAATATTTCCTTACCATTGCCCGTGTTTGAAGGTGCAGCACTCTGTCTGCAGCATGCCCTCTTTGCCACTGGCAGAATGAATCCATTTCTCTTTTTCCTGTGCCAGTAACAATTATTGCATAATAGGTCCTCTTCAGTCTTTTGCATGCTTGTTGTTTCAGTTTCTTTTTTCATTTAATTTCGGGATTTGATGTATCTCAGAAATTTTTGCAATGACTGCAGAAAGGATAGTGGCAAATATGATGTGTCCATGCTGAAATTCACCCATAAGTCATAGAAAATTTCTGGCTCTGTTATTTGCAGTCAATGTTGGCACATAGGTACCTTGGTCTTTGGCTTTCAGAATTCTCTGGATCTAAAAAAAGAGGATCTGAATGAATCTTGGGATTTTTAGTGTAATTAGCTGTTTACTCTGCAACAACTAGAGTGAGGATTTTGAAATGCACTGCTCGACAAAATGCTGCCCAGCCTGAGAGGTGGCCAGTGATGAAAACCAGAGTATTTTGGCATTAAATAGGATTGTTGGAAACATATAGCTCATGCTTTTAATAATTGAGTATTTTCTGGGTACATAAGTCCTGAATGAAAAAGCATCAAGTGGACTATTCATCACCTTCCCCAGTAAGCTGTTCCAGGAGTTAAAAATTTTCCCCGAAACACATCAAGGTCGTGATGACCACCAAAGGGCCCAGTAGCTGGTAAGAAACTGATTGAAGATCTTCCCAGTTCTGTGCAGTGACCCCTTGACCAGGCTAGTGGTTTCCAAGCATTTTGGTGTCCATCCCACAAGCTTCCCTGTACTCACCCAGTTTCTGTCTCATCATGTGAGAAGTGAGGGTAGAAAACTGCTCAAGTCAGCATAAAGGGTTTTTTGTGTTCGTGGCAGAACTGTGTCAGTGTGTGGATGGTTCATAATATTGCATTTCTCCAAATATCCACTCTGCCAGAGCAGGCATTCCTGTCCTTGTGTGACAAGGAAGGAGGTCTGGCATTAGGAAGTGGGAGTGCTTCTCTATTCTACCATTTCTTCATATTTATACCTTGGTTGTTAAGCTGGACCTGGCAGCAGCTCTGTGCCGCCACATTCAGAGGTTGGACCACATTCTCCACATACAACCCTGGGCAGAAGTGCAGGGAAATGGGGGCACATTGTGTCCCTGGGGTCACCAGTCCTGTCCCAAACTCACATGCAGCCAAGCACCTGCTTGTGCTAAGGAAAGGTAAAATTTGTCCTGGGCTTTTCAGTCACGAAAGCCTGGTATGGGAAATGGGGAGATGGCGACTGTTCTGCCTAACCCTTTCTTTTGTTTTTTTCATCAATCTCCTCTGGGCTTAAGGAGAATCTGCAGCCAAAGAAGGCTGGTGGGTCATCACACCAGCTGGATTCAGATCCATGAGTGAAGAGGATGGGTATTTAGAACTTCAGTCACAGACACCATGCCAAGCATATCTGATGTCTGCCATGATCATCTTGCTGCAGGCTAGTAGAGAATTTATGTCCTAGACTCCTTGGGCTTGGATGCTTTTTTTCCCATTATCTATCTTTAATTCATAAAGACTTCAAGTCTTTACACTGCAGAAGCTGAGGAAAGCAATATTAAACTTCCCATCTGAGGACCATATTCCTTCTGGTTTGGGGAGTGTAGCTGTGCATTAGAAATGCAGGCAGTGGAAGCCAAGTGAAAAGAAGGGAGTCAGGAGACTGGAGAAGTTGTCTTTGTTTCCACATTCTGCCCAGGGATTTCCCTCAGATGTTGTAAGAGCAGCGAGCCTTGGGGTTGCATGTGGTGATGTCATCCTGAATCACTTTCCCGGGCAAAACAATTCTAGCCTGAATTCTTGCTGATTGAGCCTTCCCTTTACCCTGAGATGTTTCCTTGGACTGAATAACAGCAGAAGCCTGTTGTAGTGGTTTCACATTTGCCAAATTTGTTTGGTTAAATTTAGTGTAGTGGTCTATTTTTCTACTATGGAATAGGATTAGAAGAAAGGCAAAACAGGTTTAACTTAAAGATAAGAACAGATAGATTTATTAACGCTCACTAAAAGGAGAACAAAAAAACATGAAACCTTTTTAAAATCACTCCCCTCCCCCCTACCAACAGCTTACTTTTCCACAAAACAATGTAAAGAGACAGAAAATCGGAACTCTAGGTCAGTAGTACTTATAAAATAGTCTTTCATTCAGTCTTTGAGAGAGACAAGTCCCTCCTGATTTTTGTTCTGGTAAATTTTCTACAAGAGACACAGTCTGTTTGTGGCTTCCAGCTCCCACAAAAACAGCCCACCCGAGATTCTGCATTTGGGAGCCTCCCAAACGTGTAGTCTTTCCCATGTCTACATAAGGGCCATGGACTTACACATGGGGTTTCACCTTTTAAAGATGCACAGCTCCACAACAAAGGATTTCTCATTCTTCACTGGTGACGAGCCTTCAAAGATCTCATAGAATCACTAGGTTTCAGTTTCTAATTCAATAGCCACTCAGTAAAATCAGACACCTTTGCTTGAATCCACAAAATCATCTCCCCATTCTTAGTCCATGACTTAAAGGAATATTACAGTCTGTTACCATAAATCAACGGAGATTTTCAGCCTAGAACTAAGGCAACTTGTGGTCTCCTCCACTTAAGAAGTCACTCTTCCTTTACTGACTTTGATATCTTTATTTTGTCCCTTCGCATATCTCCAATTTGGCCTTTCCTCTCTCTTTGAGAAGGGCTAGAGTTTTAAAAAGTCTCAGTCTGTGTTTGGAAAAGGAAAGAGTTAACATTTCCTGCCTGGGCCTGTGGATGGCCTGGTGATCTCTGCCACGGTATCTGTGAAAGCCTCAAATCCACGTTGGTGGGGAAGGGTCAGAAACAGCGGCCACGATCATCTCTCCCCCTCCACCCCTCGGTCTTATGGGTGGGTTTGGCCCAGCCTGGGCTCAGTGCTGCTCTCCGGGGGCCCAGGGACATCTCCCTTGGCCCGTCCGGCGGCGTGGGGCAGGCTTTAGGATCGGCTGGGTTTCAGCAGCCGTGGCTCCCCTCTCTCTGCCAGCAGTCACCAGCTTGGCAGCACAGTTTGGCTCCCCCTGGGCCAGCCCCATCCTGGCTGCCCCAGCCCGGCCCCGGGGGTGGCGGGGCCTAAGCTGGACCCCACTGCTGCCCCCCTCGATGTCACCTCATGGCAAGCCTGCAGTAAAAGGGAGCCTTTCCCAAAATCCCACCTGTATTTAAGCCATGTGTCCCAGAGGTGTACACTTGTATCCAATTGGCCAACCTGGCTGTCAGTTTTAAAGCAGATCACTAATTGTTTTTTTACCATTCATGCCAAACCAGCTGGGTTGATGCAAAGAATTAGCAGGGAACAAGGAACCTTGTCCCCCTGATCAATGCTGTGCGTGCAGCCTGGGGTGACAAAGCACAGCTGCACTGATATTAGGGACAAAACTTACTAGAGAATGACCCTTCCTTTCCAGAAGGATTCATCTATGTCTAGTTTCTCTATGCTGCCTGCATTCACGTGCTTAGTTGTTCACTCTCCTGGCTCAAATAGCAGCATTTATTTCTGGTTAGATCAGTGAATCTGGAGATGTCACAGCTGCCCTTTGAAAAGAGGGTGGCAGGAGCATGAGAATGAATTGGTGCTTCCGTGGCTTTTGTAATTAGGTGGGGATCAAAAGGGGTGGAAAGGAGACGAGTGAAATGGCAAGTGTGGGTACCTCAAAGGAGGTAAGAGAAACTAGGCAAGGAAAGCAGCACCTGTAGCCCAGGGAACAAGTGTGGTGAAAGTCATGGGCAACACAGCAAAATAGAAAATCATCTAGGTCCGAGCTGCTGGAATCTTGGGTACCCTGGCATTTTATTAACACTTCTCTGAAAGCACTTGGGACTTGAACTCTATTGCTAGGTCTCACTCTCTGGCCAAGGCTAGAAGAGGGGTAGTGGTAAGGAAGATTTTACCTGCAACATTCACGCTACAGTGATGGCAGGATGACTTGGCTGAGGTTGGGACCCTGTGTGAGACGTGTTCCGTTCAGGTGTTAAGTACACAGTTGTGTACAGCTCTGAGTCCCAGTATGGGTAGGGGCACAACTGGCATAGAGCAGATGAAGATGAGCAACAACAATGGGGACAGGCTGAGGATGTCAGCAGAGGCAATGTGTGTCTTTAGAAAGGGCTGTAGTGGACCACAGAGCTCTTGCGATGTGTGAAAGGCAGGTGTGCAAGAAGCAGCAAGGCAATTGGAGGAAAAGAGAAAGATCTTGGTCTTCTTTGGGATGGAAAGACCTCAGGGTCTGTGATTTCTGCCCAACTCTTTGTAAAAGACCCAACTTCACAGGGTCAGTCTAGAAACTTCCCCTTTCCAACCTTCCTGATTGCCAAAACCAGAATGAGGGAATCTCAGAACTGTTGCCTTCCTGTGGATTTATTCTTTCCTCTGAAGCTGCTACCAAAATTCTTCACTTTGAGTGTTCTTAACTGGAATGCTATGGACATGACCTAAATCTTCCCACCCAAGATCAGCCTTCCAAAGCAGGAAGGATGTCAGTGTTTTTCACATCCCTTTTTTTTTTTGCTTCAGCCTTCAAGATAGGAGGAAACATCCAATGCTTTCTTCCCCGCAACAGAGGTACTTCTAATGCTCTACTCTTATGGTTTTGTGTTGCTACGGAGCATTTTTGTACCTTTCTAATGTCTGAACACTGCAGAGTCCCATGACTTCTGAAACCATGTCAGCAGACGCTATCTACGCTTGGATGCCCATGGGAGGAGTGTGTGCAATGCTGTGCCACAGCCTAGGCTGATCGGTCTGAGGTCTTTGATTCTCTGTGCTGAGATCTGTGGTGTAAGTGGGGAATAAAATGCAGCTAAACTTCCCGAAGCTGTATTGAAAAAGTGTTTCATCAGTTTGGCCTTTCAGGTGAGGCAAAGAGAACTGGGCAACTTGTGCATGACTGCAGCAGAAGCAGGTTGGATCTGTTTGCAAGACCACCAAGCCCAGAAAGCTTTGAGGAATGTAAAGGAGACCAAAGTGCTTTGTGATTTATCATCATGTCTGCTAAAAATACCAGGGCTGCAAAATTACCTAGATTTTTATGTGTTATATCCTACCTTCTGATCAATTATTTTGGAATAATGCTAGGGAGGAATCACAAATTCAAGAAAAACACAAATCAAAAAAGTCAAGATGAGTCCTGATTATTAGAGAGATGAATTTCAGCAAGGAACTAGGAAGTGTTGGTTTTGTATCCCAATATGCCTTTAGACGCTAGAATATGAACACTATGGTTTCTTTTGGATGCATTAAAATGAAAATTAGACCTGCTCCTTCAGAACTGATCGATGCTGTTTTACATTCGTGAGAAAGAGCTGTTTGCCTTAGTGAGAGAAGTGGCTTGCTGGAAATAGCTGTGGTGAGATTAATACTGCTTTGGTCCATCACAACAAGTTCAATCTAACTAAAAAGACTGCGGATGCTGGCCCTTAGATGGAGGTGGCAGGTGGTGGGGAAAATCCTGGCACAAATAGGTATTGTCAGTTCTAAAGGTAGGCTGGGATAGCACACAAACATCTGACTGAGCTTAAGCTGAAGTGGGAGTATCAGACTCTGGGCATAGAATTTCAGCCAAAATCACAAAGCTTCAGCTTCATTTCTGTGAAATAAGAAGGTACCATAAAGAAGAACAGTGATGGACCTCCCCAGCTGAGCAAACACCCCAAGCAAGGGGAAATCCAGAACCTCCGTGGAGTGCAAGGACAGAATGGATGTCTAAGAATCACACATGATTCAGACCAGTCGTGATAAAAAATTGAAATGAAACATGAAAAAAGAAAAATGACTAGAGGAAGGAAAAAATTTTGGCCTCATAAACTGAAGAAGGACAGCTGTGGAGGAAGTAGAGATGATGTACTTGAAGGAAGTTCTGTAGTATGAGGTATGGCCCAAATCCTGAATTGCCTTAACTCAGTTTTCAGTAAGACCAATGTATAAAGTTCATGTTAGAGTCTGTAGTGAAAATGTAAATGCGGTAAGGTAACCTCTGGAATATTAGTGAAAATGTAAGTGGGGTAAGGTAAATTTAACCTCTGGAATAGAAGCAAAATTTAGGCTAATTGTTATGAAAATGTGATGGTCCCTGAGCGAGCTCTTTTCTTGGCTACTGAAAAAAACTGCAGGTGGATTTGAAGAGATTTTTTAAATTAATCTGTAAATTTGGGAACACAGAAGTAGCAGATACATTGCCTATCTTCCAAAATGGTAAAATCTCCTGCCCTGAAATTTATACATTTCCTAATTTTCTGCTAAATGTATCAACTCTTGATATGGAAGAGGAAGGATGACTGAGGGTGGGTACACAGTGGAAGGGGATAAAGAAAAAATGTTCACACAGACACACACAAGGGAAGTAATTTCAGAACTAATTTATTGTATTTTGCAAAAAGATTACTAACCTCTTATTGGGTGATGCTATGGACATAACCGAGAGTCAAGCAAAATGCTGATCTGTAAACCTCCATAAGGATCTTCTCTTCAGTGGCAGAAATAATCATGGAAATTATAAGATAAAGATGGACCAAGTTAGGCACCAGGAGGATTCAAGCTAGGACTGATCCTATTTGTTATATTCCTTGGTTATATGAAAATTTGGCCATGAAGATTGCAAATGATACAGCTGGGATTAATTACTGTGGAGGATGGTTTTGTAGAAAACTCAATTACGTTTCTTTGATCTGAGGATTGAAGGCACCAACATTAAATGTCCAGTTGCTTTTTTAGGATAAAAGGAGAAAGAACTTTTGCAATATCGTGGGAAGTTATTCCTGAGAGAGGGTGGAGTAGGAGAGAAAAGGATGGATTGCAAGGATGGATTGCCTCTGTGACTCAGATGTAAGAAGAGCTTATGAGGTTTTAAATTCTTAGTAGAGACAAATCTGAAGAATTCGGATAATTTTAGAATCTGTTTGAAGATGCTATTTGAAGTACTGTATACAGTTTTGATCTCTGATATTCAAAAGAAAATAATAGCTAAATAACCTGGAACGGTGCAGAAGTATTCCTGGGATGGCCAGGTCAGCCTTCAGAGGCTCATTTCCAAGAAAAAAAAAAAAAGTGGGGAGTTTTCATTTGTGTAAGCCTAGCCAGATGACAGATTGACAAAGCAGGCAAAGTTTCTCTATAAACATATAAGAGGGTACTTCCTTCAGTTTAAGGTCAATTCTGAAACCAAAACTAATAGCTCATTAATAGATGGAGCTGAAAATTGCCAAAACTTCTGAACAGCTTTCTGGGAGACTTCTGAGGTTGCTCCTTAAAGGAGGAGATAATCTGAGGGTAATACTAGGATAAGGGGTAGAAATTTTAATGGCACTGATCCTTGGATTACCAGGAGAAGTTGTGGTGAGAAAAAGGTGTGGAGGATACTTAACAGTTGTAAATCTTTGCTAATGCTGATAGTCTGCTCTGGAATTCCGTTAGTCACCCACTGAAACCAGGGGGTTCCTCTTTTTCTCCCTGGTGCAAGCTGGTTTCTGCGTCTGGTGCCAGTCTAAGAATTGGGTGATCCCTGGAGCCAGGAAGACTGTGGTGTGCTTGTTCTTTTGCTGGGACAGAGGCTCTGATGCTCAGTGATATGCCTTACTGAAGCACTTCAGGGGTGGCAGATGGCTGTATTGCAGAAAAAAAGGGAATTCTTTTTCCATGAGACTGATGCTGACTGCAGTGTGAGGCACAAACACATCCCAGCCACAGACAGGGAGTTCCACCTGAAAAATTTCCTTCTTTTGCCAAGCAAATAGAGAACATTTTTTGTCTCTGAGCATCTCTCAACCTGGTGACTGGAGGCCTCTCTTTTGGCTAACATTTTAAGAAAGGGAGCTGTTTCTTGTAAACTCATCATCTGGAAATGGTAGAAAAGAGGAGGACCTGAGTCTGTTAAAAATTTACTTAGCTGCATTGGAAGCGCATTCAGCCTTTGGCTTCTTCACATGCAGTCTTTCTATTTGAAAGATTTCTTACTTTTCCTTTTTTACTCCCTGTTTTCTGAGGAAAAAAGAGCATGAGAAACAGTGCTGAAACATAGTATGCATTCCTACTTTGTCCTTGCTTTGTAAACCTCTGTGCAAGTTACATAGCCTTTTTTTCCAACCATGTAAAATAAGGAATTAAATTATATCCTGAGGAATGTTGTCACTCTCCTGGAGGCTTTAGTTTGTACTCAGTGCTTCCCCCTTGCTAACATGCTTAAATATAGGCTTCCAGAGAAAAGCAGCATTTCAAGAAGAAGGGCTCCTCAGCCTCTCTTATTTAAGCAGATGATGAAATTAGGATTTAATTATTTTCCTTGTGTTTTATTGCACATAATTATGAGGCAGCTCAACTTCCATGTGCCTTTCTGTGACTAATGGCCTTTCTGCATGGTGTGAAAGAGTTGACACAGGATCCAAATAATCAAAACAGGATTGTGCAGGACAGTTGTGCTAGAATGCAGAAAGACATGGATGGCCACAGACAATTCCAGCTCTTCTCTAGGCTTCTCTTGAGCGGCTGCTGGGACTTCTAAACACATGTTTCTTTATTCTCTCATCCACACTGGGTGTGATCTTTCCATACCCTGAAATCAAAGAGAAGTGTCTTACAGAAATGAAACAAAAAAAAATGGAGAAAGTGTGATTTCCATGTGACTCGAATTATCTCATTGTTCAGATGAGGGAGAACACTGCTGTTCTCTTTGGGGATTTGTGTGCATTTTGCTGGCTCTGCTGGGTTAAACTTGTTTATCTGCCAGATGCCCACCCTGCCATGCTCTGTCTCCCTCCTCAACAGGACATGGGGTGTAAATGAGATGGAAGAGCCCGTGGGTCAAGATAAGAATAGGGAGATCACTCACCAATTACCGTCACAAAAAAAACAGACTTGACTTCAGAATGATCCAGTTAATTTCTTGCCAGTTAATTCCAGAATGAGCTAGTGAGAAATAAAAATAAAATTTTAAAATATTTTCCTCCTGCCCCACTTTTCCCAGGCTCAGCTTCACTCTTGACTCTCTTCTGTCCAACAAGGGGGGGACAGCTGCTGATCTCTTCTCTCAGAAGCTCTCTTACTCCTGAATTCCTCCCTAAGGTTAACCATAGTGCCTGCAGCAAGAGACATTAAATTTAGACTCCCTTTGGCAATGACAAGGCCCTGATCTGAGCTGCTCCTACAGTTTTGATCTGCACAAACATTTCTGGGATCTCTGCTGTGTTGCGGCTGTCACAGATCTCTAACCACTCTCCAAAGATAGGCAATTCTTTAACCTTTATTTCTAAAAATCTACAAATTTTAAGTCTAAAATCTAATGAGCTGTGTCCTTAGGAAGGCCCTTACCAACTAAAGCATCACAGCTAGGCTTTCCCTTCTCTGATGAGGAACACCCGTGAAGGTGTCTCACATTTGCTCCTTGCAGAGAGGGCCAGGAATGGTGCTGGGCTGGAAAGGAGGCAGAAATATAAAAGTCTGCAACCAGAAGGTCCTTGAGCAACCTTCAGCTGAAATCTTTCTGAATGAAGCACCTGTCAGCCTGTATAAGTTATCACAGCTCTGCTGAGGCTGTTGCAGGAGGACCTGGCCTTGCAGGTTAAAAACTGTGGGTTTTTTAAATAGAATTTTTCTGTCTGGAGAAGAGTTGTTCTCACCAGGAAATGAAGTTTTTTTGCAGTCTGACTGATGCCCCCACGTCAAATAATCTCTCTGCAGAGAGCAGCACTGGGAAGAAAGCTGTGAGACACACACAAGATAGAGATGGATTAAACATCTCCTGGCACAGATCCATTGCTGATTCATAGACCAGCTCTAGGCCTGGGGGAAGGTCAGTTGTAGGGATGGATAAAACCATTAATGTGTTGCCAGGATCCGCCATAATTTCCTTGGTTAGCAAGAAATGGATTACCAAAATAGGATTTTAGGGTAATGCATTGCTACTATTTCAAATACCCCATGCCTAAAACTCAGATCTCTACATTTAAAATTTAACAATAGTAATTTGTATGTGGTGGATTTGAGCTGTAAAAGGCAAGGTGAAACAGAATTTGGTCATGTCTGTTTGGTATTGTTTCAGAGCCACCAGCCTGTTTAAAAATAAACCCCAATGAATGCTCCGGATAGGCTTAAAAGTACAAGGTGATTTCCAATTTCAGTTGGCTTTTTTTGTTCCACCTCCATTATGTGCTGTCCTGCAATCCTAGTCTTAGTCATTACGTTACAGCATGTGAAGTGTTTGAGAGATTTTCATGTTGAATAAACCCAAGACCTGAGATTTAAACACAGAAAGCTTCTGTGTTTGAAGTGCTTGTGTGTTTTTCTCTTTCAGTGTCGTTTGAGAGTCTCAACATCATTTTGTGCTGTTTGATGTTGTTTTCTATTTTGGTCACAAACTTTCTTAAGCCAAAGGAGCCAATCGTTTGTGAAGTTTTGGTGGTCCCCGACTCTCACGTGTAGTTTCAGAGAAGCCATCTGATAGTGAAGGGAAGAATGTAATGAATCTCATCAGGATCTGAAAGGGTAACTACTTGGGCTGTCTTGCTGAAGTTGCTGATTTTTCTGTGTGCCCTAAGCAGTAAATCTCTTCTCAGAATAAGAGCCCAGGCGTAAATGAAATGTGGCCAACTGAAAGGATACCTGTGCTAACTTGGATGCAAATGGTCAGCTGTAAGCAAATGCCTCTCCACAGAAATAACTCTTCCTCACTTTTGCACTGTTTCCACTCTAGGTGAGACCCTGCAGGGATCAAAAACCCATCCTGGCTGTCATTAGCATTTGTCATCCCAAAATGATCCCTGTTGGTAGCAGTACCATGTTTGTGGTCTGTGATTCACGTCTGTCCTGTGTTTGGGTAGTACACCCACAATTAATTGCTTCAAACTGCTGTGGGCTTTGTTTATTGAGGAAGAACATTGAGTTCCAGCTTGTCCTAGTGTAAAGAACTAGCAGTGAGGGTGGTGTTTTTGTGGGGGAATTTTGTTCTTTGCTTGTGGTTGGTTGGTTTGTTTGTGGTTGGTTGGTTTGTTTATTCTTTGAAATTATCCCTGTAGAGCTGGATCAGGGAAGAAAGGAGGTGAAATTTTGACATCTGGTGCTGCAATAGCTTGAGGAAGAAGGATTCTGCTTGACCAGGGACTGGTGGTGTTTTTGGACAGGAGGATACCTATGCCAATAGGACAGACTCCATTCAAACTACAAGTGAAACAGGCAGCTGCCACTTCACATCTAGAAAGGTGTCATCAGTGTTTGGGTGTGACATTGCGGTTTGGGGTTTGAGTGGGATGTGGAGCTGGCATTAAGTACTTTGACTTAAAATTTAGTCTAATTTCAGGTGCCTGAGGATCAGTGTAACAGAAGGTAGGCTCTAAGGCTGTATCTTTACTTTGTATGAGTGAATTAATGTCTGTATTTAGAGCTGAGCTAACAGAGCACAGGTATAGTTGTTGTAAATCAGAGAGCATTCTTCTCTTCTTTGCACATGTAAGTGGGTCTTTATGCACAAGAAGAATCTTTGTGAGCTATGTCAAATAATTACTGGAACTAGGAATGCGACAAAAGAACTGAAAATTAAAACTATAGCAGTGGCTGCTGTCCATACATCAACTTCAAAGAGAACTCTCTGTTGAATACCTCAGACTGCACCTGTGTGTTAAATTACTGTGAAGGCTAATGGCTCGAGCATTTACAAACTGGGAAACTCAGCCTTAAAGCTACCCCTGCATCTTTGACTTGGTTGCTGTGCACAGAAATCAGCACAAACTTATTCACTGGTCATATTCTTGCCCTGTTTGCATGTGCTGGGGCCTTACTGCCTTCAGGGCAAGGGTGAGGATGCGCCTTAATTTTATTTTATTTGTCGGAGCACAAATGACCTTTTCATCTAACCTGCAGCTATGGATATGTGTAGCTGTAAAAATAAGAGGCATCTCAGAGAATGAGGAATGTACCATTAGCAGCCACTTTTAAGAGGTTTTGTTTTTGGTTGGTTTTTTTTTTTTTCAACATAAATATGGTGGTTGGGGAGGGATAAAACAAACCGATGCAATTATCCTGAAATCATCTGTGAGTCAGCTGTCTGTCAGCTTGCAGTCCTCTGCTCTTTGCCCTATGAGTGGTCCAGTTTCTGTGGCAATTATAGACAGATTAGATCTTCCTTTCTTACTGGATCAGATCCACCTCTAATGGATGATATTTGCTGTGCAGCAAATGAGACCTGGTGTCCTGAGAGTGTGTGGTTCACCTGTACACAGATAACTAGAATTATATTTAGCATTTGTGAAGTAGTTTGCATTCTAATGTTTCCTCAACTTTGAGTACTCGAGCTGATGACGTGAAAATACTATCTTTTAAAATGTTTGGTTTGTACCCCTGTATTTAGACTGTGTCGAGGTTTGATACTGGCCAGATGCCAGGCACCCAGGACCTCACCTTCCCCTTCCACAACTGGGCAGAGGAGAGAAAAAAAATTACATGAATCCCCACAGGCTGTGGGTGGATCTCTGCATCCCCCGTGGATCCCCATGGGCTGTGGGTGGATCTCTGCATCCCCCGTGGATCCCCATGGGCTGTGGGTGGATCATTGCATCCCCTGTGGGTCCCCATGGGCTGTGGATCTCTGCATGCCTGTGGATCCCCTGGGTTGTGGGTGGATCTGTGCATCCCCTGTGGATCCCCATGGGCTGTGGGTGGATCTCTTGGATCTCTTCATCCCCCGTGGATTCTCATGGGCTGTGGGTAAATCTCTGCATCCCCCGTGGATCCCCATGGGCTGCAGGGGCACAGCTGCTTCACCATGGTCTCACCACAGGCTGCAGAGGAATCCCTGCTCCAGTACCTGGAGCACCTGCTGCCCCTCCTTCTCCTTGGTATCTCCATGTTTTTTCCTTCATGTCTTCTCATCTCCTCCTCTTCCTCTGACTCGAAGAAAATAACTGTATGTGCCCACTTTGTTTTGATTTTCTTCTGAAATCTGTTATTACAGAGGTATTATGTACATCTCTAATGCCCCCCAGCCTTGGCCGGCAGCATGTCCATCCTCAGAGCCATCAGGGACTGGCTCTGCTGGACATGGTGGAAGCTCCCAGCAGCTTCTCACAGCAGCCACCTCTGTGACACCCCACCCGCGCCACCAAAAATCAAAACCAACACACACTGAAAGAGAAGCAAAGCAGGACTGGCAGTCCTGGGCAGGAGGAAGACCTGCCCTGCTGCCTTACGGTGTCTCCAGGGGGCTTTATCCAGCAGACATTTTCAGGATCTTAAAAGGAGAAAATTTTGGCCAGGTGAAGAGACAGAAGCTAACTGCCTGTGGCTAAAGAGAGCAGAGAGTCTCTTTGGCCGTCACCTCCACTCTGGAGAGGGCAGAAGGGCAAGCAGGAGAGCTCCAAGAAGGCACATCTCCAGTTCAGTGCCTTTTCCCCACCTCTGGGGTCTCTTGCTGATGTGTAGCAGCTGCAGGCACTCAGAATAAATCATTGTCTACTTTAAACTACTTTCCCAGGAAACTGTAGGAGGAAGACATACAGAATCCTCTGTTAGTGTGCTTAGCTCATACAGCTCAGCCAATTGGGAACAGACACTACAGGAGGAAGAACTGGGGAACTTTGAGTCCTTCCAGACACACAGCCCCAAGAGATCATGCACAAAGGGAAAAAATGGTAATACATTGAATGAGAGGGAAAGGAGACCCAAGCACTGCCTTGAAGGGAAAAGTAATGAGAATGTCTTTACTGCAAGACACTTGGGTCTTCTCTAAGCAGCTTGAAATTCCTGGTCTGCCAGTTTTGACAAGGAGGTCCTGCTCTGTGGAAGGTGTGGTCTTTGTTGCTTAGTATTACTCAAAAGGACTTAATGGCTAGGCTAGATGCAGGGTGCTGCAGGGATCACATCTGCTTATTTCTGGCTGCACCTGAATATTAGATGTTCATCTTCTTTGTGCATCCCCATATTTTTGTCTGTCTCTGAAAAAGTGAAATAAAGCTCTTTGAGGGGAAGGAGTAGAGTGGGTAAATAGCCATCACTGAAGTCCTGGCTCAGGAATCAAGGCAGATGTGCTATAATCCCAGACCTGTTTCAGCTCACCTGATTTCATGCTCACCACTTAACCCCTTTTGTTTCCCTACGAGCTGGAATGTGAATTCCCCTTTTCTGTACTTAGAACAGAAGGCATTTTGGGCAGTGAGTTCATGAATATGCAGTTCTACTTACCACAGCCCTTTTACTGAAACTGCATCAATAATGAACTGGTGGCAGAGTAAGTAGGGGCAAGAGTAAGTAGGCCCCTTGTATCCACAAGGGACCCCTCCAGGCACATCAGGAACTGTCCCACCAGTGACATCAGCAGACGAGTGAGCAAGGGAGACTTGAGTTACCTGCTTAATCCAACAAGCAGAGCTCAGATGAAGTATGCAGGTGAATTCCAGCAGTTCTGGAATTCAGTTCCAATTTCTGAGCGTTCTTTGCAGAAATGTCTCCTGCTCTCAGTTCTGATCTTATGTTCATAGCACTGGTCCAAGTTCATCACAGCAGAGTCAGGACAGCTCCATTTTGGGCTGCAGTACTCCAATAGGATTCCAGGAAAACTCACTGAAGTAACCATAAGTACCATATCCTTATTGCATTTCTTGGCACATCTAATTAAGAGTAACAACTGAACAATTATTTAATAGCTACTAGTAAAAAAATCATCTTGTCTCTGCCCTTAAAGGCATACTTAAATTCCTGCACCTTTAAAGTTATCCAGATGAACTGTCAACACAGAGCTAAGGATGACCACTGCTGAGGGCAGAGCAGTGTCCTCAGCACCCACATATTAAAAGGTCACACGGTTAAGATGACGTTACTGAGCTGGATTGATGCCCTCTGTCTCCCCCCACTTACGTAAGAATTACTATAAACAATTAGAGATAAATTGTTTATATAGATTTCCCCACCAAATAATATTACTATATAACCCAGCTTGTGTTTTCAGTGTCAAGGCTGTTGTGAAACAGTCTGAATCGCAGTACATAAACAAGTATCATGTTTCAAAAACATACATAAAAATATGTTGGCAGCCAGGAAAGTATTTCCTTATACACCTTCATCAACAGTGAAAACAGATTGTTTCACTTAGACTGGTGATGAGTGATTTTATGAGCCATCCTGCGGTATATGCAGTTTTACATGTTTTGATTGCTTGGTATCTTCCCTTTCCTTGTCGGTAGCTTAGCTGTATATCAGGGTTGAGGTCTGCACTTGGCTGGCTCTAGCCCAGCAGGGTGTGGATGTCTTCCCTGTGGCTGAAAGTCTTGGAAGCCTAAAGCACCGCATGGCATTTTCATTTTCAGAATGAACTAAATCCACAGTGATTTGGATCAAAATCTGGTGTAGGTGTGGTCCCTAGGATGGTCTCTTTTTTCAGTGCTTTCTCAAAATGTCTTTGTTGTCTGTGCTGCTCCTGTGCAGGTACTGGCCTGTCTTGGAGATAGGGGCTCCATCCCAGAGAGGGGATGAGCAGGACTGAATTCTTTTTGAGGGTTGCCTAAGGTCTTGTACCTCTGTTGTCTGAGGTAGCAGCTTTATCTGAGCACATTCTTTGTGGAACCCCTCAAAGGGGAGATGAGAATCAAAATTTGTTCTCTCTGAAGAAGTTCTTATCTCTTAACATTGGTCATGTCCTTCAGGGAGGATGGGAGCCTTTCACTGTGGTGTCCTGGGTAGATGCTACAGCTGCCAGGCAACACCAGAACATCCCATGGGCAGCACTGAGGGCCTTCAGGTGGCAGAGAAACAAGGTCTGTTCTTCATCCAGTGCCAGGAAGAGCTGATGGCACAGGGTTTTCTGTTCTTTGCCCCAGTCTGACTTCTGGCTTTATGCTTGTCTTGACAATTGTGTGCAGTGAGGGGAAAGGGAAGCTGGCTATTATCTGGCTTCTCTGGATCTGGCTGTGGTGTCTTCATCATCAAACTGAGCAGTTCTCCAGTGGCTCTGGCACAAATGAGGATGGCAATGAGCAGCTTCATTGCTAGGGTAGAAAATACACATATTAATGAATGAAAACAAAGGGAGTGTAAATATAAGAACATATAAATATGATTGTAAGTGGCAAGGCTAGGGCAGAGTGACTGCAAGTCACTCATTTGAAGTCTTCTCAGCCACACAGTGCTTCTCCAGAGGAGTAAGACAAAAATTCCCTGCAGGGTTTTTGTGGCAGGTACAGAAAAACCAAAGGAATCATTCTGAAATCAATGTGAACGTTGCTATAAATGTTCACCACTCTTCAGCCTGTAATGCAGGTTTGATAGAACAGTGTGTTTTATAATACAGAAAAAAATTCCTGCTCCTACTGTCAGGTGAACAGTATGTGGCTGACCAATAGATTTTTGGTGCATGTTGTTCTAGATCCCCAAATATTTGACCTCGTGATGTGTTTCTTCACAGTCAACTAAGCTACTTATAAGTTGTCATCTTCGCCACATAAAGGGGAACACCAGATCAAAAGGCATGTGTATGCTGAGAATAGAAAGCTTATAAAAGTGTCAAATTTCCAGAAAAGATTTCAACATCAGTTACATGAAAGGGCTGTATATTCTTTAGGGTTAGAAAGAGTCTGATATTAGGCTGTTTTTCTGCATGTGTCTCTGTACTGACCATAATCCACCTATTTTGCCCAGTTGGAAAGGGGAATCATTCCAAATTGCTGTAGCTTTGACAGAGCAGGGCTGATGAGTAGAAGACAGAGCTCAGTTGAAATCCACTGCATGGGATAGTGTAAGCTTCAAGTTTTGGAAGGGCTTCTCTCAGAGCTATATCTATTTTCAGCACTAGACCCCAGCTGCAGTTTCTACAGTCCAAAGCTATTCCTCCATGCCCAAGGGGTAAAGGATTAAGCCAACTCTAATTTTTCATTGTGCACTGTAAGGTTTTCCAGCTTTTTCTCAAGAAGTGTTGTGCCAAACAAGACTTAACTCTGAACCAGATTCACCCCTGGTTTCCATCCCCAGTAGTTTTTCCGTAGTCCCTTTTCTTAAAAGTATTTAAACAGATCCCCAAATTTCAGTACTGCTGCTCAGGCAGGTGTTTAAATGACTGGCCAGATCATGAGGTCCTGTTCAGGTGTTTCCCTCATATGAGAAATGACCTGTCCCTGCTTCATTTCTCTTATCATGGGTGTAGACTTGCTGCATGTGAAGGGAATGTTCAGGAGGGAAGAAAAGTAAGAACTTGCACGACCCTCTAGGACAAGGGCTGCAGGTACAATTGACTTGATCTGCAAATATTTTTTAAAAATTGAATCTGGTGAGGATCAAAAGCTAGTGGTATTACTCACCCTGACATAAAATGCAAGTTCCTGGATTAAATTTAGATCAGGAATTTGAAAGATCTTCCCATCATTCAGCTCCAGCTATACAGTTATGACACACATTTGAAGGAATTTGGGGTTTTTTCCTGACCGGCATTCTTTTCAAAACCATCCCCCCTGTAAATCCCTGGGCTCCTGAGATCAGCATAAAGATAGCTAAAATTGGAGCTTGCTGTCGTATTCCTTTCTTCACCACATCTTGCAACACCTTCCATGCATCTCAAAAGTTTGTATAAGTTTTTCAGAGTTAAATCTCATGATGGAGTCCGTAGCAGGGAAGACTTAAATGTTTACTTAATATTCCTAGTATTTTATGTGGTTTACTTGATTTTCTCTTATTGTTAATCTCAAATATTCAAAAATTTTGAAAAAAGCTTCAAATACTGTGAAAGCAGGTATAAAATCTGGATACTATCAGAAGCAAAATACTTAGTTTCTGCTATTTCAGAATCTTCTGATACTTTTTCTTTTTTATTTTTTCATTTTTCTCCAAAGCCTCTCAGGAAAAGAGCAAACCCTTTAATTGAAGCCTGCATTGCTGGTAGCTGGTGCTGTGAGAAGTCAGTAACAAGGCTTCTATTTAAAATGTTGTGGCAGGATTTGAGAAGAGGTGGCAGTGAGCCGTCACCATTCCAGGAGAGTCAAGGAGTCTGGGGCATCAACCATCCCTCTCCTGGAAGTGTTTGAAGGACTTGAACAACTCAAAGCCCTCCAGCTGGAAAGGTGAGAGCCAGGGAACCTACAAGGATGGAGCTGGGGGGAAGGTGTTACTTGTGACAGCAAGAAGTGAGCTGGGGGCTGCAGGATGGAGGGGCATCCAGCTGGCCCCTCTGACAGTCTCATGTAATGGAATAATTTGTCTGATTTTTATACTAAGCATGAGTCATGCCCCTGTGACTTCCCTTCTGTGGCTCTTCTCTGAATTGTTTACTTCGCAAGGACAGGATATGTTGGCTCCAAATACTTTCTGCTTCTTCAGAGGTTTGCCAGAAGGGGAGGTAGCTTGCTGGCCATGTCAGCAGACGTCTTCTGCAGCAGCAGAGCCACACCACGAAGTAGTTTCTCCCCAAACCAGTCTAGAGCCCTTGCAGTGTTTATCAGAAAGTTCAAAAGCAGAAGCGTTTTCTGCATTGTGCAATAAAGGCTGAGGTAGCAGTACCCAATGGCTGCTGTGCAGGTACTGGCAGCTGAGGTGCTCTGGGGTCTGGGGAGGGCTGGCATGAAATAAGAATTTCTTCTTCACAGATTGAAGTTGTGTGGCAAAGGAAAGAAAGGCTTTTGTCTGTTTCCTTCTCAAATGAGATGAAACGTGAGATTTCCCGCATTTGTGCTGTGAGAGCCATTCAGTGTGAACTCCAACTTCAAGAGACCTGAAACAGAAATGGATTTTGCTCTTGAGCTGGAGAAAGTTCCAGGATCCCTAGCAGAGGCAGGTGTCCAAGGAGGCCAGAAGAAGTGGTGGGTGAGCACTGTGCTGGCCAGCCTGGTAACACCACCTGAGGCTGCACCAGTCATGTTCCTGGCACTGTGGTCCATTCCTGGGATATTCTGAATGGACAGTTTTCTTCAAAAGAGGAAAAACCAATTGATAATTAAGTCCATGTGTGGCACTCTCTGGGTTATTTCCTCAGTGCTCTTATCACTTATTTCCTAATGCTCTTACCATAAACCACTGTTTTATGGCCCACGATGAGAATGTTTGGTTACAGAACCTCAGAATCACTGAGTTGGTTTGGTTGGAGAAGACCTCGAAGAGGAGCGAGTCCAACCCATGACCCAACACCACCTTGTCACCCAGACCATGGCACTGAGTGCCGTGTCCAGTCCTCAGACACCTCCGGGGGCAGTGACTCTGCCACCTCCCAGGGCAGCCCAATCCAGTGTCCAATCCCCCCTTCTGTGTAGAAATTCCTCCGAATGTCCCACCTGAACCTCCCCTGGGGCAGCTTAAGGCTGTATCCTCTTGTCCTAACACAAATAGCCTGGGAGAACAGGCCAAACCCCACCTGGTTACAACTTCCTTTCAAGAAGTGATAAGGTCTTCCCTAAGTTCCTTTTCTCCAGGCTAAACCACCCCAGTTCCCTCAGCCGCTCCTCATCGGACTTGTGCTCCAGCTCCTTTACCAGCCTTGTTGCCTTTTCTGGACATGCTCCAGTGTCTCAGCATCCATCCTAAATTGAGGGACCCAGAATGAGACCCAGAACATGCGGTGTGGCCTGACCAGTACTGAGCACAGGGCAACAATCATGTCCCTGATCCTGCTGGCCATGCTATTCCTGGTAACAGGAGAGGATGTCTTCCCGAGTCCCATGGTTGAGTTTCATCTCTGCTTGTCTACACTTCTGGTGACCCTAAGAAAATCACGTCATCTTGCTTGTGACTTTCTTCCCTATCTCTAAAGTGCTGATGATACTTTCATCCTCTCCAAGTGGTGTTCTGCCTATTAGACCAAAATCAGTGATGACACAGGCTCTCTTGTATGATAAGCAAAGGTGCTGTGCCCAGCACAGTGGACCCCCAGAGCACAGAGACACCTGGATGTGGCTGGTTCCTCACAAAGCCTCTGCTCCTGTCACTTCCCATGGTGAGGCAGCTTTTGGTGTGCCTGAGAGGTAGAGAAGCTCTGTATGGTGCAAGCCCTTCTCTAATCTGGGAGAAGAGAGCAGAAAACCAAAGTGCTGTGCCTCAGCTGGGGTGTGTGATTTGTCACCAGAAAGCTTCTGGGTTGCACCATTAAACCTCCACTCAGCTGTGAAACATTGACCTGCTTCATTCACCTTAAGAGGATTTAGGGGATATATAATTAAACAGGTAAAAGCTATTGTCACTCTGCAGGGATGGGAATAACAAAGTTACATCTCCACTGGCTCCCTTGGCACGCTGTTTCAGCAGTTTTGAACTTTCCATGCACTTGTCTTTAGAGCTGAAATTACCAGTCCATAATTTGTGGTGCCAGACTGAATCTGTTCCCTGGAAAAATCCTATTTCAGTTTATTTTTGCCCTGGAGGCACGGACTGTGTCATCCAGAGGAAAGGCTTTTCAGATCAGCCATCAATCCCTCCAAGACCAAAGCCAGGTTTCTTAGCTGCAACATCCATATCTGCATCATTTTACTGCGCTGAGCTGTAGAAGTCTTGAGCACTGGAAGTTAGAACCAAAATTAATGATAGTTCTGCTTCCACGATAGAGGCTACTACGTAAAACTGGGTCTTCAGTAGTTTACTTGAATCAACCCATATTAAAGGTTTTCATTTACCCTTCCTCTTTGGTTGCGCTCATGGTTTGTGAGCAGAGGGACAGCACCATCCACCCATTTCAGTGATCCAGTGAAGTTTCCCTTGTTTTTGAGACACAGGTAGAACCCACTGTGTCTTCGGGCAGTTCTGGACTGGGACTGCTTCACCCTGCCAGGCTTGGTGTGGTGACTTTGAGAGCAGCCTTAGAAGTAGGGGAAGTGTCCCCAGCATTGGGGGTCTGCACAGCATCATCAGCAACGTCTCTGCCTACTGTGCTGGTTTGGATGTGCTTTGTGACACTTTCTGGAGGGACTTTCAGATCATTCTTGAACAACCTCCACTGACTGTGGAGAGTGTAAGGTACCAGGGTGTGGGGGTGGCTGTTTGTTGAACAAAAAACCTTCTGATTATATTGTGGTTACTTGTATTCGAGTATTTATTTGTTTAAAAATCTGATCATTTCCTTTTTAGGACTATATTTTGGCTAACTTCTAAAGAGACTGAAATGTCTCCATCAAGGGCCATCTGCATCTCTGATCCTGGGGAGGCTGTGCAGGGTAGTAAGCTTCTGACAACGCAGAAAAATCCCCTAGTTGAAAAAATCATCACAATTTATTTCATGGTTGAAGGCACATGACTATCTATTTATACAGTCGATCTCATGATGTATTCATTTTCTTTTAAATTATACTTCCCATAGATTTGAAAGCACATTTAATTAAAATGCATTGTGGCATAAAGAAATACAGCATTTTTTTCACAACCCTGCACCTTAGTGAAAAGGCTTTTCAAGAGGCAAGTCTTAATTTCAAAATGTTATAAAAAAGTGGGATTTTAATGTAAATTATTGATTTGATAGTTCTGTGTAAGATTTTTTTCCAGAGAGGCAGCATTTCCATCCTGAAGTGTGTGGGGTAACCTGTCTTTTAGATCTGCTGTGCATTCCCAAATGCCCGGGGAGAGGAAAGGAGGAACACTTAAACATTGAAGGAATCCAAACACTGGCATTTGTTTCATGCTGGCATTGATTACTCCAAAAGAAGGACAAGCAATTAGTGCTGGCATTCAATTGCTGGTCATCAGCCATTACCTGCCAATGTCCCTTTGGCTTTTTCACTGGCCAGGCTGGAGAATGATAGTGTGAGTGAGGAGTGGCACCTCTCTCCTCCAAATCTGCTGCTGCTCTGCCAGTGCCTAGCTGTGGGGCTGCTTGCAGTGTGCCTGTCAGGTTGGAAATACTGGGTCTGCAGCTGTTCGTGGGGCCAAATCAGCTGTGACTTCGGAGATGCCACTCCAGGCTGCAGCAGGAATTTGGTGCTGTGAGACAACAATAATTTTTGAGTCAGACGATGCAGATGCTCCATGGAGTAAATGCACGGCGGTCTCTGGATGTCTGTTAAGGTCAGGATCAATGCTCAAGCCAAAAGACCACATGCTGCTGTCCAGCAGTGCCAGGTTGGACTGTTTGGAATGGACAGGGACAAGCAGGGACTTGTCACATGTGCAGATTCCAATTTTGCAGCTGGTGCTCTGGCACTTGATGGTGCAGTTGCAGGGCACAAAGAGGCTCTGGATGCTGCAGCATTCCTATATCGGCCCCTTTGCACTACTTCATAAATTTACCTCGGGAATATTTGTTTTAACAGCATGACCCATTTAGCACATTTAAATGTCTCCTGCTGAAAGGATCTGGAGATGTGATGCTGTGTTAGCACCACTGGTGGGTACCTCATTGTCTGACCAGGAGAGCTCTGCAGGTGATGGACCCCAGAAAAGCAGGCTGAGGCTGATCCAGGGAGACACAAAGGGAGGCTGTTACCTGCCTTTTGGGAAGTAGAGGGAGAAAGAAATAGATGTGGAGATCCAGCAGGAGAATAAATGCAGGAGACAGAGCCTGGGCCAGGGTGGCTGGGGAGAGGAGCTCTGGTGGGTTTAGTTCCTGCTGGAAGAGCACTTGGATAAAGCTGTGTGCCCTGCACCAAGGCAGCTTCTGGAGCATTTAACCATTAAAATCCTGGCACAGCTGGCACAGGCTGTGACCCAGACCAGGCAGGTGGTGACCCAGCAGCCTGGACTGTCCTGTCCCTGTCAGAGTCCTCCAAGGGGACTTTTGTGGCCCCTGCAGAGCCTGGAGCTCCTTGGTTTGCCTGTGGGCCCTGGCATGCTCAGGGCTGTTCTCATCCCAGGAAGGACTTAACTGTGTCTCTGCCTAAAAGCAGAAGATGCTGCTTCCAGCTCTACTGCCCGTGTGATTTTTGATTCACTAAGTAAAAGAGAGCTGCATTGTAATGATTTTTGTCTCCTTAGGCTTAGCTGATCATTGGAGTCTTGGAGCCAGATCTTCAGGCCAGCCATTGCAGGGTCTGGGATTTTGCTGGTCTGATGTGCAGAACAAGTTGTTCTTCATCCCCAGCAGACCTTTTTGGGCTTGCTTTGCCTCAGAAAGTGGCTGGGGAAGGGTGAGTGGTGCATGGAGCTCCGCTGGGTGCTGGGAAAATGTCTGAATTCTGCCCTGGGACTGTGCAATGCAAACTGATCTCACTCTCTTCTGCCACTGCCAGCCTCTCAGAGAAGGGGAGGCCCTTTAGTCAAAGCAGACAACGGGTAGAGAAATGTGTCAGTTATTTTTTCAGCCTGTATCAAAGAACTGAGTTATGCTTGCAGTTTGTAAGGGTGGTTTTTTTTTCTTTCCCTTTTTTATTTTAAATTAAAGAAATCAACAAAGCCATGTAAGAACTAAAGTATAATTTTAATTGGTAACAGCCTGTATGAAACCGAACACAGGACTACAGACGTCTGCAAAAACTTGACTCTACTTTCTCTGAAGTTACAATACATAAAATACAAGTTATAAGAGCAAATAGCACTCCTAACTGCCACATTCCACCCCAATAATCATTTATTCCATCCAACTTCTCAGTTGCTTTGCTTTCCCATGGAAGTCCATCCCCAGGGCTGTGACAAGCTGTGAGGAATGGCAGAAGTAGTCACCCACGAAGGTCTGGGAGGCAGGAAAGCAAAGAAACAGAGCCCCTGGGAGAGCCTGCCCCAGGCAAGGGAGAGGAGGAACCAGGCTGTGAGGCAGCTGGGCTGTCCTGCAGCCACAGCCACCTGCTCGTCCAAGAGCACTTGGACTTTGCTGAGGTTTTAAGGTGTTCCTGTGATCTGTAGGTGATTGGCTGCTCATTTGGGGAAGCAGACAGACCCTGAAGTGAGCAGGTGAAGGGTGTTCTGCTTCCTTGCTAGCTCAGGTTTACCCTGCTGCAGTGCTGGCAGTGCTTTGTGTTGGGTCTCAGAGCTGTGTCTGTGGGAAGGGGGTGATCAGGAAGGGATGCTCAGCCCTTCCCCATTTCAGGGCAGGACCATGTCAGCCCTGCCCTGTTTGCAGCACCCACTACACGGCATAGAAAAAGAAAATTCTGGGAGCAGTTCGCCAAGCCTCCATCTTCTCGTCTCCACTCTGTGCTCACTCTCTTCAAATGCATCTTTCTACCAATAGCTCTTCTCCACCACCTCTATTACACTCAGAAATCTCGACTTTGTGCTGCTCAGCAGCAGTGATCCATCCCCCAGTGGCATCAGCATGGGCTGCAGCCCAGGCTCCCTGTGGTGGGGGCGTCTGGACCGCGGCACGGAGCTGGCATGGATTTACATTGCTTGTGCCTCACTGGAAAACTCCTTGTGCTCTGAACTACCTGTGAAGATGGAGCTGCCCTGGCATGTTTCCCTTGCTAGTGGCAAAGCCGTGGATGGGGCTGAGAAGCTTTTCTTGTGTTGTTTCTGCGCCATTTCGTCCCTCTGCTGTGGACACATTGCTTCACTGGCAGGTTGTGCAGGAAGAATATAAAATATCTTGTCTTTATGTAGCACCTCTTGTTAGAAGGGAATGACAGGTACCCAGTTCTGAAATGCAGTCAGCTGCAGAGTAGAGCTCCTCCCCAGCTCAGAACAAACTCAGTATGGGACTTGTTTTTCCAGGATCTCAGAGTCAACCCCACAATGCATGGAGATTTTTTCCCTCCGTCTTTTGCTCGTACTTTGTGTCCATCAGCAGCCATCCCATCATTACCAAAGTTTGCTGTTCACTGTCACTGCAGGATACAAGCTTACTATGGCACATATTCCGACAAGCTGAATTTCACTCAAAGAGAAATTGCAGTCTTCATCCGCGACCTAAGGTTTCCTGGAGGAAATAAGGGAGGAGCTGACTCAGAGCAGAGTCCTGCTACATTTTAAACAGGCCCCAGTAAGTCTGACTCATTAGCAGAATGCTGCTCGCATTGTTGTTTTTCCTACAGTACAGTCTATCTCCCTTCTGCAGGGGAAAGGGTCTCGCAAAATTTACTGTGCCGTTCTCATGTCCCGCAGATTTGTTGAGGAGGAATTGTGGCTCTTTGTAAAGTGACAGCGTAAAAGACTGTTTGACGGTCTCCTGGCGGTAGAGCTGAGCATAGATGAAGTAGTTGCCACTCTGCTGGATGATGAGGTACTTCTCTTGGTCCTGCACCACCCCGTTGCAGTGCTCCAATTTCCAGTCCCAGATCATATCTCCTGGGTCATGTGTAGAAGACTCTTTTACTGAGGGAAGCACAGACAAAATGATGTGGTTATTAATTATGTCCAAGAATAAACTTGTTCTGTACATGAGCATGTTTTATCACTGTTTCCCATTCTTTCACTCCCCATTCACTTCTTGACTTTCTAATAATTATTATTCATTGGTTATTCTAGTTGCTGTTATTGTAATTATTATTGATCATCCTTTTTGAGTTTACTGACTTCTGAGAAGTGCTAGAAAGGGGTCTCAGTCTGCCAGGAGAGACTGTGAAGGACCTCTGTGGCTATGGATGGCTTGGAGGTGCTCCTTGCCAGGACAGCTTAGCTCTGGAAAGCACCCTGGAGATGGAGGATCTTCAAGACTGAGGGTTGGGTCTGAGATGGTCTCTAATAAGAAAAAAATCCTAGGTGGAATTTCAGCTGGATTTGAGGATGATGAGGTTAAATTTTATTAAACTTTTAACTTTATTGAAATTAAGTTTTTCATTGAATTAATTAAATCTCTCTGAAGGTCTCCACTACTCTACAGGGCATTACGTTAGGAGTGCCCTGGGGTTTGCTTAGAGAGCTGGTGATTAACACCCAGCAGCAGTAAATCTGATGAGCCCTGTTGATGCCTTAAGAGGCTGCCTAGAACAGAGGCTGGACAGAATTAAAGGAATAAAGTAGGGATTTATTAAAAGGCCTTCAAAGGATGCACCGTGGGCAGTACAAGAGCCCGGCCAGGGCTACACCCAAGATGAACACCCGGTCATGAGTTTTCACACTTTTGTGTTTTAGTCCATTTCCATACTGGGGTTCATTGTCCAACTACAGCTTCAGGTTATGAGGTCCCATCCCCCCAGATTGCTCTGCTCAATTCCCTGTTGTTTATGCTTCTTGGGCCTGAAGCTGCAATGGTGTCCTTGGTTCTGGGGCTGGAAAAGGATTGTTTTGTCTGGCTGAACTGTGAAGAGAACCTGCTAACGCTTTATATGAAGTTGCACCTATATGAGTTGCACCCTAATGCAGCGCAGAATCTGGAAAACATGAAAGCTAAAACTGAAGGCATCGCTGCAGTGCTGGTTTCTCAGTCTGTTTTGAGGAGGTGCTCACAGCTGACTCACGCAGAGAGAGGCAGCTGCTGGCTGCCAGCCCTGGGCACAGAGCTGGGCAGCTCCGTCTGTCACGGCCACAGTGCCCTGGGGGCTCTGTCGGCGCTGCCCCTGTCCTTAAACAGGCAGCAGGCCTGTGACACAGCCGTCCTGTGCCACAGCACAAGCCAGAAAGCCAGTCTGCAATCTCCATACTTACAAGATCCATGTGCCCAGCATGACTCCTGTGCCTGCGGAAAGAAGCAGGGCTTGGTCAGTGTTTTCTCCTGTATTTTTTCCATTTTTAGTGAACTCAGTAGAGAGGAGCATTATCATTAGAAGAATGCAAAAGCATTCTCCCAGGAAGAAGAGTTATCTTTCTACCCACAATTACAAACACAAGCACTGTTTTGTTATGAAAAAATAGATGTTCTCCAACAATGTTTAGAATGCTTAAAATAGATCATTTTTTTTCATATCCATTTTGGTGGTGTTTTCACAAAATTGAAAAAAAAAAGACAACTAATCAGCAATGACCTGCAGTAGACCTGGTAATAGTTCTATGTTCCTCTTGAGTGACACGATTTCATTCCATCCATGGATTCAGCTCTTGTGGGTGCTCACAAGTGATGACTCACAAGTGTGGAGTGGACAAGGACTTGACTTAAAGCCAGTGCACAAACGTGGGAAGCTGCACAGCATTGTGCTAATTCACCCTCCATTAAACCAACCCGTGAACCTTTCCTTATGTGCAGAGTGGTTTGGAATCACTCAGGCAAATAAAATCAGCACTGTTACCGGGAGGCAGCACAGGGAGGACAGCTGCTGACTTTTAATCCTTCTTCTCTCTAACTGCTGCACATGCTTAGCTCAGAGCAACAGGCACGGGGCTTTCTGATCTGGTAGTCAGTTCTACAGTGCCTTTCCAGCCCAGAGAAGGAGGTGTCTCCGTGGGTGCCCCAGTGGGAAATTGTCAGTGGCAAGAGATTTCAGTCTATTGCCATGACTCACGGCTTGGGCTTTGCTCATGGAGCTCACGCTCTTCCTACACAGCAGCTCCGTTCTTGCTCTGGCAGGGCCCGTAAAATGCAGGTGTGGGATCAGTTTACAGATACAGGGACCTGAATCTGCCTCACATCTCTCCCATCTTAACGGATGCAAGCTCTGAAATGCTTAAATTTGCTATTGGAGCACAGTCTCATTCCTTCCTTGGGAAGTTGCTGTCCTGAGTGCTGGGGAGGTTGTCGGCTGCCTTGCAGGGAAAGGCTTTCATTGCCCCGTCCTGCTTTCACCAAATAATAGGAACTAACAGGACTGAAGGCACTCCTTTCACTCACTAAAGAAAATTTCTGTTTTACTAAAGTAATTTTCCTGAAAAAAAGAAGGGAAGGAGTGGAATGTGCATGAACATCTATGTGCTCGTTGCCATCAGAGGGATGCAGTTGTGACTGCAGGTCACAGAGCTGCTGCTTCACAGCTCCCAAATGGATGATGGAAGCTGTGGGTTTTGGGCTGAAAGTGGATTAAAAGCAATTCATATATTTTTGGTTTTTTATTATCTTCCTGCTATAAGATGCAGAGAACATTCCTCCCTTGTGGTAATTTAGAAGACTTCATATTTTATTTTTTAAAAAATCAGTGCCTAGTAGGATCAGTGCTCAGAGAGGTTCCTGGCATCATTATGTCCCAAGCAGCTCCCAGACCATGAGAATAAACTATCCTTCCTCTTAACAGAAGGGGGCTTTTTCCTTGTGTCTTTCCCTGAAGAACTGGAACTGGAGGGAGGTACATTACAGCAGGATATCTCAACCCCTCATCCCAAATTGGTGCTTGGCTCCTCCAGGACACAGAATCACAGATTAGAAAGCAGAAAAGAAGAAGCTGGCCCTCAGCACATGAATCACTTGGCTCACCCTGTATTTCTGTTTAGTACTCTGTGTACAGTTAGAAAAAGCTCACTGGGATTCGCTCGTGAAATGCAGAACAAAACTTGGCTCAGTAACTGGGTTTTGCGCTAGATTGGTAAAACCAAGAGTGAAAAAGCTTTATGCCTGGTGAATTATCACTACTTCTCAGCCTCTCTGGTCCCTACAGAGCATCATCACTTGATATCACATTGGAACAGAGCACATCATTGGTGCAGGAGGAGAAAAACCAGAGAAATAAAACCTGACCTTTTTTTTAAAGCTTAAGGAAATGAATGGAAAACACTGAAGACATTGAGGAATTGGTGTGATAATAAGGGATTAGTGAAAACATTATCAGCTGAAATCCTGGAAACTAAAAGCATTAGCACTCTTCAAAGAGGAGAGAACTGCTAGGTTGGAGTTAGTTGATAGCATCAACACAGCACTGTTAATAATTAGGGATACTACACTGCAGAGTTAAGAATTTTGCTTTGTCCTTACCTGCTGATGATGGAGCAAACAGAAGACTGTGGAAACCAGGGCTGAAACAATAATCAACATGAATATGACAGCATAAAAAGCCACTTGCAAGCACTTGGATCTTCTGCTCTGTGGAGCATCCCCATTCTCTAGCATGGCTGGTGCTTCCATGATGCTGGTCATTGGTAGAGCTGGAGGTGAGGATGAGGATGCAAACAGCACCAGGGCTGAGGACGGCACTGCCGGAATTCCCGAGGTCCGTGTTGCCACGGCGGGACATGGACAGCATTTTATGCTGGTGATTTACTCACGCTAATGAGGCCAAGAGGAGGAGCCATCAAGTTTCATCATCAGCCCGGGCTAAAAGGCAGTGAGTTAGCACTTCCTCACCAAACTGAGGCAGGCAGCTTTCATTTGGCTCCTGGCCCAAGAGGCCTGAAATTAAACCGGCAGCAGGCTTCAAAAATCACCTCGGAATGTCAGTGCAAGGGGTCAAGGTTAAAAGCCCTCCAGGGAACACCAGGTTCACTGGATGAGGGATGAAGAGCTGAGGTGCCAAGCACAGGAACCTCACCCGACCTGCTGCTGTCTCTGGAGGAGCCAGTGCTTGCCTTTTTTCCTAGCTGAGGAGTTGGCAGCAGATGGGATCTGGTTCTCATTTTGACAGCAGATCCGAGTTCTGGTGGCAGGAGGGCATTTTTCCAGCTCCCCAGGGGATGTGATTCATGCAGTAAAAGTGAAACTACATACGCTCCAAAGTGTGACGCCACGCAACAGTCTTTGCAGCAAATGCAAACAGCAAATGGAATCCAACTGCCAGCCTCCACTTCCCCCTGACGCCACTCAAGGAGAAGGAAGAGCAGGAAAAGAGCTGGGGTTTTGTAGATGGCTTTCAATTTGCAATTTAAAATGAGCTGAGTTTCAAGGTCCTCCTGAAATAATTTTTAGCTTTTCTGTTTCTATATTTTTTCTTACCTACTTTTTGAATTCTTTATCATGGGAACAAAACTGCAATTAAAGTGTTGTGTGGAAAAGGCAAAAAAAAAAAAAGCAAAGAGGCTTGAGAAGTGAAGAACAAATGTAAACTATAAAAAAAAACAACTATAAGAACTATTTTAACTGTCAACTTGAAAAGAGTTTCTATTTTTGCATTCTGCATGTTTTTTTGAGTTTTCATGGGAAAAAGTGCTCTTCATTGGTGTTTACTTAGGAAAAAAATTCTGATGTCACAAAGATGTCACTGAGAGATCTCTGGCAGCTCTTCTGCACTCCCTTTCTGGGGATGGAATGCATAAAAAATGAACTTTTAAAGCTTTACTCTTGGTTCTTCTCTGCCTCTTCCCAACCTGTGGGTGAAAGCTCAGCTCTTCTGGCTGCTGTGGTGCTGGAGGTAAGCTGCCTGCCCTTTAGGGCACCCTTTGGGGAGAGCTTCAGGACAAACTGTGGCAAAGGAAAGCCCCAGGGAGGCTTGGGGTGACTTTCCTGTGTCACCTCTGCAGCCTGGGGAGGTTTCTAGCATGACTTGGTAGCAATGTCACATGACTGATGCCAAGGAGACAAGGTACTTTCCACAAACTCCTTCCAAGGAAATCATTTAAGGACTTGGCCTGTGTGGGGAGACTTTTTGATCAAACACAGAGCTATTATTGCTACCACAGATAGAGCTCAGGGCAGAAAATGTCAGTCCTGGTATGTCAAATCTGCCAGTTACTTCAGTAAATACTGGGTTTAAATGGGAATGATCATACAAGGATGGGATCATACAGGACCAAAAAGGATCTGGAGTTGAATGCTTCCAAATATTGAACAGGCCTTGAGTCCAGCTAGTATTATATTTATTTTATATTAATGACATCATGTTACATTAAGCATGGATGTAGTTGCCTATGTGACCCACTGTTAAGGGGCACCGCTGGGGGGCAATGGCCAGGGACTGTAAATCTGCCTTTCCATGGTGTTATTTGTAAATATACTGCCAGTGCATGGTGGGGAGAGAGCCCTGGCACTGCAGCCTTGTGCCAGCATGCCAGTGATGCCACAAGCCCTCTGCAGAGCTGCAGGAGCCCTGGCAAGAGGCAGCAAGCAGCATTTCGTTCTGCAGGTCCCACCAGCCACAGCCAAGCTTGGGAGCAGTGAAATCACTGTTTAAATCAAGGCTCTCTCTCTCTACTTACAAGGATATTTATGGCTGCGTCTCAACTGGATTGTGCCTATAGACCCCAGCAGTTTTTGTTTAGCCAGTGTTTAACCTTGTTGCTCTTAGTTAAAAAAAAATAAAAAAAGACAGCAGAAGATGCAATCACAACCAGATTTGGGCTCATTCTCTTCCTCATTTCTCACACTTCTCAAAAGCAGCCTCAGCTTTTGGAATGGGATTTTGCAACCAGTGTGTAAATTGACAGGATGCCCATTGTATGTTGTTGTTGTCCTTCCTTTTTTTTTTTTTTTTTCTCCCTCCTTACAGCCTTAAGGAGGTATGGAAACAAATTGTGCTCTGCATGAAGGGACACAGGGACATGGTTTCGTGGTGGACTTGGCAGTGTTAGATTAATGGTTGGACTTCTTGATATTAGAGCTCTTTTCCAACCTAAATGATTCAATGGAGCAGGGTATGACTCTTACCTGCCTTTTCGCCCTTCCTTCCCCTCTCTGGTATCTTTAGAACATGACTATTTGGCAGGCTTCACACTGGCAAGGCCACAGCTCAAAATACAAGAAGTTAATTTCTGGCTTTGAGTTTCCATTGTGCTGGAGTGCGTAGGTGCAGGTGTTTGACTCCCTGCCAATTTCTTAATCCAAAATATCTGTTCAAATGATTACAGGGAATAAGTATCATGTGCTCCACTGTGGACCTCACTTCCTCTGCCTAAGCCCAGCCCTGGGGACTTGTGGTAATGCCTCAGGCAGACTGGAAGTAGGAAATTTACCACACATATTTTCAGGCAGGAACTTTCCATGACTCTTCCTGGCACTGTGACAACCTTCCTTAGCACTTTTGTCCCAGCCCCTCTCACTCAGATGCCACCACACTGTGCTTTGCAGCCTGTTCTCTGGGCAGCTGCTTTCCAAAGCCTCAGCAGCCTCATAAATATCTATATTTCTTGTCACCAAATAAGGCACCACCTGTATGTGTAGGAAGTTTGCTTTAACCCTGAAGTAGGTTTCTCAAGTTCTGACCAGATTGTTTTCTGTCAAAACAAAGATTTCCCTATCTTTACTTTGTGCTGCCTGCATTTATGTGTGTTTGTGGGAAGACTGGCATGTTTCCAGCTGCCACAGCTTTCCAAGAATATGAGAGAGAGGCTCAAGAAGTATAGGAAAGCCCTGCTGGAGTTTCAGCCCTAGTCTACAGGAGCAGAGAAAGAGAAGGATTGATTAATTTGAATTTCAGATCTCTCTGTTGCACCCTGAGTCTGGGCACTCCTGTTGTCCTTGTTTCTCCCCAACTGTTTTGGGGTCGTGACAATATTAGTGGGCAAAAATGGAAAAAAAAATTGGGGTCCATGGGGGAAATGCCAGTAGGAAGCCACAGCAGGATGCCTTCTTGGGGCAGCCCCTGGGCACTCTGAGTGCCAATCTCAGGGCCACAGGCTGTGCAGCTGGCACAGTGCCAGACTGGGGGGACCACAGTGGTGAGTCCCCTGGTGGGAATCCTGGGTGTTAAGAGTGAAGGAAGTGCTTGGAGTTCTCTGGCACCTTGTCCTGGCTTGTTTCTCATGCATTGTCTGCTCTTGTTTTCTATCTGTTTGTTTTCCATTCAGCCCCTGGCCGCTAGGTTGGTGAGGGGTGTGATCTGAATAGTGACTGACATTAGGGGTGGGTGAAGCAATGGTCTTGTGTTAAATGGGATCTTACAAGTTTGCCATCTGGGTACAGCCACAAGGGTTGAGTGTCTTCATCAGCCTAATGAAAAGGAGTGAAGCCTAGAGAAATTGAAGAGTTGTATTGTCTTTGACTGTCTTTTCAGTGTGTGCTAGGGTTGGTGACAGGTAAGGGTTGCCCTTTGGGCCAGGGATGCAAGTGGAGGGAGACCTGCTCCAGGCTCTTGGAAGTGCTTGCTTGGGTGAAGGATGTCAGGGCCATCTAAGCTGTCAGCACTGCAGCGATAACACTTTGGGTGTCCTATTGCAACTGCAGATTTGTTGAAGAGATTGAGAGTCTCATTGCAATTGCCCAAGCCCTGCATTCAAACCAAAACAGGAGCAGAGGACTTCAGAGAGGGAGCTAGTCCTCTGTCTGACACCTTGTAGGAAAAGAGTGCTTTGCCTAGTCCAAAACTCTAAAAAGTATTTCCTGATTTCTCAGCCCTTGTCACTGGGGTTGGAGGAAGCAGTGCAACCTCATTCTCTGCTGCCTCTTGCTGCAGAAGTGGGGGAGCTGTGGTGTGAGAGCATGAGCGTAAGTGGAAACAGTGTGAATGAGACAGGAGGAAAAAGTGCTAATTATGGTCTTCTAAAGACACCAAACAGAGAAGTGGTTGTTCACATATTTGCACTCTCCTCACCCAGAGAGTACCAGTGATCATGGCTAATCTGGAAAATCACAGTGGTTCTGCACCAGTCTCTGAAAATGTTTAATTTTTGCAGATAGATGGGTGAGTTCATTTTCCGAGCCTCAGTAGAGCTGTTGCAGAAACCTGATGTTTGTTCTCTCCTTCAGCTGCAAGCATCACACGCCCAGGGAGGTCCTCTGCTCCCTCACCTCACCCCATCCCATGGCAGGAACACCATGGTTCTGGCATGGTGCCTGAAAGGAGCTTGTCCAACTAAAGACCCCAATGAGGCCCTCTGTTCTAGGTCTTTATTCCCCTTAACAATGTGCAGTTTGTCCTCAGTCTCCCATGGGCTTCCAGATAAAGCCTGTGGCCCCTCTTCTATCGACCATGGTCAGGTTATTCCTTTCTCTCTGCATCAGTCATTTATGGATAAATCTTTTCAGAGGACAACAGGACTCTTGGGAGATGTTTCCCACATCTCCAGACATCCCAGTTTTCCTTCTCATTATGTGTGGCTGATTCATGCCCCTTCAGGAAGTGAGATACTTGGTTCTATGCTCAGCCCTCCCACATGCACCTTCCAGCTTCCATGTACAGAGTGATTTCTGCCCTTTCCAGTGAGTGTCACCTTCAGCCTGGTCCCAGGACTCTGCAGCCCCCAGATGCTTTTCTCACAAACTATTTGCTCCTTACTGCATTTCTACTGCAGACCATTGCAGCTTATGCAGAGTAGGAATGTGCACCTTCTTCTTCCTCAGCTGTGTCTCATTTTTTTCAGACACTCTCTCCAGACCATTTGAATTTCACCCTGCCCTTCTGTGGCACTCTTGCTTTCATGCCCAGGCTTGAGAGCCTACAGCTGTGCTTCTGCAGCCAGCCCTGCACACTGACGTTGTAGGACATGAAAAAAGAAATTACTCTAAATATTTTTAGAGGGCAAAGAGCATAGAGAAGGCTATATTGTCTAATTTTTACTACCTTTTATAAGGTGTTCTGATACAGACTTCACATGATTGGTGAATCGAAATGATACCTCCCTAATCCTGTTGGTTAAACTAGAGAAACAGAACTAGACGGACAAAACACCACCTGGAGAAAACTCTTACCAGAAGGAATTAGTTGTTACCAAGATTGTTTTGAGAAGAAGCTTTCTTGAGATATTTTTCCCTTGGGAATAAGTTAGCAGCTGCTAGCAGGCTAAAATCTCTCAGACTCAGAAATATCAGGCCCACAGCACACAGCACATTAATCCAAACAGATTGTCGGAAAATGTGGGCTGCATGAAAGGAGATGTGACCAACAGGTCAAGGGAGGGTGTTCTGCCCCTTTTCCCTGCTGTGATGAGACCCCATCTGGAGTGCTGCATCCAGCTCTGGGGCCCTCAGCTCAGGAAAGACATAGATTTGTTGGAGTCCAGAAGAGGGCTACAAAAATGATCAGGTGGATGGAGCACCTCTCCAGTGGGGAAAACTGAGACTGTTGGGGTTGTTCAGCCTGAAGAACAGAAGAATCCAGGGAGACCTCATTGAGCCCCTTCAGTACTTATTGGGAGTTTATAAGAAAGGTGAGGACTGACGTTTTAGACAGACAGGGTAAGGAGTAATGGTTTTAAGCTAAAAGAAGGTTGGTTCAGATGAGATACATGGAATAAATTTCATACAATGAGAGTGGTGATGTTCTGGCATGGAACAAGTATGTAGCAATGTATTTTCCAGTGTGGGAGGTTGTGTACAGAAGGATGGGACTCAGTTTTTGTGTGACATTTCTGAGCTCCAGGGTATGCTGTGGAGCGCCTGGCATACCCAGGGCATGTTGTGGCAAGGAGCCCAGAGGCAAGAGTGCAGGAAAAAGAGCAGTTGTTACCTCATTTGGCTCTTTCACTTGCCTTACAAATTGCTTTAGGAAAGTGAAGTACTATTTGTTTAGTCACCCATCCTACTCTCCTCTGGCAGAGATCCCAGATTGCTGAGATGGGAAAGAAGAAATCCTTCTGAAAGCTGTGAAACTTTGGCATGGTTCTTCCCCAGCCCAGGGCTGGGAGGCTTGCATCACCCACAGGGTAAGGAAAATTTTGCTTCTTCTAATCCTTCAGAAAGACTTAGAGTTCAGAATATCACATTGCATCAGCATCTGGCAGCCTGCCTCTCTCTGCTTCTGCCTTCCCTGGTAAAACGAAACTGCCCTGCTCTTGCTGTCACTCACCTTGGGGCTGTGAGACAGCCTGCCAAGAAACCCAGCTCTGAAAATGCTGGCTGAGAACCTGGCTTGCTTGTTGGTTCAGCACCCCCAGGGTGCTGTGCAGTGTGAGCCAGGCACCTCCTGCCTCTCCCGGTGCTCCCCAGCGGGCACAGCCCAGCCGTGGGGTGAGCCCCCAGCTCCTGCCCTGGGCTGTCCCTGCTCCCCACAGCGTTGCTCGAGGGTGGGTGTTTTAATTAAACCCTCTTATCCTTGTGCATGGATGTCTTTATAGTTTCTCCCTTCCTGATTTTCTCCCCACTGCATCATCAGACACTGCTTTTATTTCCTCCATGCGCTTGAAGAACCGCTGCCTCATGGAGCTGGGGCTGTGTCGTCAGCACCTCCAGTGCTGCTTTGCACAACTCCCTGCCCTTAATCACATGAGCTTTGCAAGAGGGGATTTCTTGCCCTGGCAGGGCACCAGGTGACGAGTGCTGCCACAGGGACATCCAGTCCTGGCATGGAGCTGCCCACGCTGGGCACGCACAGCCTTGCCTGCCAATACTCAGCTCTGGAGAGTATTTTTTGGAGTACTGCCCTTTCCATTCAACCTTGTAGAACAATGGTTAAGCTGAGTGGGCTCAGAGGCCCATCCAGTGTGGTATTCTGTCTTAGACACCAGGTCTGATGTGTATTCTGCTGCTTTCCTTTCAGTGGTTTCTGAGGGATTCCTTGTGTGTGAATCTGCTCCTTTCTGAGCCTATCTAACCTTTTAGCTTCCTCTTACAGTAATGACTTCAACAGGTTATTTTATATAGCCCAATTGCATGAGAAATCTTCTAGAAGTCCTTGTTTTCCATTTAATCCTGCTATCTGTTCATTTAACAAGATGCTCCCTTCTATCTGAGCTCACTTTGTTAGGAGCAGCCAGCACAGATTCCATGCCACTCTCCTTGGTTCAGCACCCCCAGGGTGCTATGCAGAGTCCTGCACCTGTAGGGTCCTCTTGAGTCTTCCCAGAGCGATGCAACTCAGGATGCTCCTTTCTCCTCTGACCATCCCTGATCCTGGGACAGAGGCAGGGGTCTGTTGGAGAGAAATCTCTGGAGTAAGGAGTTAGGATTCCAACTTTTTTGGAATCTGTAGCATTGCATCATCCAGGAGAGCAAAAAGTGCCTCCTGTGCAATTTGTGGTGAGCAAGCTATGTCATAAACTCAGCAACCATGCTGTGCTCTGACCCACATCCTCACAAATGTGCTCAAAACAGGACCACAGGCTCGAGCAGGCACGTGTCAGTTGCCTGTCCTTCATCCTGCCTCTGCTCCCTGGGGACGGGATGCACACGCGCGTGGCCGGCGCCTGAGACGCTGTGACCAGCCCTTGGCTGCTGGCCTGGCACCCACAGCAGCCTGTCGTGCGCTGAGCTGGTTTGACTGGGCAGCGTGTGACATGCTGTGCTGTTGGACACCCCGTGGCTCTGGGTCAGAACTCCTCAGCAGGAGTTTCCTGCCCGTGCTCACTTGGCGGGTGGTTTCTGAGCTCTGTCCAGAGACCAGCGAGCAGAGTGGAAATGCCTTGAGGAAAGCAGGCTGGGGATCCCCATCAACCACCCAAGGCAGCCCCTTCTCCCCTCATGCTTGCCAAGAAGCCGGGGAAGAGACACCAAACCCTGACCTCAGTGTTGGAGCTCACTGAGCTCAGCCAGCTCTGCCACCACCGAGCTGGGCTGCTGCCCACCCTCTGCACATTTGCTTTTGTCTTTCTTCCCAGAGCTGAGCTCCTGTTACTGCCCTCTCCAGCAAGGTTTAGAAAAACAGGAGTTGTCCTCAGCCTAGACCAGAGGCAAGGAAAAAAATCCATCCCTTCAGACACCTTAGTGCACTATCACTGCCAAGCTCCCCAGATTTGTGCTTCCTTGCACAGACTTCCTGACATCTGGGAGATGTCCTGGACAGATCCCATGGCTTGTTTGTAAAACCTCCCTGGGACTGTGTGACTGTCTGGTTTATGAACTGAAAATTTATAAAGATCAAGAAGGAAAAACATCTGCTCTTCCATGCAGACAAAAATGTTACAAGCTCAGACATAAGGGTATGTCATTTTGTTTTGCTCTTAAGGCTTTTATTTGTTTGGCCTTGGAAAAAGAACTGTTATTTTTGAAATTAAGCCTCTTTTTTCTTTTTTTTTCTTTTTTTTTTTTACATGAATCATGGAAACAACCTTGAAAAGAATTAAGAGAAAATTACTGCCTGTGGGGATGTGTCTTCATTTGAATCAATATTATGTTAATAGGATTCAGTCCAACCCTTCAACTGATTTTAGCCAAGTACTCAATTGCATTCCTTGGAGGGTTTGGCAGAAATTAAGGGATTTTCACCCAAATCAAGTATGTTTCCTCTGATTAAGGACAGTCACCAACCTTATCATAAAATCTAACCTGTCAGTGGACCTTCCAAAGGCAAGATTCTTGAAACAACTGTGTCAAGAGCTGCCTCTTGACTACTTTGTGAACTCAAACTCCTGCTCCTTGACCCTCTTCTCGCCACTGGGATCATCTCTTTACTTGGGAGGTTTTACAGCGACCTGTACCTTTCTTCTGCATGCCCTTACCATGCTTAGGAGTTTGTTTTAGCAGGGAGCTGGGAGCAGGGAGACAAGGCAGTTCCCCAAGCACAGCTCAGGAATTGTGGAACACAGCCACTCAGCTGAACAGCATTTTCCTGATGTGGTGCCTGGAGGGTCAAAAGTGGAAGCCGATCCTTTCTATTGATTCAGCTGCCTTGTCTACTTATTATCAGAACAGAAAAGCTGATTGAGACTCAGGCAGAATAAAAATTAAGTTTCGGTCAGTTTTGCAGCCGTAGTGAGGTTTTCTGCCCAGCCCAGAAACTGATGAGCTGGCATTACTAGTTGGGAGCTGATGCATTCGCTCAATTATCAACCTCCTTCAGAAGCCCTTCCCATCACTGTCCCCAGGCAAAAGAACTGAAATTTCTTTCCTGCTTCTTTCGGTTAAGCGGGATGTCATTTATGGCTCACAAATGGGACAGGTTGCTGACAGATCTCAGCTGCCCACACAGCACCTGGCAGGATGAACTCATGTGCTGCAGCAAAGTGCTCCTCTCCTGAGGTGAGGGCATGAAGAGGAGGAGCAGGCAGGGGAGGTGCAGCCGGAAAGGACGGGCATTTTTATGTTTGCAGGAATTCTGACCTCAGGGCACCCCAGGAAATCTCCCTTTCCCTGCAAGAAAGGTCTTGTGATGACAGAGCTGTGACATTCCCTCTCATTCCTGCTCTGAAGCAATCCCTTGGGAGCTCCCACCTCCGAATCCTGACAGTGCTTGTTTTGTTTACAAAGATCCAGATGTTTACAAAGATCCAGATGTTTCCCCCACACATCCCAGCTCCCACTTCCCGTGTGTGCACCACCTGCCACCACACCAGGAGATATCCAGACCTCAGAAATGCAGGGAGATCCCAGGCATCTTTTCCTCCCCCCAAGACTGCCCAAGCTTACTGACATATATTGTAGTTAGAAGTGTCTCTGTTGAGCCTGAATTTTCTATTCAGCTAATTTTCTCACCCTGACATGACTCAGAGTGCCTGCTGTCAGGTTCTTCTCACCCTGCTCAAGTTCTGTGGCAATGTGGATGAAGACAGAAATAACCTAAACCTTCATTTCTCTGGGAGACTTGAAAATTCAGGTAAAGACTGAATTCTGCTAGTGATGTTGGCCTGCTTTTGCACGGGGGGAAAACATCCCATGTGAAAGACAAGCAACAGGCATCGTTCAGCCTTAGGTAAGGCTTGCACCTGTTGCAATTGAGATGGATAAGACACTTGTTTTTTATGTAGAATAGTTGAATCTTTATATAGCTCATATTTATAGGACTATTAGAAGGCACCGTGTTTGAATTTAATTGGCTAGTAATTTATTGAAACTCAGTTCATTGGTTGGTAATGGTTACTGTAGATGTTTATCAAATTTCTCTCTTTTTAGATAGTTTACATTTTTTGTCTCCTGGGAAGTGAGTGTTTTATATGGGTAGAATTTCCTTCCCCACAGGTGCAAGCTGTTTTTCTCACAAGAATAGATTGTCATACAAACTGATTCTCATTCTTGTAATTCTTTTCTCACAGGAACTTTCAGGCTAGTTGTTAACTGAGCCGAAATATCAAGGCCTGATTTTCCAAGGCCTTTCTTTTATAGGGTTTTACCTATGTGTAACATGCACCCACAAGGAGGCCTCTCCCACTGCTGCATGGCAGCCACCTCAACCATCCTGCGGACCTTGTGTCACCATGCAAAGGGAGAATGAGCCAGAGGGGTCCCAACTCCAGCTGCAAGGCTGTGATGATGGGCGGCACATCTTTCAAGGATTTTGCTTTAGGCTCTGTTTTGGCTAAGCACCAAAACCAGGTCCAGGAACAGAGACCAGAACCCCAATCCTAACCTTGGATTTCTCACAGCCCTTGGATTAGGGGGCCAGGGGCTGCAGGCAGTGTGTGTGTGTGAAGTCAGGGTTGTGCTGGCTGCTCTCCGAGCTCTGTGGTTGATGGGGACCTGCCTGTCTGAGGCTGCCTTCTGCCCGTTGCCTCTTTGTGTCACCTCCTGCTGCGTTCATCCCTTGGCTGTGACCACAACAGCAGTGAGCAAAGCTCTCCATCCATCCCCTGGACTGTGTCAGAGTGATTCCTGCAACCCCCCAGTGGCCAGTCTGGTATTTCAAGCTGTGGAAAATCACCAACAGTAATTCAGGACCATTTCAAAGGAAAGTGAGTCTGGGCCTGAGGTTCATTTTCCCGCCACGTTGCTGAATTCATGCCTTGCTATTTGCTGAAGTTGATCTCACAGGAGCTGTGAGGAAAATGTGGTACACCTGGCATATCTGCACCTGTGTGCAAGGGTGTGCGAACATTGCAGAACAGACTCAGAAACAGCTAAACTGAAATGGGCAATCCTCAGATATTTGTGACACAATCCTCATAACCACAGTCCCTGCTCAATCTGTCTTAATTTGCTGTTGCAGTTTCCTGGGTTTGGAGAAAGTGCAAGTGTAAAAGTGTTGCAAGAATGAGACCAAATGTACTTTCATTTGAAGTATTTTAACATGCTTGTGCTTTTGATGATCGTGGTCAGGAAGACATGGAGAAAAACAAAGTTTCACACCTTGAGGTCTGACTCACTGCTCAGAGGGTGCAAAACAGGACAAAGAGATAAAAAACAAGTTGGTCTCACATGCCCTTGGGGCCACAGTGACCAGGGCCAAAGTGCTGGTCTCTTGAGGACAGAAAAAGTGTGGACAAATCCACTCAGTCAGAGCTATGCTCCAGAATTACAAGGCCAGAAAATATTTCCCTCAGGATGGGGTTATAGTACAGCCTTAGGCCCAAGGAAAATACACACAAGAAGTGAGACATCTGATAAGCATCACCACTGATCAAAACACCTTAATTACTGTGCTTACTGATGGCCCTCAACAGAGAAGGTAATTTTTCATTACTTGAGAGAACTGTGTTCCTCCCTTATGACTATGTTCTCTGACTAAACTCGCTTGTTTTTCCATCACAACAATTCTTATTTAAAACAATGTGACTTTACATGCATTTGGTATGAGGTGGTGTATTACAGAGACTCCTGATGCTGCATTGATTTAGCACTTTGCCCCGGGGTGATGTTAAGCCAAGACACTGTCCCAGCCTGCCTGTCCTTCCCAGAAGCCTTCCAGGGCTGATTACAGTGCTCACTGCTCTTCACGGATATGGTCTGTGAGCGAGGTTTTCCCAGGATCCCAAACACACTGTCTTGGAGGGTTTGTGTGCAGGAGCTGCTCCCAGCAGGACAGGAATGCTCACCTGCAGGTCAAGAGCTTGCACCCCACAAACATGGAGAAGCCACTAGTCTCTCAGCAAGACCCTCTTCACAACCTGCTTGGAAAACCCCTCAGAGCTTTCCCTGCTCTGCACCCCTTGGTAATTTTCTCTCTCTCTGTGTTTTGGATCAGCTATATTTACAGTGTTGTAGTGGTTTCACATTTGCTGAATTTTGTTTGTTAAATTTAGTGGTCTAAATATTTTTCTACTCCGTAATAGATAGGATTAGAAGAAAGGCAAAACAAGCTTAACTTGAAGATAAGAACAGATAGATTTATTAACGCTCACTAAAAGGAGAACAAAAAAACATGAAACCTTTAAAAAGCACTCCCCTCCCCCCTACCAACAGCTTACTTTTCCACAAAACAATGTAAAGAGACAGAAAATCGGAACTCTAGATCAGTAGTACTTATAAAATAGTCTTTCATTCAGTCTTTGAGAGAGACAAGTCCCTCCTNTCTCTGCCGGGGCGGCAGCTGTAAAAGTCTCCGAGCCATGCTGGTGTAGAAAAGCTCAGAAACGGCGGCTGCCAGGGTCTCAGTGGTTGAGTAGACTGATGGATGCCTTCCACCCTCCACCCCTGTGTCTCAGCTGAGGGTGGCTCAAACTTGGAAATGCTCCCAGGGGCCCAGGATGGGGGAGGGGACATCTCCCCCTAGTCGGGCTGGTAGCACGAGCAGGGCCCAGAGTCAGCTGGATGTTAACAGCTGTGATTTCCCCTTCTCTGCCAGCATCCGCTGGGCTCAGGGGCCTGGCACAGCTCAGCCAGGGCCGCCCTGTCCCGGCTGCCCCGTCCCTGCTGGCCGTTGCCAGCTCGATGACCCAGCTTGGCTCTGCCAGGGCCAGCCCCATCCCGGCTGCTCTGTCCCAGCCCCAGCGGCAGCAAGGCCAAAGCCAGGCCCCGCTACTGCTTGAACGGTGCTACCTCATGGCAGACTTAGGGGCGAAAGAGGGCAGCTTCCCCAAATTCACCTGTATTTAAAGCCATGTGTCCCAGAGGTGTACACTTGTATCTGATTGGCTATTCTGGCTGTCAGTTTTAAAGAAGATCACCAACTGGTTTTTTACCATTCATGCCAAACCAATACAAATGTGAAGCATGGCAGGTGTTAATTGTGCAGCACCAATTGTTTCCACTTGAGTTTAGGTTTTGATCAGTGACTCAGCCTCTTCTCAGGTCTAACACAGCTTTCTTTACTCAGCATTGTTGTTCTGACCTCAAATCTTGGAGTGTTAATGGTATGACTGATGTTCAGCTCAGAACAACACCACCTGCAGCACGGCTCTTGCAGACAGCTAGAGCTTCTCTGGACCAAACTGTGCGAGGATCCCTGTGGAAGTCTGCAGTGTCAGTGGAGGGTTTTGTTTCTCCATCCGTTTCTTTGCAGGTATTTTTGCAAACCCAGGCATGGGACAAAGGTGTGTGTGACAGTACCCACAACAGCAAGAAGAAATCCTGGCTTTTTCTGGAATGGGGCAAGTGAGGTCTCTAGCTGCATCTGTGACAGCACAGTCAGTGCAAACATCCGGATCTGGCTCATGAAGCACTGGCTTGGGAAGGCTGTGCCTAGCCCTGCTTCTAGAAGGGATATTCTGGGAAAAGGATTAAGCATAACACAAGGAGATGACTTGAGTTATTGAAACTAACTGGAAGGGCAGTGAAATTTTTCTCCTGCAAGCTGGAGCAAACCTTTTCTTGTAAAGTGTAGATGCTGCTGGGGAGAGTGGATGAGTCTTTTCACAATGGGTGAACGGTTGTTCTAACCAACCAGGATTAGTTCTTCACATTTTCAAGGGTGGAACACATGGAACCATAGAATCCTTTAGGCTGGAAAAGACTTTCAGACCATCAAATCCACCTGTTATCCTAGCCCACAGGAGACATTAAAGAAGTTTCTTGCTGGTAGGTGTGTCAATGTCTCTGGGTCTTATGGGAAGTGACAAAGGGAGAAGCAGATCAACCAATGATCCAAAATGCTGCACACAACCCCTAAAAAAATCTGAAACCAAGTCTCATCTGTTTGTATGCATTCTGCTCACTTTTTGTGCTGATGACAGTAAGCCAAGTAAGCAGACACTGGCAGCAATAGAAACCTTAAATCAACTCAACCAGACAAAGGAAAGTGAGTCCTTGGAACTCCATGAGATAACACCAGTGATGCCTTGTCCCAGGCATGTACTTGGTGATGAAATGATGGGGCTGCTGTGTCCTTTATGAATCAGATCCTATGCTGGGTTAAGTGTTTGTCTTTGCAGTGTGATCAGTACCACCTTTTCTGTATAAAGAAACTAAACAGGTCTCTGGATTGCCAGTAAATGGGTGTGAATTTTGCCTTAAAGCAAACAACAAAAGCAATTATTAGGAAAGAACATCGGTGTCCACATCAAGTTTTGTCTTGCCTCAAACCTTGTCCTGTGCCTTGGCTGGCCACCAAAGAACAGCATGGACTACCAGGCCCTGTGAAATGCAGAGGCAGGAGAAAGTGTAGGCCCAGGAATGGGAGTGCTCTTGTGCTTGTGAGCAGGTGGGGCTCGTAATCCCCTGGGGACAAGAGGTGAACAAGAGCATGGAGCTGTCACACTGAAAAGGTAATGATGCAAGAGGAGGAAGTGGGTGTTTGAGGAGGCAGTGGCTGTGTTTGGGTGTTTGCGGAGGTTTGGTTCACTGAAAGCGAGCTCACAGGAGAAACACTCCTTTAATCCTGCTTTCTGACAGTCCTACATTCCTCAAGTCCTAAGGAGAATCAGACTATGGACTCCTAGCAGCTTCACATCTCTCCTGAGCTCTCCTTCCCTGTGTTTGCCTGGGCTCTGTGCCCAGTGTCCTTGCTCCCCTGGGACAGCTCAGGCAACCCCACTGCCCTCTCCTGCCCTGGCCTGTGGGTTTCCCAGTCCTGAGGCTCCTCCTTCCTGGTGCAGCAGGCACAGAGAGCCTCTTCCAGCACAGCATGTGGGCTGTGTTCTGCTTTGGGATGCTGAACAGCTGCCAGAAAGTTGTCTAACAGCTTGGCATCCTCCATGGGGAGAGGTGCCCCCAGCCTCCACTCTGCTTGCTCAGCTTGCTAGCCTTAGCAGCTTTACTCATCTTCTTGGAGAACTGAGCCTTTAGCAGCCTTCTTCTTCCACTTGGAGAATGAGCAAATAACCTCCCTGATCCTCCCTGGCCTTAGGGTACATAAGGATGCAGAGGATGATAAATCCTTCTGCTACTCTCTCACCACTGTCCTTTTCTGGCCTGGCACCACCTCCTCCCAGTCCTCAGGGAGTGTGTTGCTCAATTTGCTTATTTTGGTGGATTATCCCATAGCTAGAAGCAAGCATGTCTGCGGTTGGTCTGGATCCCTCGGAAAACAGGATCAAAGAACAGCTCCGAAGTGAGAGATGTTGCCGAGAAATGTCTAAGTCGAACCTTCCCAACTAGTTACTGCAGGAGGCTGCTTGATTCTATGTCATACTTCCCCATTTTGATTGTTGAATAAGGAAACTAAATTCCTCCGCTTTCTGTTGGCTGAGATGGAGAGTGCTGCTCTACAGCAGCAGCAGCCAGCTGCACTTTTCCAGGCACACTTCAGCTTTCTCCTTCTCTCTTGCTAGTGAAGCTGACAGGCAATAGCTGTGATTCATGCTGGCTGAGGAAATGTAAGTGGTGTCTGAAAAACCACAGGCTTATTATCCATTATTACTGATAACCATATGTGGTAGAAAATGAGGCAATTTTCACATGGGTTTGAATGGACCTTAAATGTTTCCGATCATTTCTTGTGTAAGGAGAAGTGGCCTCCATCCCATTCTGCTCTGCGTCACCTTCGGTAGCTCCTTCTCAGCTGAGAGCTCCTTCCTCAGCAGTGGCCATGGCTCTCACATCAGCTTTGTCACCCTTAATGTGAGCGAGGAGAGACGGGAAGGAGGAGAGGGAAGGGAGGGAGTACACAGTGGCCACCTCTGCATGTGTTAGGCAAACCCACAGCAGTGGGAGAGGCTGCCCTGACACCAAAGGGTCACGTCCTGTGAAATGGCCTCATGAAAAGGGAGGACAGACCACAATGTCCCTTTGCATTGACAGCAAGCACAGGAAAAAGAATGTGCTGCCCCTCTGCAGTCAGGGATTCTCTCCAGAAACTGCCCAGTCCAGCCTTGCACTTCCACACCCTCGGCATCAAGGAGTGACCTGAACCCTGGGTGCACTGACCTGGCTGGACAGAGCTGTAAGATGGGATTCTAGCACCATCTGTGAGCTCCTTCAACCTTAGCAACCCCAGTAACAAACATTTATGTTTCTCATATCAAAGAGACTTCTAACCTTGTGGAAGAAAGGGGTCTCCAGGTACAAACAAAAGCTGATATGGAAACTTACTGATGAGGACAGTCAAGTAATCAATGTCAGGAGCTGAATCGTTGCAGCCTTTATTTCAAGACAAGTTGCATGCATGTGTATAGATGTAGGTAAGTCTAGTTCAGCCTGGAAGCGCAGTGGGATCAGTGTGTGAAATGCCCTCTCCTGCTCTAAACAAGAAGAAAGGGTGCAGCCTTCCGAGCAACAAATCCATTTGTGTTCTTCATCTTTCCTGCTGTGCTGTGCACCCCTGCACACACCACTGGCATGGCCTGCCCTGTGTTAGCACATGCCCTGCATACCCCCATGGAGAGCTGAAACAAAAGCTGAACTGTAAAACCAAGGAAGTATGTGAAAATTTCATACAGTTTTCTTAGCACTGGAAATGTCTGCTCAAACACTGAATGTATAATTCACCAGTCACTCCCAACCTCCTTCTCCCCCAGCCCCCACCTCCAAGAGACACTATAAGCCCAAATGTTGCAAAGGAAAAATTTATTATTTTTCAGGAAGATAAACACATTCTCACTTCTGCTGGGGAGTGTGACAATCCCCAGCTTCGGGGCAGGGTGCAGCTGCCTTCAGTCCCTGTGGTGGTAATCGTGGCCAGAGTTAAAAGCCCAAAATATCTCTTAATGATGAGCATCCTGTGGGTGTAAGTCAGCCACAGCTTCTCAGCTGAGAGGAGAAAAGCTGTTTCTTGGCATTACATGAGTGAACTGCTTCAGCCAGTTTCCCCTGAGGCTCTGGCCTGGCCCAGGCAGGGAAGTTCATTAGCCTAAAGCCCAGGAAAGCTCTCCAAGGCCTGGAGGATGTCCTTAGTTGCCTGTAGCACCTGAGTCTGCAGGAGTGCTCAGCCATGAGTGGGTCAGTCCAGGTCTGGGTGCCTGCAAAGCAGGAACAGTCCAGGGCATTGGGAGCATTTTCAAAACGGAGTTCAGTGCTGGCAACCTGGTCTGAACCCTTCCCTGTGTTTCTACAAAATCTGATGTAACATTCTTATGCCTATCATTTAAATACATAAATACTTTTAACAAAAGACTTTAGAGCGTACAGACAGCAGTGACACACTGAAACGTTGATGGAGTTCGTTGGGAGACAATGTAGCCCTTAAAATCTGTCTCACTTCAACCAAAAATCCCCGAGCCGCTGGTTGTGCTGAGGTCAAGTGCTGCCTGCAGCATGGGCAAGGCAGGACTTGTCTCCAGCAGGCCTAAGCTGCAAGGAGAACAGAGAGGAGCAGCCCAGGGTCACTGAGAGCAGTCTGACTTCAGCAGGAGCCAGGCAGGTGTGCACAGCTGCCTGGTTAAGGAGTGCCTCTGGTGCACACCTGTGGGACAAAGTCAAGGGTAGTCATGAGAACCATCCGAGTCCTCCCTGAGGAAAGGATGCACTTTTGGGTCAGGCCAGTTTGTGCATGCCTGAAGGAGATTTTCCTCTGAGACCTGACATCTCAAGATGTAAATGTCCCACCAGACATTCCTTGGGGTCAAGCTTCACTAGTCTGCAGACAGCTGGAACAGCCAGTGGGGCTTCTGCTCTCAAAGGCTGCTCCCCAAAACTCCACAGTCAGTGCAGGGCCTGTGCTCCTGCTGTCCAGTGCAGTCCTGACGGCTCATTTCCAGGTACCACCTTCTCTCACAGCTTTTACCTCTCAGCCTGACTCACTCCAAAGGCATTTCCTTGCTGCATCTTCCCTGTTTTCCATCTTGCCCGGCAGAGTCGTGCTCCTCCTGCTCCAAGTGGCTTCAAGACCCCTGAGGTATCTTCCTGACTCACCAGACTTTTATTTGAGAAAAAGTACAACACATTTCTACTATATACAGATACTGTCAAGTAAAGAGAGAAACCCGGGGTTTCTCTGAATATGAGCAAAGCTTGGGTGACTTTCCTTGGCTTTCATTTCTGTTCTTCTCCAGAGCTCCACACATCCCCTTCCCCAGTGTTGGAAAGAGCCATCCTGGGTAGCAAATCAGCTGCACAGAGCTCCAAAGAGGCGAACCCTGCATGCCCTGCATAAAGCCTGTCTGCACTGTGGTTTATCTGCACTCCCACTGAGGCTCTCCACAGCCCCAGGGAGTGATTCTAGAGCAGTCTGCCTGTGCCAGTACAACACCTACAAGTCGCTGGGGAAGGCTGTACTTTCCGTGCTGCTTTTCATACACCAGCTCCTCCAGCTAGCATTTGTTGTCACTTATGAGCACCAGGGTAAAGGACAGATCCGAGATGCTGGCATTGGAGTTGGTCCACAGAGTGATGCTGTCATGCTGGAACAAGTAGAGCACCGTGGTGAGCTTCACTGTGCTGTCATTGCCCTGCACACTCTGCTCCCACAGGGTGCTGCTGCTCGTCTCGTGTGTGCCCCACAGGGTCAGCCTCGGCCAGCCCTCCTCCTCCAGGTAGATGGAACTCCTCAGGGACACGAGGTAGAGGCCATCACAGGGGATCACGATGGAACCATTTCTGATCTGGATGATCTGGCCCAATTCGGCAGTGAGATTCACGGCTACCCCTTTGATGCTTCTGCCTGGAATGGAAGGAAGCAAAGATGATCCCGTGATCAGAAATGGCTTCTAGAAAATGGATTGTTTTATACCACCTGACTTCAGGGAGGATTGAAAAATATAAAAAAAGGGAGAGTAAACTGGAGAACAGGGCAGACCAGAGCTAGAATATTATCTACTCTAGCCAGACATACATCTACTGTGAAAATTTACAGATTGCCACTCTTGGCTAAGCCGTGCCTTTTGGCATGTGGTTTGTATGGATTACTCCTCCAAATTTTTGTTTTTGCATTATTTACTTACTCTGTGTCTTAGAATACAGAAAAATACAGTAAGTAAAGCATTACTGTGAGTTTAGAAAGCACAGGTTCATAAAAAGATTAGGAAAATTAAGACAGTAAATAAGATAAGGAAAAAGTGCCCAGAGCTGTAAGACAAAAAGTGCTTTCTGTAGAAATGGTGGTAACATAAGCCCTCATCTTAGGATTTGGTTTTGGGGTTTTTTTTCCAGAAGACAAGATGAAAAAGCAGCAAAGAGACAGAAGCAGAAGGAACTAATTAATACAGAGCACAATGAAGAGAAATTAAACTGGAACTTGGCATGAAAGGTTTTCTCATGGAATGAAGAGTAACAGTTCCCAGGGCTAGGCTGGTCATGTTTCTCTGCTGTGCCCTTGGGTTTTCAGTATGACCCAGGTGAAACCTCTGGAAGTAGGGCACCCAGAAGGGAGGTGAGCTGCTCTCCAGGCAGGGAGCACAGCCCCTCTGGGCTGGGGCCAAATCTCTCAAGCTTTTCCTCTGAAGGACGTGATTTTCTATTAGGTTGGACTCACTGTTGCCTCACGCTTTTAACTGAAAGTAAAATTGTCAATACTGTTTTCAGTACTATTTAACAACATTTAGTAATTGGTTTTATCTTTGAGGTGTGACATCGGACAAACCTCCAATGCAGCTGGCATGCAGAGCAGCACATCTGGTATGGTGTGTGCTCTCACCCATTCCTCCCGAGGAAGTCATTTACATTTTTCGTAAATCAGAAACCCTTTACTTGTTTCAGAAGAACCCAAGAGCATTCCGTGTGCATTTAGTAAATTCTCAAAAATGCCTTTCTTGTTCATTTGCAGAGTGAAAGATTGTTTTAGAAGATAGGAGAGGGCTGCAGAAATCCATTTGGATTTTCAGGTTTTTTGTTCTGCTCCGGGAAAACCCAATTGTTTCATTTTGGCCCCTTGCAGCCCTGGGGCAGGCTTGGCCCCTCTCCCCTGACAGCTCTCCTGGCACCTGTCCTCCATCAGAAGAAACAGCCATCACTGTGGCACCAAGCCCAGAAGAGCCATTCAGGTATTTTAGGAGCCACAGGATGCCATGGAGGTGCCTGGGAACTGTGGCAGAGTGGGGAGCCCTCCTGTTGTGCCAGAGGGATGTGGCACAGTGGTGGCTGCTACACTGGAGGATCATCGAGGGGCCAGGGACCCCCATCCCCAACACCCACCTGTGTACCGGATGTGGGTCCAGGGCACTTTGTCACTCTGGCTCTGGAAAATAAAGCAGAGAAATCCTCATTAAGGCACGGGGCTGGCACCTCAGTGCTGCTGCTGACACTTTCATTTCCCGGCCAGGATCGTTTATTGTCTACAGGGGCAGGGCAGCGGCATCTCCAAAAGCGTGGCAGGCAGTCTCAGTGTCACAGCTGCTGCCAGACAGCTCTGATCTGGACCTGATTTTATATTGTTATTACAGAATACTATTTTAGCATGGTTCCCAGCCAGTGTGACTTTCAGCCCAGCGCTGAGCCCTCCAGAGCACCCCGGGAAGTGTTGGTTTTGTTTAGAAAACCACGCTGGGTGTGTGTAATCGAGTCAGGGCAAACAGCAAGGAAGGACTTCGGGGTGCAGAGCCTTTTCTGCATGACCTCCTCAAGCCTGGCTCACAGCACCTGGCAGACAGGCATCGTTGGCAGAGCAGGGAGCGTGCTGTCCTACCCTCCTTCAGGGCACCAAGAGGTGGGTCTGACTTTATGGCTCCTTGTACTTTGGGGCGGGCTGTTACTGGATGTGTGTGTCTCTCAGGGGCTCTTAAGTGCACTGAGATGGGTTTAAAATTGTCTGGAGCACCTCTCCTATGAAGGCAGGCTGAGGGAGTTGGGGTTGTTCAGTCTGGAGAAAAGAAAGCTTTAGGGAGAACTTAAAGCACCTTTGAGTACAAGAGAGTTGGAGAGAGAATTTTGACAGGGGCTTGGAGTGATAAGGGAGGGGGGGAATGGTTTTTAAATGACAGAGGGCAGGTTTAGATTAGGTATTAGAAAGAAATTCTTCCTAATTTTGGTGATGAGACACTGGCACAGGTTGCCCAGAGAAGCTGGAGCAACCTGGTCTAGTGGAAGGTGTCCCTCTCTGCTTATGGCAGAGGGGTTGGAAAGAGATTATCTTCAAGGTCCCTTCTACCCTAAATCATTCTGTGACTTTCTGATTTGTATTTTATGAATGTAACAGAGAAAGTGAATGCAAATACAGAAGTGTGTATCTTACTGGTCAGATATGCAAACCACCAGGTTTCTGCATTGGGTCTTTAAATCTGAACTTGATATCTCAAACTTGTCTCTTGTCATAACCACAGGAGACCCAAATCTGCAGTCTCTACACAACCACAAGTCCTCAGCGTTTTGCCTGATCAAAGAGTGAAAGCTTGGGCTCAGCACTCTGCATTCTCTTGACTTGTGCCAAAGGCTTCCTAAGGGAGAAGGTGTGCCGGTGAGATGTGGATTGGGCTAATTTTCATGGATTTGGGCTCAGGTGCCACGGGGGCAGAGCAGCTCTGAGTACAGGGAAAGCTCAGGGTGTGGGCACAGACTGTTTGCGGGCTCGGGGCAAAGGTGAGCGGCAGGGGAGGGCTGCGGGAGCTCGGAGCGCTCTGTGCCGGAGCCGAGACGGGCGCTGGTGCTGGAAAAGGTCTGCTCTGGCACCCTCTAGTGTTGCCACGGCTGATGCTCCGCGCCGGCAGGGCTGGGACGGCTGACCAGAGCTTTGGTCGCCCGCCGAGTCTGGTGGAACTGTCTCCCTCGGCATCGCTGTCCCTATCCATCGCCTCAGCTTGAATCTCATGCTTGATCTTATTTCTCAGCGCACAGGCGTTTCTCTCCTGGCTCACCCAGCTGGGATTTCCAGGTAGTTTCTCAACAAGACAAGAGCAAAGCGCTGAGTGTCTGAGGTCAAACAGCGTCTACCACAATCTGTCCCGTCTGGCCACTGATGGACAGGGTGCGTTCAACACAGACAGCCTGGGTGACAAACTTGCTGCACTTATAAAAATATCAACCCCATTGTCACTAATGCAAATTACCTGTTTTACGTATCTCTTGCAGTTATTGCATGATCTGAAAGCCCTTTGCAGGCACCTACTGGTATATCCTGCTGGGGAGACAATGCATTGGTGGCACTGGAAGGACTCTGGGAGCTGGTAGCAGAGTTAGTGACCTCTCCTTCTCTGCTCTGCTTTCATATGGCGTGTGAGAAAGTGTGCCAGGAGGGCTGAGGACACAGAGGTGCTTCTTACAGAGAGCTTCAGATTTCCCCGAGTCATTTACACATAGACCCTTCCTTTCTGCCTGTTCTGCATCCCTGAACAGGAGACTTCTCCTGGCTGGGACGCTGTGTCCAGGGCCATGCCACGTGGCAGAAGTTTCAGGGATAAGTTTGGGCCTCACAAAGTGCAAACCTCAGGGGGCTGATTGAGGGGACTGCCGGTGTCACACACGGAGGTGTCCCACAGGTGGCAGGTGACTGTTCTCTGGAAGTGGGTTGTACCTTCTCCTCACCAGGATCATGGATTTTACCTCCCAAGCAAGAGGAAAGGTGTGGCAAGAGAAGGTAATTCCAGCAGATGCAAAAGCAGACTATCACTGGCCTTTTTTTTTTCATTTCCTCATTTGGAAATCTCAGCTTGGATTGCTCTCCAAGTGGTATCATGACAGAAATGAGATCATTGTTTATTAAGCACACTCTGGGCTGCAGCTGTTGACTTTAGTCAGTATTTATGCTCTGTTTTCACTGAACAGTTCAGGAGGGGTTTTTTTTAAGAGCTGTGCTTCCGTGAGGACAAAGGAAAAGAATCAAATATGGTCTCTCTGTGAAAAAACACAGAGATTATTCCCTTGCAAATAAAGTTAGCATGGCACTCTGCACCTTGGAGAACAGGAGACTCTTCCCAAGGATAGGGAGAGCCACTCATTCGCTCCCAGGGACCAGCACTCCCAAGCCCGGCACTCTCACGCTGCTGTGGCCCTACTTCCATAAAGTATCCTAAATTGCCCCTAAAGTCAAGTCAGATTCGTACTGCTGCCCCCTCAGGAGACATTTCTGTGGTCAGTTCATGATTACGCAGCTGAGCCCTGTGATTGCAGTGCAATAAAATCTCCCCATATACCCCTCCTGCACAGAACAGTGTACTCCAAACAGGACACCAGGGTTATCTGTTAAAATAATAAAAATAATAGTCCTAACCCTGTAGTTAGCAAGTGTTTAAAACTGGAAAGGTCCTTTGGTGATTCTCAGGACCTGGACTTCCCATCTGTTGCCATTGGTGCTCCTCAAGCACCCTGTTTCATCTGTTTCTGTTGAGGAAGGGAAACTCCAGATATGTACAGAGTCCCCTCACCTGCTGCTGCTCTCCTGGGTTTGTAAGGCTCCCAGACAGCAATGCCAGGCCCTGCTATATTCCTCTGGAAGAGGAAAAATTTTACAGAAGAGCCAGAAGCTGAGAGATAAGACTTCACAGCCAGAGTGTGACGTGGGAGAGGTTTCTGCACCTTGAGCACTATGATTGCTTGTCCTCCTCGGCTGGCTTACAGAGCAACTTCTCTCTCCCAAAGTAGTGGAAGGAGAAGAGGACTGATCTGAATGACAAGTGTCATCTTTCAGTGTTATCAGGATCATTGTTCTGCAGTTTAATAACCACTGTGAGCCTCAGCTCAGTGAAAGTTGTGCAGAGCACAAGGGTTCCATTAAACAGCAGAGGACCTGGTGCATGAGGCCATGGTTTCTTGCCTGGCTTGCTTCTGTGACAAGCCTAGGTGGGAGGAAAGAATGAACTCGGGTAAAACAAAGCACAACAAGCTTTAAAGTGGTGCAAAGCTCCTGGAGAAGGAGTGGGAGGAGAAATCGCTGCTGCACAAGCAGCAAGCACCGAAGTAGCAGTGAAAGGTTGTTGACAATCCAGCAGCCTGCAAGCTCATGGGAGAAGCAAATGTATTCGCTGCAGCTTGTGCTGGAGCACTGTGAGCTCCAAGCAGCTGTTATTTGTCCTGCTTGCTCTGTGTTACGGGCACACAAGACCCTTTCTGGACCCACCAGCCTTTCTCACGCACGCACAGAAGGAGGTGACTGCTCCTAACCCCACTTCATGGGCAGGCTGGGAGCACCCAAAGGGCTCAGAGGGTCTTGCTAGAGCTGTCACAAGGGTAACTTGCTTTCTCACACATCTGCCTGCCATTCAGGACACTTCAAAAGTTCAGGAGGTGTTTATGAGCAAATTGGGTTGTTGTTCACGCACACCATCTTATTCAATTAAATGGAAATACAAGTCACTGCAGGGAGGGGGAAGAGTGGGAGGGAATCAGACCTCCCTTCTTCAGGGGCCAGTGAAAAGAGCATCCTTCGAACAGTCACTCTGCTGGAAACTTGGGCCCAAACCCTGCACTGAGCAACTGGATGTTACTGAGGACAGGCAATTAAAAACAAAAAACAGAAAAAGAAAAGAAAAGAAAAAAACCACAATAAAAAAATACTATCATACAGAAAGGATTAAAAACTTGGATGGGGATAGATATAGGGATAAACTTAAAAGCTTTTGTCTTTTCTTAAAAAAAAAAAAAAGAAGGTCCATATAAAGCTTTACAGGCCAGCAGACAGAGGGTTGAACATGAGTTCTTACCACTGAGGGCCGCAGAAAATCTATACCCAGGTAAATCAGGCAGGCAAGCAGTAAAATCCACTGAGCAGCCGCGGACACGAGGTGCAGCATGTTCCCAGCCTGTCCTCCTGGCCAGTGCTTGCATTCATCCTCCGCAGGTTCCCTTTTGGAGTGCATCTTCTCCCCAGCCCTTGGCTCTGCATCTGGCTGTCCTTCCATCCCAGCCCCTGCCAGCAGCTGCTGGGGAAGGGCCAGGGGCACAGCAGGAGCCTGCAGGGAGCAGGGGCTGATGAGCTCCCGTGCCAGGAGCAGAGGTGAAGTGAAGACAGTGCCTTCAGGAGATCACTTTATGCACAGAGAAACAGGCGGGGGAACTTCTTTGTGACTAATCTAAATTTCCCCTTCCTTCCTTTCTCTCTTTCTTTCTTTTCTTTCTCTCTCTCTTTTTTTTTTTT